>LPNX010325710.1:201781-214751 GCA_001517045.1 Pseudotsuga menziesii | reverse complement strand
TAACCAACAATGTGGTTCTAAGCTTCTCTGAACTAGGGGGCATATAACCACTTGGAGCTTTTTCAACTAGTCCTCGGCACATCTCAATAAACAATGGTGA
This sequence comes from Pseudotsuga menziesii, assembly GCA_001517045.1. NCBI lineage: Eukaryota > Viridiplantae > Streptophyta > Pinopsida > Pinales > Pinaceae > Pseudotsuga > Pseudotsuga menziesii. The sequence goes on along the minus strand of LPNX010325710.1, from coordinate 214,651 downwards.
TCGTGGAACATTGAATGAAATGAAATTGAGATAGAAATAAAATGCAATGGTAAGGTCCATCTCTTCACGTGCCTCTTGCTTGAAAATCTTTTCCATTGGACCAGTTAGATATCCCCTCTTCTTTGTTGCTTCAGTAGCAACCCCACTCCCATATTTGCTAGCCTTGCTAGGCATAGCGGTAGATGGTTTCTTCAAGAATGGAAGAGGATCATCATTTTTTTGTTTCTTGCTACTTCCACCCTCCCCAACCCAACTTCATCCTCTCTTTCCAATTGCCTTTGTTTGGTAGCATTCACTCCTTTACATGCACTAAGCCCACAAGGTTGGCCCAACAAATGGCCCTTCACCCGGTAATATGTGCTTTTGAACTCATTCTTGCAAAAGTTGCATGTCCAAACCACATTCCCTCCCCCACCTGGCTTTGCCCCAGGCCCGGATTTTCTTGTTACATACTTCCACAAAGGGTATTTCTTCTCTTGAGCTTGTTGCCTCAATAAAACGGGGTTATCATGGCCACCAACAGCTTCACTACCAACAGATGGAGCACTAGCAACATTAGATATGCTGAAGCTTGGATTTGGAGGAGAAGGGGAGGGCTCACCGTGTGTATTCTTCCCTTTCCTTTTCCCTTTACCATGTGCCCTTGCTGGTTGAGACATTCTTGCCTTGCAAGTTGCTTGTTGAAGAGGTCCTTGCTATGCTAGTATGCTCAAATGCTCCAACTCTGGTGGATATTTTGATGTTACAGATGTTAACAGTCCAGCTGAGCTATCAGAGGAGCTTTCAGGTTGAAATCAGCCTTTGCTATTTATTTACTGTATTAGAAAATCAAAAAAAGCAAATGTGAGTACCTCATTTTTGGGATATGCTATGTTCTAGATGTTACCAGCTTTCATTTAATGACCATTTTCTGACCATTCTCTGTTCATTTAATGACCATTTTTTGTTTAATTTCACCAAGCATTTCCCTAAAGTTTAAACCATTCCAATGTATGACTGTGTTAAACTTTTAAAGAGAATAGAACAACGATAAGATAGGATGGGGCAGGTCTGAATGTTAGAGTCACTAGTATTCACTGTTTCAGCAGTATACATTATCCAAAATAATTTAATAAAGCATGATTGTTGGTCACTTTTGAAAAGCAATTACAAGGCTGTCCATTTAATGGAAATAGAACAGTGTATGTCTGCAAATGAAGTCTGAAATGCAGTGTAGGATTTGTCCTAGGCTGAGAGCACCAAGATGGGTTATTTATCACTGATTCTAGCTTATAATCCACTGTTTGTTTGCTATGTGTGCAGGTGGGGGCTTAGGGCAGCGTTTAGGGACAGTCTGCAAATGAAATTGCAGACTGTGTATTGTCTGAATAGGGCTGTAACAGCCTGCAATAATACAGAGAAGAAGGGTAGAGGCCCTAGAGAAGGGTTTGGTTAAAAACTTAAAATTGTAAGATAATATAGTGACTTAGGGCAGCAACGTTAGGAATGTAAGGTGACTGAGTATGGGTTATACGGTTCCATCCATATCATAATATTTATTTTCTGTGCAGTGTGGATCTATTGCATTAGCAATTTAGCATACATCTTGAGATGAAGATCAAATCACAGTGAAATAAACATTTGCAAGTTTGCAACAATGTAATGAGGCACAAACGAGACTTACTGTTGGAGAGAAAGTAGTCCTTAAACTCCTGGGCGGTGGGAAGAAGTCACAGCAAGGAACCATGGACCGTATCACCTATACCCTCCAAGCGTCCAACTGAAATCCACCTTGAATCTACTTGCAATGGCATTCAATGGCTTGGACAATGGAAACCTTCTTTCTCCTCTTGCACAAACCACTCTAAACCCCAAACAAGACAAAAGAAATGATAAAAGTCAAGTGAAAAAATCATTTTATAGACAAGTCGGCTGAAAAAGACGTGAAAACAGTGTCCTGTTTTCGTGACACGTCTTGCAGAAATCGGGACACGTTTTTTGGCAGTGTCCGACACGAAGATTGCAGTGTCTTGTCCCAGGACACGTAGAAAACACGTGTCCGACACGTGTCCTTTACGTTTTCGTGTCGGATACGGTGACACGGGACACGGGGGGGCATATGGACGTGTCCTGTTACATAGCTTTAGGAAGTAGACCCAACAATACATTAAAGGAAATTTCAACTCAAAATGGCCCTTTTAACTTTAATTCAAATTCCATGTCATCATGTGTTAGCCAATGAAATTGCTTTAAATTTGAAATACCGTATAGGTCTTAAACAATTTTTTAATATAAATTTGGGGATACGTATCATAAAAAAACTACTTTTTTTGTTCGTATTTTCGACATATCTCCCTGTGTTTTTACTCAAATTTCGATCGAGAGAGCTCATTGGATGCAGAATTAAATTTCGCATCCAACGAGTACCCACTTGGCATACTTTTGATGGACCCCGCTACCCCAAAAACAAGAAATACCTGAAAAAAAACGTGATGATGAGAGCTCGTTGGATGCAGAATTAAATTCCGCATCCAACGAGTAGCCACTTGTTATACTTTTGACGGACCCCGCTACCCCAAAAACAAGAAATACCTGGAAAAACGCGATGATGACATCATCATCACGTTTTTTCAGGTATTTCTTGGTTTTGGGGTAGAGGGGTCGTCAAAAGTATGCCGAGTCACGTTTTTTCAGGTATTTCTTGTTTTTGGGGTAGTGGGGTCCGTCAAAAGTATGTTGAGTGGGTACATCATCACGTTTTTTTAGTTATTTCTTGTTTTTGGGGTAGCGGAGTCCGTCAAAAGTATGCCGAGTGGGTACTCGTTGGATGCAGAATTTTAATTCCGCATCCAATGAGCTCTCTCGATTGAAATTTGAGTAAAAACACACGGAGATATGTCGAAAATACAAATAAAAATGTAGTTTTTTTAATTTTCTTCCTCCAAAATTAATAATATTATTTTATTAATTTTCCTTAGGAGGCTTATTTTGAGTTGAAATTTCCTCTAATGCCGGGAAAAGTCATTTATGAAGGTTACTGCATATTTGGCTTGACTCATGGACATATGAGGGAATGGACCAACAATGTCACTGTGGATTAACTTAAGGGGTGCAGAGGTTCTCTCATGACTTGCTCTCTTATACTTGTGCTTTGGGTGTTTTCCTAGGATGCAACCTTGGCAGATTCCCTTAGAAAACTTGATCTTTGGTAACCCTATGACCATGTCTTTGTCACTTAAATCTGAAAGATACTTGTAGTTAAGATGGCCAAATCTCTCATGCCAAAGCTTGCTTGCTTCATTAGCATGAGTGAGAAGAGCTAAGGGGTTGGAGAAATGTAGGAAACGGGAAAACTTGTATACCTTCGAACTGTGATCCACAACACCTTTTGCTATGACTTTACCATTTGAAATCTCTGTGATTTCAACTTCATTGGGAGAGAAGATGACTTTTTTTGGAGACCCAGTGTGGGTTATCTGATATACTGACAAGAGGTTAGCAGCTACACCTGGGACATACAACACATCATTGAAAGAACCATGGTCAAGATCAATCCTACCCTTCCCCAAACTATTAGTAACAGAGTGAGTCATCTCCCAAAACAATTTTTGGACCTTTCGAATCATCAAGAGAGGAGAACGTCTTTCTTGTCGAAGCCATGTGTTTAGAAGCTCTAGAATCAATGATGAAGGTGGATGATCTTGAAGTGCTAGCAACCAAGGCATGTACTCTCTCCTTGGCATATGAATTTGATCCTCCTTCCCTCTTTCTTGCGCATTCAGGAAGGGAGATGTTCTTCTTCTCCAGGAGTTGGGTCAACATGTCAATTTGCTTTTTCATACCTGCAGTATGCGCACTTGCTCATTTCACCTTTGTTCTTCTTCTTCTGAAAGTTCTTCTTGGAGCCTGAGGGCTCCTCTTGAGACTTTGGTTTGTCTCTCTTTTGCTTAGGTGGTTTTTTGGCTTTTTTCTTTCCTTTTGAATCCACCCTTGAATCTCTAGCAACCAAAGCTTGGTCTTTTGAAGGTTTGATGGTGCCCATCATTACCAATTTATCTTGCTCCTGGGTGAGGGATTCCATGACCTCGACAAGCTTAGGCATCTTCCAGGCTCGTGCTGTCAACTTGGTGGCATGGAAGGTCGAAACAAACATTGAGTAGTCAAGACCAAGCTTCGAAAGTATGGTCAAGACTAGTTGCTTATCCTTCTTTTCGATTCCACACTGTTTTAATTGCAAAACAAGGGCCTTAAACTTGGAAAAGTAGAGTTACAAGGACTTGAAGCTGCTGGGACTCAATGAGATCAACTCATTCTCGAGTTGATGTCCTCTCATTTCATCTGTCTTTCCAAGAAGCTCTTCAAGCTTCTCCCAAACCTCATTTGGTGATGTCAATCCATTAAGATGGAAGAGGTCTCTTGAAATGCTCAAGCACAAAAGACCATAGGCCTCATCCCTCCTGTTCTGCCATTTAATTTTCTTTGCAGCTGCATTGGGCTCTGCCTCAGTTGCCATGGTAACCCTGTAGAGACCTTTCACTCTCAACAAAATCTCCATTTCAGCTTTCCATTTGAAGAAATTGAATGGAGTCAAGATGATCCTTTGAGATTGGTCCATATCTCAGCAACTGTGCCCTTCAACCAGCAGAATGCACTCCCAGTCAGTGATTTCAAACTTGCAATAGGAATATGGAAGGAGAGAAATCAAACTAAAAAGGCTTTGATACCATGTGGAAATTGAACCCAAGAAGTAGAACAATTACACTAACAAAATTGCTAATCAAACATGCAAAATTCCATAAAAATGAGACTAAAATTGGAGCATAACACAATCCTGTATTGAATAAGTGTACATTAGCCAACCTCATCAAGTAATAGGTTGTCCAAATATATAATTAAATTAGAGATTCGAAAGCATAAGGATGCTATTCAAATTGGACAAAAAGTAGGCTTACTAAATAAACTAGTCAAAATCCCTCATAGGTGCATAAATCACTTTCCTAATCTGTCAAGAAGCTCACGAATTGGCTAAATCAGATGTATCAGCTGATAAGTGATGGAAAGAGATTAGATCCATGCTTTTGCATGGAGAAAAAGGAGGATGGTTAAGGCAAAAAACAAGATAGTTACTCCTAGACTAGCTTTTCCCTTTTGCCTTAAAACTGCTGAAAAGCAAGGCAACTTTCAGAAAAAGCAGAACTGCGCTTTTACTTTCCTGGAATTACAGCAGAGTTGCCAAAAATGATTCTAGGATGTTTTTAAAGCGCTCCTTAAGCCAATTTTGGCATTTGTTGACTTCTGGATGCAAGTGGATGCCAACTAACATAGTAAGGAATCTAGGAAGCTAGGAATAAGACAAAAATGATTAATTAATGTCAAATATGGGTAACTATGGGTTTGATTATTCTAACAGTTGACCTAATCTAACTGATTCAAAATTCTAGGCTCATGAGATGGTGCTTTTTTCTGATACATTTGGTTGGGCTTATGTTGAAAGTTCCTTGGTGCATGAGAAACATGATTTCTCTCCATCATCACCAACCTATTCTGAATATGATTCAGTTGTGCAACATGATTGGCCATTTGTTGGTTTTGATTAGTTACCAAGGTTTTCGTCATTTCAGACATTCCTTCATAGGATCTTTGGATGATTCCTTGCCCTCCGATTCAATAACTTTTCCCTTAGACTCTTTGTTATAGGAAGAATTTCATCTAGTGAATCTAGGTATGTTAGACTTACCAGATGATGGTATATTCTTTTCAATTTTTTCGGCTAAGTCCTGGGCTTGCTTTAAATCAATAGGTTATTTATCTCTTAATTGATACCTCAAGTCACCAGTGAAAGCTTCAATGTAATAGATGAGGATAACAACATCATGTGGCTTAATGTCTTTATGAAGGTTAGAAACCAGATCCCTGAATTTCTTATTGAATACCTCCATAGTTTCATTTTCCATCTTTTTAATGTTATGTAGAGCAGCAAGTTGATGTCTTGGTTCCTTTTTCTCTCCCCATTTCTTCTTAAAACCATCTAGGAATTCATCAAGTGTTTTGTATGAATTATTAGCCAAGTCAAGGTACCATTCTCCAACATCTTCCTTTAAGGATAAAGCAAAAAGCTTCATTTTTACGTCATCATGGTCATGGGCAACTTGATTGTAATAACCAACTAGATGCCTGGAAAACTTTTGAAGATGGGATTTGACTGAAATGGCATTGTTGCTCTGAAAGGTAGGTGTTATCACATATATAGTAGTTGGGCTACCATATTCTATTTTTCAGATTCCAGTACACTTTTCAGCTAGTTCCGTTACATATGAGATGCTGAGATGAGCATCTATGATGGATCATTATTTGATGATGAACTATAGTACTCTCCCATGCCATGACCGAGTCTCAGGACACTCAGATTTGAGGACTAATGTAGTCATTTAGCCAGTTGCAGAGCAGTTAGTAGTGCCCAGAGTTGCATCAGTGTTTTCTAATTGGACAGATGTTGGTTCAGATGGATTATTTACATGTTTATGACTCGGCTTATATTATCTTGTGTTATGGCTATCATTGCTCTTATACTCATTTTTGTGACATATATTAGCATTTAGTGTCATGATCTGACGGTCATATAAATATGTGGACTTGGATGTATTGATATTATGTATGTATGTCTCTACTTAGACCTGGAAGTTCTTGACCCTTACTCATTGGTTTTACCCTCCTTAGGGAGAATAGAGGTAGTCATTCCCACCATACTTTGGCTTGCTAGTGTTGGTTTCATTATTCACTGTCTCCACTCATCCATTACCTTCCTGTTGTGCTTCCAACCCGACTTACTACTTGACTTGTGGCATGGAGGACCTTTCCTCACTAGAGCCTCTTTGTTGGACAAGCTTCCTTGTTTATTTGTGTCTCGGCTCTGAGTTGCCTAGGTTGTGTTGGCTAAACCTGAAACAAGTAGTGCTGCCATCAATACAATGTATTTGGAAATGAATGAATATCTTATGAAAAAGCCCATTCATGAAAAGTAGTGTTTTTAAACATATATGAATGAAAGGCAAGCCTAATGAAATTGGCTTTGAAGTACATTGAAATGAATATCTTAAAACATTCATGAAAAGTAGTGTTTTTAAACATACATGAATGCATGAAGCCTCAATAATAAAAATCCGTGTAATAAATACATGGACCAAGGCTATGGAAAATCAAAGGCCCAAAAAGCAATGGTTCTTAAAAGTTATATCCTAAGATTGCTGGCCTCAATTGTATAGATTTGGATTGTGAGCATTTGTCAAGGTGAATAAACACCTCTGAACGTAACTTATCCATTTGTGAGACACTGCCATCCCTTGTGTTGTTGCTTGTTTAGCATATGCTAGAGTGAGTATCCCCTTTCCATATGCAAAGTGTCACAATGTTGAATTAGTAGGAACCCTTCAGCCTAGCCTTTTGAATTTTAGCCTTCACCCTTCACTAGCAAATTGATTACAATTATGAAGTGAGAATGGTCTTGAAAGTCTGGTCTAAGTTATAATTAATAAATGAAACCCTTTGTATTTGGTTGATAGATCGCCAGTGAAATGATTGCTACTTGTTATTATTGTTATTTGAATGATTTGTAGAGCATGTCTTAACCTTTAAACACTTGCAACAGATAAATGTTCGCCTGGGTTATATTATTGACCATTTACAGATCATTATTTTTATCTGTCTGGGCATATTGGATATCATTCTTGATCGTGTAGAGATCTGTAGGGTGTATGAGTATGCACCTTAGATGGATTTGGACTCCCCGAGTCCAATGAGACAACTTGTTGTCAGTTCCGGGCAGTTACAAAGATGATCTGGCTCAGTGTACCATTTTGGTGCATTTTACCTTGTTGGAGGGCCTGTCTGAGCAGAGAGATGATTTATTTGGTTCTCCTAGGGCGTTGTATGAGGAGGGGGTGGTCCAGCCACTTAATTTTACCATATTACCCCCCTCCCAAAGAGTCTGGTGGGCTCAGTTGGATAACGCAGGGACCCTAGGAGGCAGTTTTGGGCATATCACGTTTCTTGAGGCAGATAAAAAATAATTAAAATGGCTACTGAAGAATTCGATTTGGGCTACTGAGGCAAGCAAATGGCATGGGATGAGTTTTGCATCATGTTTTGCTACCAAAATGATGCCAAATATTTTTTCTATTGTTGCACCATATTTTGCTTCCTATGTAGCGCCATGTTTTGCATCCAAAGTAACATCTTATTTTGCTACCATATCAACACCATGTTTGGCTTCATCATTAGCGCCATGTGTTGCATCCTTTTTAATGCCTAGTTTCATGTCTCTCATGTTTTGGTCACTAATTTAGTCGTTTTTAGTATTTAATTGATATTATAATATCATTGGGGCATGGAGGAATTGAACCACCAACCTCCTGCTTGTAAGGCAGGCGCTCTTCAATTGAGCTAGAACTCTTTAAGAATTTAAGAACCTAACTTATAGAGTCCTCTATAATGGTAAAAAGGATCAATACACAACTTTGAGTATCTAATGGTTGAACAAGGCAACAGAGAAAGAGGCTTTTGTAATACCAGAAAGGACACTCATCAACATCAACAGTGTTGCATGTATCAGAAGATGACAATGTAATAGTACCAATTTGGTTACCTAAAATCATGTAGCTTGGGCATTCTGGTTATATCAGGACCTGATAAGCCATGTGATTAGCAATACACATTAGTGCATGCACATGACCAGAGAAAAAAGCAATGTTCCACCAGTCTAGCTAGCAGCCAAATTATGACAGCCTGGTTACAAACATGTAATATCTTGCACCTTATTCTAGTAGACAGACAATTCTACTATTGGTCCTAGTTGCATGTGATTACACACGATATAAGCAATGTCACAAGGTTCGGGTTAGTGTTCGGGTTCGGCGACCTTCAGGTTCGATTCGGGTTCGAATTTTCGGATGAGGTTCGGATGGGGTTCGGCATAGGTTCGTCTATATACATTTTAAAATATATATATATTATAATTTATAACATAAATATTTAAAGGTTCATTGCTGTTTATTTTAAAAAAATTATATTATAATTCATAAAAAAATGTTATAATTCATAATATAGTAATATATATTATATATTAAGAATTATAACATTAAAAAAATTAAAAATAAACACATATATTATATATTATGAATTATAACATAACAAAATTAAAAATAAACAACAATAAATTTTAATAATAGTAAAATTTAAAAATAAACAACAACTAATTATAATATATATATAATAATAAACAACAACGAATTATAATATATATATATATATAATTAATGAACTATGATAAAATAAACGACAATGAAACAACGGGCAGACCACGGGCCGTGACCCATTGCTCACGGCTCGAAATGATTAGATGAGGCCCGACTGTCAAGGTTCCAACGGACACCGCGAATGCCTCCAAATCCATTCAATCTCTCAATAGTCAACCAAATGATTGTGGCTAGCACACAACTCGAGCGTCGGAGTGTGTATCGCGATTTGTAGGGTGCAGCTCAGTATTGCGACTTGCAGGGTGCAGCTCGAGCGTCGAAGTGTCTATTCTCTATCACCAGAGCACGTTTTGTGAAAGACGTTCAACATTATCCGCAAGGACGTGAAACAACCTGGCCATAAACAATTAAACCCATGCCAAACTATGCCCGAACCATTCGTGTTAGGGTTTTTTTAAGAGGTTCGGCGAACCTGATGGCAAAACCAGTTTTCCTTCAGGTTCGACATGAGGTTCGGCCATCAGGTTCGCCGAACCTAAACGAATTTTTCAAATTTTTTTAGGTTCGCCGAATTCCGAACCTGGAGGTTCAGGTTCGACGAACCTTGTGACATAGGATATAAGTTATAACTTATGCACCAACATAGTTACCTGCATAAGATCAGTTCTAATAGAGTGGGGAAACAAGAGTGAAAACAAAGAGAGTGTGCCTTGAAACAGATTTTATATCATTGCAATGAATTGTGAATTGTCGATTCAAGCATTTAAAAGCATGAGAATTAACTGCAGAAATGCATCTGGGAAATAGCATGAGTGCTATAAGGAAGCTTAATTCCAATGTCTTTAAAGATTTGTAAGGCGTAGCAGGAATAGACCACTCACTAAATATGTTAGGGTGTGGGCGTTGAAGGTATTATGGAAGGAATTTTCAGTGGAAACAACATACACTAAGAATCTACAATATCTTCCTGAACATAAAAAATGGCGAGTACAAAAGAGTAATGTGGCTGAACTACACCGAGTGGATAATGGTACTCATTATGATGAAGGGATCAAAGGGATCAAAAAGAAAGTTTAGAGAAAAGACTAGTACCATTTCTAAAATACTGACCATTCCAAGAACTCCCTAGGAATGGTTTGTTGGCATCCATTTCTTGTCATTTTCTAGGAACTTTTCTAGGTTGTATCCTTTAGGAAATGGGTCATTCCCATAAAATAAATGAAGTAACAATCATTTCATCCTGTAGAGCATATTTTATGCCTCATTTAGATATAAAGGAAACGAGCGTAAAGTTTAAGAAAAACCAACAAGAAGCTTAGGTTAGTCTCACCTAATATATTGCTAGTAATCAAATACTTAACAGAAGTCAACTATGATAATTCATCTAGTTATCAGTCAGAAGCTAAAGTTACAAGGATATAGATAGATATATGTACATATATGAGAACAAATTGGATACAATATGGTTGGATATGCATATATAAAAATACATGTAAAATATGTGTGAGCATGTAAAATACATGTATTTCCTAATATTTCCACAGCTTTAACAAAGTATTTCCCTTGGCTTAATGTATTTCCTAATAAAATGCTCTACAAAAATAGCTATTGACCCATTTTCCATTTTTCATATGGCATAGAGTTCCTATTCAAAATGTTCTTCAGCTCACAGCTTGGCCCAATGGAAGGATGCTATCCTCGGTGGGTGTTATTGAATAGTTAAAAAATTTATAGCTGTGTCTTTTTCAAAATAAGGCCCAAATACGTACAACTGACAAAGGTTTTCATAAGTTCATATAAACTAAATGCATACCTCGTGAATATGACCTCACTTTTGAAAAATCCTATCCTCTTATGTTCCAACAGCCTGAATAAAATGCTCCACCTTGTCCAATATTACCTGCATGATAAAATGTTCCACATTTTAATGTGATATCAGCTTAGCTGGAAATGCTAGCTGTATCCAAACCAGTTAACACCCTTTCATTCGATGTTCAGTAATTTCAGACACAGGAGACGTCCTATAGCCTTTATAAAAATCCATGTGCATTTGAAATTTCAGAAAGAGAAAATATTATACAGCTTTAATGCCAGCAATTGGATAAAGCTGGTCAAGATGAACTTGGTATCATTTCCTGTTGGAATATAATCCGTCGGGATTATACGTTATTGTAAATATTAGGAATATGAAGAGACTCTCGGATGTGTGATCCCAAGAGTCATCGTAGATGTATAAATAAAGGCATTCTATGGAGAAATAATAAGAATTCAGGAGTTATTCCACCTGGCAGTGGTATCAGAGCGATTCATAACTCCTGCATGTACAGTCTGCATTCTGCTGCTCTCTGCACCCTGGGCTTTCCTCAGTCTGCAGATCGCATGCATTGGTGCATGCGCTGGCTGCTCTAACGTTCATGAGTGATGCGATAACTTGTTACGTTTCATTCCTCTTGCCATAACTCTTGCTTGTTGCGTTTCATTCCTGGATTCCTTTCTGCTTGCCAGTCCATTGTGAGAATGCCGACTCATTAATGTGTCTTCCTTCTGCACAAAGCTCAAAGTTGAACATTTTGCGAGGCATTTGCTCCTCAATCTCAGTACTTGTTGAAGATTGAAGCCTGTGATATACTGCTGCGAGCTCTTTGAAGCTTGGTGACTGAAGATCGTTGGTCGAAGAGTCATGCCTTTTCTCAAGCTACATGAAGCTTGAAGAAGTTGTGAAAACTTAGTGCGTGGAGGTAACAATATTGCTACTCTAATTGTTTGTGACCGTTGGGCTACACAAAACCTATTTTTGACCTAAGTCTGTGCATGTATTTGAAGAGTGTATGATACGACTTGTTGTATGAGTTATGCATATGGAGAAATAATGTATGCTGCGTATGAATTCGAGACTGATGTATTGAAGTAGTGATATTGAAGAATATAAGTCTTTGTGAAGAATTTTCTTTTCTTCAAATTGAAGCTGCATTTTGAATATGAAGTTGTGACCATATCTGTCATATAAAAAGAGTGCTGCGATTTCTTTGCTGTGTATTTGAGCTTGTGACTGATAGTTGATGCGTTGGAGAAGAAGTGCATGTTGCGCTTCTCTTTTCTGAAGCGATTCTCTTCCTTGTGAACTGCTGCAAAGTGAAACTGTGACTACATTGCCAGAGAAGATTGTTGGTGTACGTCTGTATTTTGAAGAGTGTTGCAGCGTTGACATTGTCTGCGTTGAGGACTGAAGTGTTGAAGCTTAGAGCTGAGGATTGACCTCCTCATTTGCTTACTGTTGCAAGCTATCTTGTTTTGTCAGTGTTGGAGTCTCATTGCCGTGACCACAAGACTTCTTACCAGTTCCACTAGATTGTGAAGCGTGCTGCTGAAGCGACCTGCTCCTTTGTAAAGCTTGAGGAAGGTGGCAGAGACTTAGATCTGCACCTTTACTCTTTCTTCTTTTTCTCCTATTGTTTTAGTTGCAAGATTCAATCCCAGAAGATGCAATCTATAGCATCTGTAGTTGGTGCCACTCTCACTGGCAAAGACAATTATCCAGAATGGTGGAGGAAGATCAAATCTTCCTTCATTTACAATGACCTTTGGGACGGTATTTGCGAAGGCACCACAATAGAGACAGAAGCTGGAGGGCCCATAAGCA
>LPNX010325710.1:186570-200672 GCA_001517045.1 Pseudotsuga menziesii | reverse complement strand
TGGATACACTATGAGTCTTGGATCAGCAGCTGTCTCATGGAGATCACGCAAACAGTCAGTTCCGGCAGATTCAACAACATAAGCAGAATATGTGGCTGCAGTTGAAGCAACGAAAGAAATAGTATGGCTCAGGAAGATACTTGAAGATTTGCAACAAAAACAAGAGAACTCCACTCCATTATTGATCGACAATACTTCTGCAATCAAGCTGGCTAAGAATCCCAGATTCCATGATCGAACCAAACACATCAACACAAAGTAACATTTGATTCGACATCATGTAGAGGCCAAGACAGTCCATCTTCGACATTGTTCCACAAATGATCAAGTTGCAGACATCTTCACCAAAGCGCTTGGACGAGAAAAGTTTGAAAGATTCAGAAACATGCTCGGACTTACTAACACCCCTTCAGATTAAGGGGGGGATTGTTGGAATATAATCTGTCAGGATTATACGTTATTGTAAATAATTAGGAATATGAAGAGACTCTCGGATGTGTGATCCCAAGAGTCATCGTAGATGTATAAATAAAGGCATTCTATGAAGAAATAATAAGAATCGGGAGTTATTCATTTCAATAGTAGTCATGAAGTTATTAGAAATCCCGTAGTAGAAAGAGTTAGAAAAGAATCCATGAGGAGTAAACAAGGATGTGATCTATTGGTCTAGATTCAGCGATCAATACTCCAAGGTGTGCCCGATCTTAGCCTAAAAATAATACAAATTATCTTCAACAACAAGAGAGGAACTGAGATTCCATTTTAATCTCCACAGGCAATAAACAAAACCGCAGGATATTGATAGTTGAAATTTTGAATGTGCAAACAAAAAGTTGTTGATATCCCATCATCCTCGATTTGGAAGGATGGCGTTTCTTTAAGTAAAGTGGGATTCGAAGGATGACGATTGCCAATTTCAATAAGGATTTTTTAGAAATGCGTGGCCATCAGAGCATTCAATCGTTCAGCTGATTACAAAATTCAAACAGTGAGCGTGGATGGATGTCTATTGATTACTGTATCTCTTCCTTAGCAGCTGATTACACCGACGATTCCTTATGACAACCAAGCCATGAAAGGAAATCCATGCTATCCTTTGTTAACAACCATCTGAGGATTAAGTCGTGGAGCAATCCACGCTCTCCTTTGGCAGTTGACAACGTTTTATGGAGCAGTTATCAATCAGATGCGATTTTGCCACGTGTTTCTGGCAGTTGGTTGGGATATTCTCGCCGACTGATTGAGTCCCGATACCCATATTTCATCGAGAAATTGAAATTATAGATGGAACCCTCTCCCCTTATGGTCTTTATGCCATGCATGCATTGGGAGGAGCTACGAGGTGGTGAGCAATGACGGGCAGATCATCATTTGGTAGAGGATCAACGTGAAGTATGGAGCGGTGCCTCATTTTCCTCTGGAAGCCGATAAAAAGTTGTATTATTCGGGTATTTGCTAGTGGATGGAATATAGCACGAAAAAACGTGGAGTTTCTTGGAGCAGCTTGTGGACCGGGTTATGAGCAGTCCACGTTTATCTTGGCCACGGATTCGGTAAAATCAATCTTCTGTTTTCAAACACCAATACTTGGTTTTCAGCGATGGCACGTGACTGGCAGAAAAATCACAGATATCGAATCTTTTGTGGATTCGATCACGGTTTCATCATGGCATCCCTTCACACCATCACGGCTTGGCTCGCGTTTGTAGCTGAGCCAGGGAATCTTGGGATTGTGATGAGTTGAGTCTTGTTAACAGTGGGAGATTACCACCAAATCACGTAGTTGATTGGAGCAGCTCACGAGTTGACTCGTGGAAGAGTCCACGAGTTTTCTGTGGCAATTGCTTACAAAGAAATGGCGGGGCACTCAGGTATCTCTTTTTCTACGTGGAATTCGCAGCAACACTCATCCACTGACTATGCCTTTTCTTCATTGAAGCCACAGTTTGCATGGGAAAACAACTTCAGAAATCACGAACCCATAATGACTCATGCGTTGGCAATTGGTGACTCATGCGTTGGAAACTGATGAAATATCTAGATGAGTCGACTTTCTTTTTTAGTGGCTTTGGGTGAAGGCAGAGTTAACTTTAGTCATTTTCGAGTTAATTATAATTTAATTGAGAAAAAAGTGGATCTAGGATCCCACTCTTTCTCATTATTTTATTATTTTAATATTTCTTTCCATTTTATGCTTTTTGAGAGCTTTTTTGGCTTGTAAAAGAGGATAGCCTCTTTCATTGTAAACATGGAAAAACTGGGAGGATTTTCCCTAGAGATTAATAGAAAATATATCTTTTTTGGGTTTCATGGTTGTTCAGTTGAGCACTCGGTGTGATGTGTGTCGTGAACTTGTACAAATGAACGTTTGTTGCTAGAGCCCCCTTTCCTTTCTATGTTTGCGTCGGAGACCATAAACAGATGCTATCATCCTATTGGAAGGTGGAAATCCTAGCAGTTGCTTTCCTTTTCCCTTTGTGAGCGTGCATACACGGGTACTGATGTTTACATTTTATTAAGTTTGATTGTGTAGTATCTCCTTTGTTTTCATAGCGCATCATCCGCAATTAGGAGGAAGCACATCTAGTAGCTATGTCTTTGACACAAGGCCTTCGTGGGTTCTCCCTTGAATCCATATCTCCCTTTAGGTATACCGACACTGGTCCATTAGTGAGGTTTGATCCATCCCTCCTTCCATCAACCATTCAAATTACTTTTATGCAACAACCATTTCTTTAAGGCAGCCTCTTCTATTCACCTTGCCCGCCATTGTTTCCTGCCTTAGTGATCTTAACCTTAGGAAAGCCTCCCTTGAGTTGGAGAAGAGCCAACCTGAAGCAAGGAAGAGAGGAGCGTGGTGACAGTGGCTGCTCTTTTCGCAGTTGCCATCGGGCCGGTGTGCCTAATTTTGGGCTTTGACACATGCATGCAGGTCAAGAGCGACAACATTTTTGGCACTGTTGGCGGGGACAAAGTCTAGATTTGAAGACTATGCTTCATTGATATTTGTGGGAGATCATATTGCAGGTCCTGATTCTTACATGGCGACTCCACAAAGGGACGAAGCCCTTGTTCGTTTGCAGATCTGAAGACTTTTTAGGTGTAGAGGTGAGTACACAAATCAGAAGGCTTTCAAGCTCACCTTGGCGACTTTATAGTTCAGTTTGAGGTATGACTGTATGTATGTTGCATATTCAATACTTCATTATTTGAGAGTATGGATGATAAAATGGAAGGACTTTGTGCTCACTTGCACAGAGCCTTCACCCCACTAGATTTCTCAGGTATCCATGGATTTCCTAATGGTTGCTACCAAAGAGTACTTAGAATTGTTCCGGAGTTCTTTGGAAATGACGAGGACTTGACAATCCATCATATTGTTTCTTTCTGCAAGTTGATGGTAGATTTCAAAGTCTAGCATGAGGATGATCTCATGATTGTCTTTGCTTTAACTTTTGAGGGAGATGTAGAAGATTGGTTGAATGACCTTTGGGATGAAAGCATAGACCCAATGGCAAAGTTTTTTGAGAAGTTTTTCTTGCGTTGGCATGAAGGAACGATTGATGAGATCGAACAGTTGGCCAAGGAGTATGATGCCCTCCTCCCCAGGACACAGCCTGATTTCGAAGAGGAGATCCATGAAGAACACTTTGAAGATCAAAGCAAGCAGTTTAAAGAACAAATCATTGACGATCTGAGCGTGGAAGCATTACAAGGGCCCTTGGTTGACAATATTACTGCAGAGATTCCTGAGATTGTTGAAATAAAGAAAAATAAAGATATGGAGCTGCCTCAGATCTATGTCACTGAAATATCCCTGAACCATTCTATGCTGAAGATTTGGACTCGCTTCAAGTTCATAATATGTTTTTTGCAGATCAGCTTAAGCAACCTTATGATGAAGGTTTGTATATGAGCCCTATTGATCAATGGATAGAGGCTTCTTGTGCGCATTCTAATTCTTTCTGCCTAAACTTAATTGATTTTTTGCCTCCTAACAATCTGATGTTCTAGTTTAGCTTCATTAAAGAGCAGAGTGCTAGACAAAGTTATTTTATGTCTTTGTTCTTGTCTCTAAACAAGCATGGAGAAAAACAAAGTAGCATGGATGAGATGCTAAAATGGTTTCACTGGTTGATGGATATACTTAAATGTACACTAGTTTTTATATTAAGGTAGAGTAGGTAGGATGAATAAAGCTCTTGCATGAGTATTTACTTTATTGTTGGCTTATGCCTTTTCTTTTCAAAGAATGTAATAAAGCATGTGGTTTTGGATGTGAATTAAGCCATCTCCACTGCATTGTCTTGGTCTGCAAATAAGAGAATTTGAGGTTTTTGTATACTCTCAAAGAGTACATGCCCCCCATGGAGCCAGATGTTACCACCCCACTTTGGCAGGGGTGTCCACAGAGCAACAAGGAAGATCATGTCTTTTTGTGCATTAGTTACTAGTCAGGGGTTAGCTTTAGTAGAAATAAAGTCTTCCTACAAACACAACAAAATAGTCGATTTTTTGGGTATAATTTTGTCAGGAGTAGGGAGTGATGCATGTTGGATAAGACTACAATCATAGGTTGTCATGTTTCACATATTTTCTCATGAGGATACAACAAACAAGCTACTGTAATTTGAAGCATTTAGCTGGTGGAAATTCAGATTTAAAAGATGAATAGAGAATATGCAGATGCAGTCATGAAGTTATCAGAAATCTCGTAGTAAAAAGAGTTAGAAAAGACTCTATGGGGAGTAAACAAGGTTGTGATCTATTGGTCTAGATTTAGCGATCAATACTCCAAGTTGTGTCCGGTCTTAGCCTAAAAATAATACAAATTACCTCCAACAGCAAGAGAGGAACTTGAATTCTATTTTAATCTCAACAGGCAGAAAACAAAACTGCAGGATATTGATAGTTGAAATTTTGAATGTGCAAACAAAAAGTTGTTGATATCCCATCATCCTCGATTTGGAAGGATGCCGTTTCTTTAAGTTAAGTGGGATCCGAAGGATGATGATTGCCAATTTCAATAAGGATTTTTTAGAAATGCATGGCCATCCGAGCATTCAATTGTTCAGATGATTACAAAATTCAAACAATGAGCGTGGATGTCTATTGATTACTGTATCTCTTCCTTAGCAGCTGATTACATCGACAATTCCTTATGACAGCCAAGCCATGAAAGGAAATCCACGCTATCCTTTGTTAACAACCATCTAAGGATTGAGTCGCGGAGCAATCCACGCTCTTCTTTGGCAGCTGACAACGTTTTATGGAACAGTTGTCAATCAAATGCGATTTTACCACGTGTTTCTGAGAGCTGGTTGGGATATTCTCGTTGACTTATTGACTCTTGATACCCATATTTTGTGGCGAAATTGAAATTATAGATGGAACCCTCTCCCCTTGTGGTCTTTATGCCACGCATGCATTCGGAGGATCTACGAGGTAGTGAGCAATGACGGGCAGATCATCATTTGGTAGAGGATCAACGTGAAGTCTAGAGCGGTGCCTCGTTTTCCTCTAGCAGCCGATAAAAAAAAGTTGTATTATTCGGGTATCTTCCAGTGGATGGAATATAGCACAAAAAAACGTGGAGTTTCTTATAGCAGCTCGTGGGCCGGGTTATGAGCAGTCCACGTTTTTCTTGGCTGCGGATTCGGTAAAATCGATCTTCTGTTTTCAAACGCCAATACTTGGTTTTCAGCAAGGGCACGTGACTGGCAGAAAACTCACAGAGATTGAATCCTTTGTGGATTCGATCACGGTTTCATCATGGCATCCCTTCACACCGTCACGGCATGGCTCCCGTCCGTAGCTGAGTCAGGGAATCCTGGGATTGTGATGAGTCGAGTCTTGCTAGTAGTGGGAGATTACCACCAAATCACGGAGTTGATTGGAGCAGCTCATGGGCTGACTCGTGGAAGAGTCCACGAGTTTTCTGTGGCAACCGGTTACAAAGAAATAGTGGGGCACTCAGGTATATCTTTTGCTACGTGGAATTCCCAGCAGCACTCATCCACCGAGTATGCCTTTCTTCATTGAAGCCATAGTTTGCATGGGAAAACAACTTCAGAAATCACAGACCCATAGTGACTCATGCGTTGGCAGCTGATGAAATATTTGGATGAGTCGACTTTCTTTCTTAGTAGCTTTGGGTGAAGGCAGAGTTAACTTTAGTAATTTTAGAGTTAATAATAATTTAATTGAGAAAAAAGTGGATCTAGGATCCCACTCTTTCTCATTATATTATTATTTTAATATTTCTTTCCATTTTATGCTTTTTGAGAGCTTTTTTGGCCTATTAAAGAAGATAGCCTCTTTCATTGTAAACATGGAAAAACTGGGAGGATTTTTCCCTAAAGATTAATAGAAAATATATCTTTTTTGGGTTTCATGGTTGTTCAGTTGAGCACTCGCTGTGATGTGTGGCGTGAACTTATACGAATGAGTGTTTGTTGCTAGAGCCCTCTTTCCTTTCTATATTTGCGTCGGAGACCATAAACGGATGCTATCATCCTATTGGAAGGTGGAAATCCTAGCAGTTCTTTCCTTTTCCCTTTGTGAGCGTGCATACATGGGTATTGATGTTTACATTTTATCATGTTTGATTATGTAGTATCTCCTTTGTTTGCATAGCACATCTTCCGCAATTAGGAGGAAGCAAATCTAGTAGCTGCGCCTTTGACACAAGGCCCTTGTGGGTTCTCCCTTAACTCTATTTCTCCCTTTAGGTATACCGACACTGGTCCATTAGTGAGGTTTGATCCTTCCCTCCTTTCATATTCAAATTACTTTTATGCTACAACCATTTCTCTAAGGCAACCTCTTCTATTCACCTTCTCTGCCATTGTTTTCTGCCTTAGTGATCTTAACCTTAGGGAAGCCCGCCTTGAGTTGGAGAAGAGCCAACTTGAAGCGAGGAAGAGAGGAGCATGGTGACAGTGGTTGCTCTTTTCGTAGTTGCCATCAGGCCGGTGTGCCTAATTGCGGGCTTTGACACATGCACACTGGTAAGGAGCGGCAACAAACCCTAAATCTTAAAGGATCCTACGAGAAGTTTGTCTATTCAATCTCTTTGTATAAGCCCTTTAGGGTCAGGAATGAGGTTAAATACTCCTTCGGAGTTCCTTCGGGTAGAATAGCTTGGAGGGATATTAAACAGTGGAGTCGCCAGATGGATCGAGTTTTTAATTTTATTTTTAAAGACAAGATCTATCAAATTTTTATCTCTTTATCTTTTTGAAAGATTTATCCCCAACAATGACGCCAGAAAATGTTGCCGCCTTTCACACACCTTGGGGGAAAACGTGGCAGAAATCTTCAAGCCACTCGGTGTGTCCTTGGGGGTGTGTCTTGAGTCAAGGCTGTTACCTTGTTCTTAACTCCTCCGTTTAGGCCAACTCCTAATCGAAGGAAAGGGGGGTAGACCCTATTAGTTTCTAAGGTTGTTAAGGCTTAGTGTGATGATGATTGAGTTATTCAGGAGTTTGATGGAAACAATACTTGAACAAGATATTGCAACAAAATATGTTTACAACACAACAACATATAGATCAACACATGATATGTAAAGCACACATAAGCAAATGATTGTATATTGTAAATAATAGTGCCAAAAATGGAGTCTAGAGATAAGAAAGTGCTATTGTATTGCTTTGAAAATGTGTTGCAAGTGCTCTTGGTCAGTTTTAGATTAATGTTGCAGATGGGTTGTTTAAATTAAGGGGGGAGGGAATTCCAAATATACCTGAAGATACGAGGAGTATGTCCAAAACTCTTATCCGATGCGGCTTCATGCAAGGAATATGTGGGTTGGGTCGGAGACTCTGAGACGTGTCCAACACTATACCAATAAGAGTTTAGCCTTGTTGAAAAGTTACCTAGGAAGTGTTTGTCCACCTAGTTTTGCCTTGGGGTCGACAAGGATACTTAAATGTGATTCCTAGTCATTTTGTGCATTTAATGAAGTGAGAAGCACTTTATAATTTTAAAGTGACTTTATTAAAAGCTAACTGTTGGTATTTTCCTAAGTTCACATTTAATAAGTTAAGTGAGTGATTAAATAGAAAAAGGGGTTGCTCAACTTTATTAAATGACATGAGTGCACTAAATGTCATTTAATTATTATTTAATGGAGCATTTAATGTGAACCTTCCGTCTAATCTAATCTTGATCGTTAGATTGACAGGGGAAGTTACTATGAACAAAAACGCTAGGGCAAGGCAAAAGTTAATTCATTGTGTTCATCTTCAGAAGAAATTTTTGGAGAGAGAAGAAAAAGACAAATGAGGGTTTGAAGAGTTTTCTAACCAGGAGAGAGAAATTTTCAGATTGAAGAAATAATTGCAGGGCACATTTTCCAAAGCCAAGGCACAAATTTCGAGGAATAATTTTATGCACAGAAATCGAGGGAGAAGCTTGCATAGATTTCGAGGGCACATAAATCGAGGCAAACTACTGCACGAATTTCGAGATCCGTACAGCAGTACGACAACACATTCTTTGAGATGTACGGACTTGCCAGAATCGTACAGTACGGCCTGCATGCACAAAAATCGAGGAGTACGGCTGCATTTAATTATGTTCATACATAAATTTTTGGGCACGTGTTTCGAGGTGAATGTGGCACAAAAATCAAGAAAAATCAGCAATAAATGAGTTCAGAAATCGAGGCAGAATTTTGATAAGTATTGTTGAATGTATTTCTGATTTTTACTAGAAGAAAAATAAAATCTCTCACTCAGAAAACAGGTTTTCCCTTGGGGGTTTTATCCTGGACCATTGGTAAAAAATAAGTGTTAAATTTCATGTGTGTGAATGTCTGAAATTTTCCAAGTATTTAATTTCCCAGTTGAAAAGAAAATTTCGGAATTGTTTAAAATTGAGAAAAAGTTTTTTATGTGTTTCAGTCAAGTTTAATTTTTGTTAAAATTTATGCATTGAAGGGTTGGGCATTAAACCATGTAGAGAAGCCAAAAGGCTTGAAACCGGGTTGGGGAATCTTTAAAAAAATTTCAAGCCTGACGATGTCTCGAGGTCACTACCCAGTTCTTCCTACTTTCTTTGTAAATTTGTCCACCGCAACGGATCAAGTTGAGGCGTTGGATTTTCGCCCAGGGAGGTTAATGGAGAATGTGAGACTAATTATGCTAGTCACCCACGTTGCTTTTGATGCAGCCAACTGATTGCTCAAACCGCAACTGTGCAGAGCATACACAACGGAGTTTCTGTAAATTTTAAGTATTTTAAGATTGCAGTGTGTTTGGTTGTTTATTAAGTCCCCAAGAATCTCTTTCAGGCTAAAGCCCTAGTCGGGAGAGCAAGGGGTGTAAATTTTAACATGCATAAAATACATAAAATAAAAGTACTGGAAGAAAGAACAAACTGTCTAATTAATCCTACAATGCATATCTTTCCCCTTTCGGGTAGCTCTGTTGAAATACTCAGAGGGGGGTGAATCAGTATTTGTACTAATTAAAACTTTAATCAAAAGCAGGTTGCTGATCACCAATCATAGCACGTCATCAATATGTATAAAAACAGCAAAATGCACAGTACACAACAGTTTTTAACGTGGAAACCCAAGTTCTAAGGGTAAAACCACGGAAGCCTTTTTAATAATAATTGTCCAGAAATAACTGGATAAATAGGAACAACTCCCTTATTATATAGACTTCAATTTTTCCAGCTTCAACTGGAAGGAGGCTACGACCCCCTTGATTTACAGGCTACGACCTGAAGGAAGCTGCCACTCCCTAGTTTTCTGGCTTCTACTGGAAGGAGGCTACGACCCCCTTTCCTTGCCCCGTCCTGCCACTCTGATAAGAAGAATATTGCCGAACCTGTGGACCTGTCAAATACCAAACCCTGTACTCTCTGCTGATATCATCTGCACTGCCAAATCATCTTTCTGCCCATGTCATTGCTGTATTATCAAACATAAAAGCTGCTGATCAAGCTGCTCATCAACACTGCTGGTTACTTGTTTGTCTCTTCAATAAATCTGTGCTATGTGTAAAACTTCCTGCTGCTGATAATCTCTGTTCATTGTTTACTGCCGAGTCAGCCTTATCACTGACACACATACTGCCAAGTCAGCCTTATCACTAACCATATCATTATATCACTCTGTAAACTCATATATACTGCCACATCATTGACTGAGCATACATATCAACACTGTGTAAATTCATAAATACTGCCACATTATAGACTGAGCATTCATATCAACACTGTGTAAATTCATAAATACTGCCACATCATTGACTGAGCATTTATATCAACAGTGTGTAAATTCATAAATACTGCCATATTATTGACTGAGCATTCATATCAACACTGTGTAACTTCATAAATACTGCCACATCATTGACTGAGCATTCATATTATCACTGTTTGAATTCATAAATACTGCCACATCATCACATATCAATATACCATCATAGTTCATCACTGCTGTACTTTACACAATCATGTACATCACTATACCAATGCATAATATTTTACTGTATACTGTATACACACTACTCGCATGCTCTTGTACATCATTGTTCTTACTACACTGTTCACATACTGCTGTGTTTACTTGCAAACTTCATACACTGTGACTACTCTTGTACATACTCTATTGTACACATTCTTGTACTCTACTTGTTCATATGCACATGTACACATCCCACTTCATACATCATTTACACATATAGTCCACACATTACTGCAAACATGCATATGCTGCTGTACATATCATATCACACTAGTATACTCTCACATATTTCTTACGCAAGGACACATCACTGCTCACTCATCAGATTTGTACACAATTGTACATACTCTTCATGTCGCTATATATTTTACATAACTGTACATATACACTCATACTGTAATTTATATTCACTGTACTGTAATCACGTGTATAGTAACATACCTTGTTCATTCATGAACTGTGCAGACTTCAGGCTGTTCATACTGTGGCTATGAGACTCATCAAATTCGATTTTGTGGTTGTAGGTAGCAGCAATACTGTCTGTCATAAAAGGTCTATCAAGAGAAACTCGCAAGCTGTCACAAGGTTTATCAAGTGAACTGTTCACTCTTCAAAATCCCACGCAAAACTTGTGGAAGAATTCAGATCTGCTGCTGCTGTATTACCCATGAAAACTTCAGTCTGCTGCTACTTCGGGACTGTGGAAACCCTCCACAGGCTAGGTCTGCAAAACAAAAGAATTCGGACTGTGAAGACCCTTGGCTGTTGCAAATTTCGGACTCCTCAAAGTCTGCTGCAAAACATCCAAAAACGACCGAATTCTCTTCAGACCTTGTGTTGGTAAACTACTGCTGTTAGCTACCCGATTTTGACTGCTCCTTCATCCGAATCAAGTTAGGGCAAACTCCTGGTGCGGCTGCAAATGCTCATAAACAAAATCAAAACCTACACAACTGAGACCACCCTTCCTGGAGTCCCTCAACCAGAATGATTAGGTCTCTCCAATGAAAAGGAGTGTGAAGAGAAATAATCAACAAAATGCCTCCCTTAAAAAAAATCTCAGTCAATAGCCCACCTGTTTCCCAAAATTCTCCTTTGCTGTTTTGCGGCTGCCTCAGAGCTCCACCAAAAATTTCCACATTCAAAAATGAGGATTTGATGGGGTATATATACTAAATTTTCACCCATATTTTGTTGAGCCGACATGTATTTAATTTATTTTTTAATGGGGCCGACATAGCACTAATATATTTATATTTATATTTTAATTTTCGAAGCCAACTTGTTAAATTAATACTTTGGAGCCGACTTCTTCAAGGCATTTTCAAGGTTTCTTTCCAACAATCCATTGATTCTATCAATACAAGGGCTTCCACTTCAAGCCAAGGGCATCCACCACATGCCAGAGACCATATAAGGTCATTACCATCATAATACATGCCACTGCAAGTCCATGTTGGCATCAATGACAATTTCATCAACAATCTCCCCCTTTGTCATTGATGACAACAACTCATGCTCCCCTTTTGTCTTCATTTCTCCCCCTTTGGCATCAATGGCAAAGGGTACTTCTGTCATGCTCCCCCTATCAATTAGGAGATAGTATGACTCCCAATTTTTCTCTGAGGTACTCAAAAGTCTCTCTTGGGAGAGGTTTAGTGAAAATATCTGCAACCTGTTCTTTTGTCCCGACATAT
This sequence comes from Pseudotsuga menziesii, assembly GCA_001517045.1. NCBI lineage: Eukaryota > Viridiplantae > Streptophyta > Pinopsida > Pinales > Pinaceae > Pseudotsuga > Pseudotsuga menziesii. Next base: position 188,492 of record LPNX010325710.1, on the reverse strand, counting down.
TCCAACTTGATATTCTTTTCCGTGACCTGTTCTCGAAGAAAGTGAAATTTGATTGGAATGTGCTTGGTCTTGGAATGCATAACTGGATTCTTGGAGATACTAATGGCACTCGTATTGTCACATAGAATAGGAATCGGTTCATTGCATGTCACATGTATGTCTTGCAGGGTTTGCTTCATCCAAAGAATCTGAGTACAACAAGCTGCTGCTGCTATATATTCCGCTTCTGCGGTTGATAAGGACACTGAAGACTGCTTCTTGCTTGACCAAGATACCAGATAACCACCCAAAAAGAAAGCTGTTCCACTGGTGCTTTTTCTATCGTCAACACATCCTGCCCAATCTGCGTCTGAATATGTTATCAATGTCAGATCATTCCCTTTTGGATACCAAAGTCCTAAATCCAAAGTTCCTTTGAGATACTTGAAGATCCTTTTGACTGCTATAATATGATTTTCTTTTGGGGCAGCTTGAAATCTTGCAACTTGTCCAACGGCTTGCATCGCATCTGGTCTGGAGGCAGTTACATATAGTAAACTACCAATCATTGACCTATAGAGCCTTTGATCAACTTCCTTAGATTCATCACCTTTGCTTAGCTTACAACCAGTGATCATAGGGGTACTCACAGGTTTACAGTCTTCCATTTGGAATTTCTTCAACACCTCCTTAATGTATTTTGTCTGGGAAATAAAAATGCCTTCTGTTCTTTGAGATATCTGGAGTCCCAAGAAAAAGGTCAATTCACCGAGTAATGACATTTCAAACTCTTTTTGCATGTCTTTAGCAAATTGTTGACTCAGTGAATCATCATCGCTTCCAAATATGATATCGTCAACATAAACTTCAATGATGAGAATGCTGTCATTGTCTTGTTTGATGTACAAATTGCTATCTGCACATCCCCTCTTAAATTTTTGTTGTAGTAAGTACCTGTCCAATCTGGAGTACCAAGGTCTTGGAGCTTGTTTTAGTCCATATAGGGCCCTTTTTAATCTACATACATAGTCCTCATTGTTTGAAAGTTGAAATCCTTCTGGTTGTTCGATATAGACTTCTTCTTCCAATTCCCCATTTAGAAAGGCTGATTTTACGTCCATCTGATACACTTTGATGTCTTTGGAGCAAGCGTAGGCTAATATCATTCTGATAGCTTCCATTCTGGCAATTGGTGCATATGTTTCTTCAAAGTCTATTCCTTCGATCTGAGCATAACCCTTACACACCAATCGAGCCTTATTTCTGATTACCTGTCCATCTTCATTCATTTTGTTCCTGAAAACCCATTTTGTGCCAATAACATTTTTGTTATGTGGTCTCGGAACAAGTTCCCAAGTTCCATTCTTCTTGATTTGATCTAGTTCTTCTTCCATAGCTTTAACCCATTGTTCATCTTTACTGGCCTCTGCAAAAGTTCCAGGTTCAGTTGTAGATAAAAGAGAGAAGTGTACCTGCTCATTTCTTCCGGATTGTCTTCTTCTGGTTCCTATTCCGGCATCCTTATCGCCAATAATTTGATTTGATGGATGATTCTTCTGGTACCAACTCTTAGGTGATGGATGATCTTTTTGTTCTTCTTGTTCGACAGTTGGTTGATTCGGTTCTTCATCTTCCGTGAGTTGCTCTTCATTCTCATCGGGTTGTTCTTCCATTTTAATTTTCTTGGAACCTTTCTCTTCTTCATCGTCTGATTCTTCCGAGTCTTCTCTGGATGATGTTGGTATTCCTTCAACTATCTTCACGTTAATGCTTTCAATCACTTTGTCTAATCTCAGATTGTAGCATTTGTAAGCTTTCCTCTTGGATGAATATCCAACAAATATGCCCTCATCTACTCGTGAGTCAAATTTATCAATCTTCTTATCATCTCTTTTGATGTAACACTTGCTTCCAAAGATTCTGAAGTGCTGTACACTGGCTGC
>LPNX010325710.1:102379-186186 GCA_001517045.1 Pseudotsuga menziesii | reverse complement strand
AAAGGTTTTGTAGAAGAATGCTCTTTCGTCTTAAAATGCACTCTTGTTTGTTTTCCATGTTGACACTGTTCACATACAGAGTTAGCAGGTTTTGTGACTTCTGACATATTTCGAACTGCTTGGTTTTTGTAGATTTTGACCAAATTGTCAAAATGTATATGCCCCATTCTTCTGTGCCAAAGCCAGCTTTCATCTTCTTTTCCCAAGTGACATTTTTCAGAGTCAATCTCATCTAACACATATATGTTGTTTGGAGTCTGAGTGGCTGTGGCTACTAACTTCCTTGATCTTTGCTTTCTTATTTTACATCCTTTTGAGTTGAAGATGAGTTCATGACCTTGATCACACATCTGACCGACGCTTAGCAAATTATGTTTCATGTTATCTACAAGCAAGACATTTTCAGCGAAGGAAATTTTACTTCCAAGCTTTACTGTGCCCTTTCCCAATACTATTGCTGAATTGTTATTTCCAAATGACACAGATCCTTTATCTTTTTCAATATTGACGAAAGCATCTTTGTCACCTGTCATATGTTTGGAGCAACCACTATCAACATACCATTTTCCAAAGCCGTGATTCTGAGCTTGAAGAGCAATACCACATTCATAGTTGTTGTTATTGTGTTTAATCCACACCTTGTTGGGCAAGTCTTCATTTTTTACTGTTGGTATCCTTGTTCTGCAATTTCTGGCGATATGACCAAAGTTGTTACACTAGTAACATTCTATTTCTGATCTTAAGGGATCAAATCGGTTGTTGTACTGTGGTCGTCTAAGGCTTGCACGGTTATTCCTTGTCTCAAAGTTTCTTCTTTGAAAACAGTTTACAGCTTTGTGTCCAAATCTTCCACATGTAAAGCAATGCCCATAAAAGAAGTATCCATACCTGGGAATATATGAAGGAGGTGCTTTTTTGTGATCTGATCTTTCTGCTGGCCCTTTTTCTAATACAGGTTGTTCTGGCTGACGTTCGATCTCTTCTTCATTCTTGTAGTCCTTGACAATGTCTACATACCTTCTTGGCTTCTTTTCATTATCTGTCAACATTGAGCTTGAGGCTTCATTTGTATTCTGCTTGTATCCTATACCAGTCTTGTCGAAGAATGACTTTTGATTGCTGATGATTTGTTCTAGAACCTTGGAGCTGTTGTCGTAACCCTTTGCGATATCTTTCATCTGCAGCTTGTTCTTCAGAGATACTATCTCAGCCTCATAGTTCTTCTTTCCTCTTATATTTGTCATTAGTTGTTCAGTGAGAGAGTCTTCAACTCGTTTGGCTTCTTCTAGTTTGGTCTTCAAGTCAACAATGGTTTGTTCAAATCATTGTTCCTCTTCCTTAAGCAATCTATTTTCTTTCCTGACTTTCTTCAGCTCTTTCAAGGCGCTTACAAGTTCAGCCTCAAGATCTACCTCTCCTTCATCTTCGGATTCTTCCTTACTATCATGATCCTTATTCGAGCTTATTGCCATAAAGAGTACCTTGTCTGGTTCATCGTCATCATCAGAATCACTGTCACTATCGGAGTCACCACTGGATGAGTTATTGTCTTTTTTTGTGTAGAGACTTTTCTTCTTTGCAAACTTTCTTCTGTTCTTATTCTTGTAATTATTGTACTTCTTGTAGGATTTAAAACTATCATCCTCTTCACCATCTGAGTTCTTAGCATATGGACATTTAGAAGCAAAATGACCTATCTTTCCGCATGAAAAACATTTAAGAGGTAACTTACCTTTGTATTTTCCAGTGCCTCTCTTCAATTTCCGAACAAAGTCGGCTATTTCTTCATCATCAGATTCATCACTTGTTGGTTTGTCTTTCATTGGTTTGTTCTTCCCAGCTTGTTTGGAGAAGACCTTGAATGCTGCTTCCTTTCTTGACGTATCTTCATCTTCAATTCTCATTTCGTAAGCTACTAAAGTTCCATGCAGCTGATCCACTGTCATAGTATCTAGATCTGTTCTTTCTTCTAAAGCAGAGATCTTGGGGTTGAACCTTTTGGGAAGAGTTCTTAGAATTTTCCGAACAACTATAGTCTCCTCAACCTCTTCTCCTAATCCTCTGATGGTATTCACGAGCTGATCAACCCGAAGAATATAGGCTGCTATGTCTTCATCTTCATTCATTCTTAGCTGTTCAAATTGTCCCCTGTAAGTTTGAAGTTTGGCTTCTTTGACTTTGTGGTCTCCTTCATATGTGGTTTGGAGTTTGTCCCACATTTCCTTTGCAGAGGGACAATTCATTACTTTGTTGAATACAGACTCGTCTATAGCACTTAGAAGATGATTTCTGGCCTTTGAGTTGTTGTTGTATTGAGCTAGCTCACCTGCATCAGTTGGCACGGTCCTTGGTACTTTGTACCCATTCTCGATACTTTGCCATATTTCGATTCCTTGAGCTTCTATGAAAGCTCTCATTCTTATACTCCAGAATGCATAGTTGCTTCCATCAAACAAGGGTGTTCTAGATTTGCTTTGTTTAGCAAATTTCCCCATGATTACCTTCAAGCGGTTAGTTTGTTCTGAAGGAACCTGCTTTGATACCAATTGTTGAAATACTGAGAGGGGGGTGAATCAGTATTTGTACTAATTAAAACTTTAATCAAAAGCAGGTTGCTGATCACCAATCACAGCACGTCATCAATATGTATAAAAACAACAAAATGCACAGTACACAACAGTTTTTAACGTGGAAACCCAAGTTCTGGGGGTAAAACCACAGAAGCCTTTTTAATAATAATTGTCCAGAAATAGAGGAACAACTCCCTTATTATATAGACTTCAATTTTTCCAGCTTCAACTGGAAGGAGGCTACGACCCCCTTGATTTATAGGCTACGACCTGAAGGAAGCTGCCACTCCCTAGTTTTTCGGCTTCTACCGGAAGGAGGCTACGACCTCCTTTCCTTGCCCCGTCCTGCCACAATGATAAGAAGAATATTGCTGAACCTGTGGACCTGTCAAATACCAAACCCTGTACTCTCTGTTGATATCATCTGCACTGCCAAATCATCTTTCTGCCCATGTCATTGTTGTCATATCAAACATAAAAGCTGCTGATCAAGCTGCTCATCAACACTGCTGGTTACTTGTTTGTCTCTTTAATAAATCTGTGCTATGTGTAAAACTTCCTGCTGTTGATAATCTCTGTTCATTGTTTACTGCCGAGTCAGCCTTATCACTGACACACACATTGCCAAGTCAGCCTTATCACTAACACACATACTGCCAAGTCAGCCTTATCACTAACCATATCATTATATCACTCTGTAAACTCATATATACTGCCACATCATTGACTGAGCATACATATCAACACTGTGTAAATTCATAAACACTGCCACATTATAGACTGAGCATTCATATCAACACTGTGTAAATTCATAAATATTGCCACATCATTGACTGAGCATTTATATCAACAGTGTGTAAATTCATAAATACTGCCATATTATTGACTGAGCATTCATATCAACACTGTGTAAATTCATAAATACTGCCATATTATTGACTGAGCATTCATATCAACACTGTGTAACTTCATAAATACTGCCACATCATTGACTGAGCATTCATATCATCACTGTTTGAATTCATAAATACTGCCACATCATCACATATCAATATACCATCATAGTTCATCACTGCTGTACTTTACACAATCATGTACATCACTATACCAATGCATAATATTTTACTGTATACTGTATACACACTACTCGCATGCTCTTGTACATCATTGTTCACTTACTACACTGTTCACATACTGCTGTGTTTACTTGCAAACTTCATACACTGTGACTACTCTTGTACATACTCTATTGTACACATATTCTTGTACTCTACTTGTTCACATGCACATGTACACATCCCACTTCATACATCATTTACACATATAGTCCACACATTACTGCAAACATGCAAATGCTGCTGTACATATCATATCACACTAGTATACTCTCACATATTTCTTACGCAAGGACACATCACTGCTCACTCATCAGATTTGTACACAATTGTACATACTCTTCATGTCGCTATATATTTTACATAACTGTACATATACACTCATACTGTAATTTATATTCACTGTACTGTAATCACGTGTATAGTAACATACCTTGTTCATTCATGAACTGTGCAGACTTCAGGCTGTTCATACTGTGGCTATGAGACTCATCAAATTCGATTTTGTGGTTCTAGGTAGCAGCAATACTGTTTGTCATAAAAGGTCTATCAAGAGAAACTCGCAAGCTGTCACAAGGTTTATCAAGTGAACTGTTCACTCTTCAAAATCCCACGCAAAACTTGTGGAAGAATTCAGATCTGTTGCTGCTGTATTACCCATGAAAACTTCAGTCTGCTGCTACTTCGGGACTGTGGAAACCTTCCACAGGCTAGGTCTGCAAAACAAAAGAATTCGGACTGTGAAGACCCTTGGCTGTTGCAAATTTCGGACTCCTCAAAGTCTGCTGCAAAACATCCAAAAACCACCGAATTCTCTTCAGACCTTGTGTTGGTAAACTACTGCTGTTAGCTACCCGATTTTGACTGCTCCTTCATCCGAATCAAGTTAGGGCAAACTCCTGGTGCGGCTGCAAATGCTCATAAACAAAATCAAAACCTACACAACTGAGACCACCCTTCCTGGAGTCCCTCAACCAGAATGATTAGGTCTCTCCAATGAAAAGGAGTGTGAAGAGAAATAATCAACAAAATGCCTCCCTTAAAAAAAATCTCAGTCAATAGCCCACGTGTTTCCCAAAATTCTCCTTTGCTGTTCTGCGGCTGCCTCAGAGCTCCACCAAAAATTTCCACATTCAAAAATGAGGATTTGATGGGGTATATATACTAAATTTTCATCCATATTTTGCTGAGTCGACATGTATTTAATTTATTTTTTAATGGGGCCGACATAGCACTAATATATTTATATTTTTAATTTACTTTTCGGAGCCGTCTTGTTAAATTAATACTTTGGAGCCGACTTCTTCAAGGCATTTTCAAGGTTTCTTTCCAACAATCCATTGATTCTATCAATACAAGGGCTTCCACTTCAAGCCAAGGGCATCCACCACATGCCAGAGACCATATAAGGTCATTACCATCATAATACATGCCACTGCAAGTCCATGTTGGCATCAATGACAATTTCATCAACAATCAAGAAGTCGTGGGGTAAGTATTAGTGTTACTTTGATAAATAGAATATGGAATGAGATAATCAAATTGGCAACATCTATCAAAGTATACTATCCTGCATGAAAGAACTAAACTAAAGCAAAACAAAAAAATAAAAAAAATGAAAAATGGACAGAGACGCGATCTCCCTTGGGGGGATGGGGAGTGGGATCGAAAGAGCCTACTTGAGATATCTTTATTAAACACGGTTATGATCTTTATGAGAAGTGCTCTTTGGTCCTTGTTATCTCGGATCCAAAGGCTTACAAAAAGTGAGGAGAAGAAACCCAGAAGTAGGGGGAACCCCTGGGAAGTTTCGGATGGCCAAAATATGGAATTTTGGGCATAGATTCCTTCTCTTTTATGGCGGACCTGATAAAAACCAGTAAGCATATATTAGTTTAAACTTTAAAGTGCACAAAAACACTTTGAAAGTGTCTTTGGACAACCCACAAAAACTTAGTGAAAAAACTGTTAAATTAAACTGCAAAAAAGAGCAATAAAATAACCAAGGAGCTTTCCTTGGGATCTTGGCTTGCCTTTTGGGCAGCCAATACAATGTGCACTTTGTATTGCAAAATTTAACTTTAAATTGATCCAAGAAAATGTACTTCAAACAAGATTCAGATCTACTTTTAAACAAGCTTGCTTGGAAATGAATTTTTCTAAACTAGATTTAATATGCTTATGAAAACTTTGAAAATTTGAGATCTAGCGTTTTTAGATGCTTATAGATGAGATCTAATGAATAATTTTGCATATGATAAATTAGACACTCATGCATAAACAATGCACAGTAACCAAGGAAATTTTGATTTTAAAGAAAAGAAGAAGAGGAGTGAAGGTTGGTTTGTTGCTAGAATGAACAAGCCAAAGGGAGGCCCTTTTGTGGAGTGCCAAGGGACAGTGGCTTGAACTTATTGGAAAAGGAATGGCGTCAATCTTGATTCACACCTCATCCGTTTTGGGAACCTGCAACTAAATCACAAAACTTGCACAAGCCTCGTGAGATCTGGATATATATGTATGAAAGAAAGGAAAGATCATGCAAAAATAATTTTATTAAAACATGTAACTTAGATATTTGAGCATACATAATATGAACAAACAAAACAAGTAATCTTACTTGCCAAATTTAAATTCTTACTGATTCAACTGAATCCTTTGAAGCCAGAACAAAAATCAGCAAAAAATGAGAAAAAATTGCAGTTACCACATTTGCAGCATGACGCTGGGAATCCACACATAACAATCACTACACGGTATAGCCTCCAATGCTTCTCTATTCTGAGCAAATGAATGAAAAATAACAATATTACAATAGCCTCCAACTCTTCATCCAACTCTAAGTAGTTTGGAATGAGAGGTTTGGGATTTATTTATAACCAAAGAGGCTCAGAGGGGGCACATCCATGACTGAGGGAGAGAGTGGGGTTGAGATAGAGTTGAACTGGGATGATCTGAGCTTGAACTAAGTTGAAGAGGAGTAGAATTGAAGAGTTGATTGCCACCTTTCTCACCAAACCACACCAACCCAGTTATCCTCTACCACATCACCTGCACGTGAGAGAGAGGGCGCAGCCTACACTGGGAGATGCTCACGCCACCTCTCTCACCAACTGGAAACACTCGCCTTTTGCATCAGTCTAACTCGCCTTCAGTACTGGAAGCCGATAGAACTGATTTCAATCAAATCCGACAAGATTCCACTGATTTAGGAACTTGAGGATTTGCTCTATTTATTAATTATTTCTATGTTTTAATTAATAATTTTGAATTTTTTGGAGATTTTTGACTTAAGTGATAAATTTATCACTGAAAACTTAGGAAAAGTGAGTTTTTGGGTTAAACGGGTGCTATGAATTAGAAAACGAGCACCCCAATGGAAAAATCCGATCCCTAGCCACAGTTTTATGACATTTCCAATTTTTCCAATTACACTATTAAAAAATAGCCTAAGTTTACAGAAAAAACTATTTTCACCAAAACTTAAAAATAAACCTAGGGGGACCTAAGAGGGATATCAATCAAATCATACGAGATACTCTGTTATTATTACCTGAAGTAGTCACAAAGCAAATCTTGGATTTAATCCGTGGAAGGGAACCTAACAATCACCATTAAGAAACATCTATAGTTGAGGCTTCCATTTGTGAGTCCATTATAGAGCCTTTAGAAGAGCAACTCCATAGTCATTGCCTAATTGACGATAATTCAAGCTATCTGAATCTGGATTTAGACTTTGATTATGTCTCTACAGAAGAAGAAAAGGTTGAAATTAATCAAATTTTCGTTGAGGAGCAATCATGTGGTCACATTGTGGTTGAAGACCAAGTTTGTGAGGATGATAAGGAAGTTAGAGATGAACATTTTGATATTTATCCTTATCAAATGAATGATGGTGATAATTTATTCTCAGTTGAATGTAATGAACAATCTGAAGAAGAACAACCACATGACGATGATATACTAGTGAGCGAACTTGACCTAGAGCGTTCTTTGTCACATCTGGATAGTCATCAAGAGCCTCCAAGGAATGATTCTTGTAATGTTGTTGCTATTCCCCATCAGAGTTTTGGTCAAGGTGATTTGGTTGAGGAGATTAATCATTGTGAGTCTAGTTCTTGGGAGGTTAGTGCTAATATTGCCAATTTCTTTAACAAATGTCCCATATCGCATACAAGATTGGTGTTAGCACTTTTAGGTGATGCAAATCAAGTTCTAATTTTTCAATCCACCCTCCCATCCCAACTTTTGATGTCTTTTTGTATGGTGTCATGTGAAATTTTCGCTAAAGAGTCTCGAAAGTGCCAAGTGGTCAATGGTAAAACATTTCATCTCCTTTCATCCTTGGTGCATAATGCTTTCAATGTTGCTAATTCCTTTGATTGGGTGATTGAAAAGCTCTATAAAGACCAATTCCATATTTTCTTATTTTTTAAACAACAAATGGGGTTAATCTCAATTTTTGGTTTATTGATCTCTAATTTGTCCCTTATTTGTTTCACCATTGATCATAATGTGAGTGTGATTGAGTGTGCTAATCAGAAAGATGAGGCAAACAATGATGGCCTAGGAGGGGTGAATCATGTATCGTATTCTTTTCTTTCATCGAATTTAAACTTGCATAAACTTTACGATCCTATTGATCTATGGATGGAAGAAGTTTGCAACAATCAATCTCATCCCTCACATGATTTCATTTCTTTTTATCCCTACCTTTCTTCGATTTTCAAACAAGTTAGAATGGCCTCAATTTTCATTCACATTACTTACAAGCCATCTTTGACTTGTTGTATCATTAACTGTAAAGAAAGCTCAATAGATTCGTTTAACAAGTGGTTGCATTGGATTTATGATTTTACTTAACAATTGTCTAAATTGGTTAGAGTAGGGTGGGTAGGATTGAATAAGCCCTTTCTGGGCAGTAGGGTAGCCTGTCAGTCTTGCACCTTTTTGTCTTTGCCTGAAGCTTGCTTTTCAAAGCTCTTGGTGTAGTTTTCAGTGTTAGCATTTTTTTCCTGCACAATAAAAATCAAACTTTTTTTAAAAGCTATGGTTATAGATTAGATTTACTTTCTGCTTTTCAGTTTCATGCATTTTAGTATTTTATTTTATCCACACAGTCTGTTGACGATCGGTTTGTGAGTTTGGTATAGCTTTGGACATTTTGTTGCATGTAGTTGGTGACATTTTGGCAGTAGTTGTAGAGCTGGAGGGATGGATCGAAGATGCTAGTAGCAGAGTGCGAGGACCAAAGATTCTGAGGTTCTCAAGCGCTCTATTCAGCAGAGCACGTGTCCCAGTTGGAGCCAGATGTTATCACATATATAGTAGCCAGGCTACCATATTCTATTTTTCAGATTTCAGTAAACTGTTCAGCCAGTTCCCCTACAAATGAGATGTTGAGATGAGCATCTATGATGGACTGTAGTACTATCCCATGCCATGACTGAGTCTCAGGACACTCAGATTTGAGGACTGATGTAGTCATTTTAGCCATTTGCAGAGTAGTTATTACTGCCCAGAGTTGTATTAGTGCTTTATGTTGCCGCCTTTCACACACCGGGGGGGGAGGTGGTAGAAATCTTCAAGCCACTCGGTGTGTCTTTGGGGGCAAGTCTCGAGTCAAGGCTGTCACCTTGTTCTTAACTCCTCCGTTTAGGTTCAACTCCTAATGAAGCCAAGGGGGGTAGACCCTATTAAGTTACTAAGGCAAATTACTTTAGTATGATGATGTTAAATTGAGATAGTTTCTTAGGAGTTTGAAATTAACCATACATAACCATAGATGACAAGATGAAAAATGAGCACAATAAAGCACAATATTGACACACAATATATATATATATATATACATCAAAAGATTTAAACACAGGACCAGTGCCTTAAAAATGGAGTCATAAAATAATCAAATGTATTTGCATGTGCTTGGAGTGAATGTTTTGCAATTGCCTCTTGGTACATTTTAAGTTAATATGGAATATGAGTGGATTAAATTAGGCGAGGGGGGACTCCAGATATATCCGAGGGGTACTTGGAGTATGTCCAAAAGTAAACCTTCACGGCTACCCGCAAGGAATGTGTGGGATGAATGGAGTCTCTGAGACTGTGTTCATAATACACACGAAGGTGTAACAGAGATCGGCGCCTCGAGGTAACTGTCCAGGAATTCCCACTTCCTTTGGGTATTTTGCCACCGTTTACGGTTTGATCGAGGCATTGGATTTTCGCCTGATGGTGGTTAATTGGGGAAGGTGAAAACTAATTAATCTAGTCACTCACATTGCTTTTGATGCAGCTTGACTGATCGGACAAACCTCAATTGAGTGAAGAGCATACACACCGGAGTCTTGTCAATTTTAGTGAATTTTAAAGGATGTGTTTTCTTAGAAAGAAAAACCCTCCAGGAACCTCTTTCGGTCCAAGTGGACCTCAATTGGGGAATCAAGGAGGGGATTGATTTTAGAACAATTGTTTACAGAAATTAATGATAGCCAGCAAAAGAAAAGAAGCAAACCACAGGTTTTCTAATTATTCCTACCACGCATCTCTTTCTCCTTGCTGGTCAATTAGGAAGTCGTGGGGTAAGTATTCGAGTTACTTTGATACTGTAATATGGAAAATACGATAAAGTAATCAAAGCATGTTATTCTGCATGAATGAAACTAATCTAGAGCGAACAAAAATAAGACAATGCAAAAAATGATAAAAAGGCGTGAATCCCCCCAGGAGGGATGGAGAAAGGGTTCGAAAGAGCCTATTCGGAGAAAATTTTTATTATCTGCTGTTACAATATCAGTAAACTTATATGAATCCTCTTGATTCTTATACAGGATGAAACCAAGATTTCACAAATTGCCCAAAATTAAAATTACAGTCAAAAGGGAGCCCCCCTGGGGGGATTCGGATGATCCAAAGGCCATTTTCGACCAACAGCTTCTCCTTTTTCTGTTATGCCCGTTAAAAGACAACGAGCTTATTAGAATGAAAGATGCCAAAAAACACTTTGAAAGTACCTTTGGGTCAGCCTACTTTAAACAAAAAAAAACTAAGTTAAAACTAGTTAAAATGGCAGAAAAAGAACCAAGGAAAGCAGGCTTTCATTGGGATCTTGGCTTGTTGTTTGGGCAGCCAATGAGATGTGCACTGATTGCTGGATTTTATCTTTTAAAAACACAAACATAAATCTAATGCATGCAAACTATGGATTCTCTTTAAATTGCCATGCAAAACGGACGATTTCCTTTAAGAAATTTTTGGAGAAAATGAGGAAGCAAATTAGATCAGCACCCTCTCCAAGCTAGGAACTCGCAACTTAATCCAAAGGCTTGCCAAAATGCTTGTGAGATCTGGTTAATACATAAACAGAGATATTAGAATAGAATGCATATAAACTTATAAAACATGTTGAATCTAGACCTTTAAACATGCATAAAAAGGAAAGAGACAACCAATAAACTTATTAACAAACTTTTTTCCTATCAAGACCATAATAAACTTAATATCAATCTTTTAGCACTGGATCCACAAAAAATAAGCAAGTTATGAACATAGATACAAGTTACCTCAGTAAAACATGGCGATGCTCATCCACACACACAATAACATGACACCATCTTGCCTCCAAAGCTTTTTTTTATTTCAAATGAAAAATAGTAATAGTACAATAGCAACAGCTCCTTAATCTCAGTTCTAACCAGCTTTGAAGAGGTAATCTGTGCTTTATTTATAGCAAAAACAGGAAATCTAGCCCAGGGGAGGCGCAATTCCCAAGGAGAGAGAGACTGCAGCTGCATGTGGAGTGAATCTGAGCTTGATCTGAGTCTATCTAAGTCTGATTTGAGTCTCACTGAGTGCAATTGTCAATCGGAGAGCTGATCTGCTTGACACCTCAACCTGCTAACTGAAGCATCCACCAAAACTCATCCAGATGAGCCCACACGTGTGGAGGAGAGAGAGAGAGGGCGCAATTCCCAAGATTGCATGCATTAATGTACTCTCTGTTCAGTCCAGATCAGCCCCTTCTGTCAAGGAATGGTCAGATCCAGTCAATCCCAAGCCGATGAGACTGATTTCAGTCAAATCGGAGCAAATCCCAATGATTTAGGATTTTGAATTTTCTCCATTATTTAATTAATTTATCAATTAAATAATCAATATTTGATTTTTAGGGATTTTTGACCTGAGTGATGGACAAATCACTCAAAACTTAGAAAATGTGGGTCTATGGGTTTACATGGCGCCCCGAGCTTGAAAATGAGCACCCCCATGACTGAAACTGATTTTCGAGCCTACTTTAATCTCAAAACCAATTTTTCCAATTAGTCTATTGAAAAATAGCCTAAGTTTTGTGGAAAAATTAAAATTAAAAAAACTTCAAAAAACTTCAAAAAAAATAAAAACCTAGGGGGACTTGGACATGTTCATATGACTCGACCATGATGCCTAGCATGTTTATACATTGACACATAGACTCTAATAACCTAAATAGGCCTAAATGCCAAGCCGACCACCCCAACTTTGGAGGTATTGAGTGAAAAACTCAGAAATTATTAGTCGTTTATTCAACAACCAATAATAACCAAGGGAAAAAACACCCTGGGCTGATCGGATTGACAAATAAAGTCTAAGAGACCAAGTCTTTTATAGACACTATCATGCTAAATTTTTTTATTACAACTCCCCCATGGGGTATGAACATGTGATATAGTACAACAAGCACTTCCCAGAAGCACTTCCGAAGGTCTTCTGAAGTCTGAACAAATCATCTTTGTCCGGTTCACCAGGCTCACTTGATAAAAATCACTAAGTACAACTTAGATGGTAACACTTTATCATTGGACAGATGTTGGTTCAGAGGGATTATTTACATGTTTATGACTTGGCTTGTATTATCTTGTGTTATGGTTATCATTGCTCGTATACTCATTCTTGTGACATGTATTAGCATTTAGTGTCATGATCTGGTGGTCATATAAATATGTGGACTCGGATGTATTGATATTATGTATTGGTGTCCCTACTCAGACCTGGAAGTTCTTGATTTATACTTATTGGTTTTACCCTCCCTAGGTAGAATAGAGGTAGTCATTCTCACCATACTTTGGCTTGCTAGTGTTGGTTTCATTATTCATTGTCTCCACCCATCCATTACTTTCTAGTTATGTTTTTTAGCTGACCTACTATTTTGACTTGTGGCATGGAGGACCTTTCCCCACTAGAGCCTCTATGATTGGATAAGCTTCCCTGTTTATTTGTGTCTTGGCTCTGAGTTGCCTAGGCTGTGTTGGCTAATCTGAAACAAGTAGCGCTGCCATCAATACAATGTATTTGGAAATGAAATGAATATCTTATGAAAAAGCCCATTCATGAAAAGTAGTGTTTCTAAACATACGTTAATGCAAGGCTAGCCTAATGAAATTGGCTTTGAAGTACAATGAAAAGAATATCTTAATACATTCATGAAAAGTAGTGTTTTTCAACATAGATGAATGCATAAAGCTTATAATAATAAAAATCCATGTAATAAAAACATGGACTAAGGCTATGGAAAATCAAAGGTCCAAAAAAGCAATGGTTCCTAAAGTTATATCTAAGGATTGCTGGCCTTACTTGTATTGAGTTGGATTGTGAGCATTTGTCAAGGTGAATAAGCACCTCTGAAGTAATTCACCCATTTGTGAGGCACTGCCATCCCCTTTGTTGTTGCTTGTATGTCATATGCTAGAGTGAGTATCCCCTTTCCATATATGAAATAGCCTTATAAATTTTAGCCCTCACCCTTCACTAGCAAATTGATTACAACTATGAAGTGAGTATGGTTTTGAAAGTTTGGTCTTAGTTATGATTAATAAATGAAACCCTATATATTTGGTTGATAGACCGCCGGTGAAGTGATTGCTACTTGTTATGATTGTTACTTGAATGATTTGTAGAGCATGTCTTAGCCTTTGAACACTTGCAGCATATGGATGCTAGCCTGAGATATATTGTTGGTTATATGGTCATTTACAGATTATTATTTTGTATATCTGGATATTGTAGATGATCATGCAGAGACCTAGAGGGGGTATGAGTATACACCTTAGATGGATTTGGACTCTCCAAGTCCAGTGAGACAGCTTGTTTTCAGTTTCGAGCACTTGCAAAGATGATTAGGCTCAGTTTACCCTTTTGGTGCAGTTTTACTATATTGAATGGCCTGTCTAAGTAGGGAGATATTTTTATTGAATCTCCTAGGGCGTTGTATGAGGCATGGGGGTCTAGCCTCTTGTTTGTACCATATTACTCCCCTCCCGGAGAGCCTGGTGGGCTTAGTTGGATAACATAGGCACCCTAGGAGGCAGTTTTTGGCATATCACTTTTCTCGAGGCAGATAAAATATAATTAAAATGGCTACTGAAGAATTCGATTTGGGCTACTGAGGCAAGGAAATGGCATGGGATGAGTTCTGATGATGAGGATGAGGCCTTCCACTTCTTCTCTAGCAGTTGCAGCACTTGGATGGGCCCACATCTATTTTTCGGGCATATTAGATTATTTTCTGGAGCTTTTGGAGGCTCACGATTTCTTCAAGGAGGCACAATTTCACAGTTAAAAAATTATATTATTTTTATTGTGCCATGGGGAAACCCAAAGGGAGTTAGTTAACACTCCCTGGACCCACCATGTGCTTCATTTAATTTTTGTTGAGTGAGATCCTCTCTCCTAGGGTGATTTAGTCCACTTTTATATTATATTATTGTATTGATCCATGTATTGTATGTTGAGCTTATCTCAACCATTGATTAGAACATTTGTATCTTTTAATCTTAGCCACCCATTTGAAAAACGGTTAGGATTTTGGTTCTCTCATTCCTATTTAAAGGAAGGAGCTTCTCATTTGTAAGTGGTCTTTGGTTCTTGGATCTGGATAATAGAAAAACTTTTCTTGTGGATATTTTTGGATCTCCTTTACATCTGGTGTTCTTCGATGGTGATTGGAAAATATTTTGCTTCCTAGCATTTGGGTATTTGTTGTGAGATCTATATATTTTTTCGGGAAACATTGTCTTGCCTACAGGAGGGCGACTTCAACTTGGGCGTTTTGTAGGGCTTTCTCAACTCGCTTGGCTTGGATGCATTTTGTATCAGGGGGTTTTCATTAACATCAATGCGATCTATGATTTCATCTTGCTATTTTTCTGTAGCATTTGTTTTTTTCTCATGATGCAGCAAATCTGATATGGTTGACGTTTGTTGTGCAGGAGAGAGGGCGCAGTGGCTTCTTGGGGCAAAACGTTGGGAATAGAACTCACTCAAATCTTCTCAAATTGATCGGGATAGTAGGGATCATCATCATCAAGGCATCTACAAGGTTTTCCATGTAAGATCTACAGGTTAGTGCTTTTTTCCAAGATCTCAATCCAATGGCATCTGTACTTCCATTTTTATTCTCAAAACCCTAAATAATAAAAAACCCAAAAAAATATTATAGATCAAACCGCTTGATCTCGGGGCAAACCATTTCTGGGTTTTATAGATCGGGTCATATCCTAGGAGGATCTTCCTCAACGCTGAGCAAAAAGTGACCCATTTGGCCTAGATCTGAGAAACTGGCCTACAAACGCTAGCGGTATCCTCCATTACTGCCATCTTTTTTCCGTGATCTGATTTTTCCGACAAACCGTTTTTGGGTTTTGTAGATCAGGCCAAACCCTAAGTCGGTCTTCCTCAATGCTGGGCTGAAAGTGACTCCATTTGCCCAAATCCCAAGGCACTGTTTCTCCAAACCTTAGCACTACCTCTCTTTTGCCTCTTTCTCTTGTGTTTTGACCTTTTTTTGGTGGCTCGGATACTTTGACATTGTTATATTTTCCTTCGAGTCTATCCCTTGGTACTAGATAGCCCCAATCCCGTTCTCACCTGTTCTGCCTTGGTCGCGTTTCCCAAGGCAACGAATATCTTCACCTCTTGCTAGTACCTTAACCCCAGATCTAGTATTTACCCCATAGGTCATCTGTGTCCCAGCTTGGATCAAATCTCATCTCATAAACCCTGATCCAAATCCTTGGTTCACCTGGTGACGTCATCCATGGATCTAGGGTTCATCACCTTACACCTTACGTACCTCAAGTCCATTTGATCTGATTTGGTGTCTAGGTTTGATCTCTCCTGTTGGGAGTAGATCCGAGTCCCCCCCTTTTTGTCTTGGGCTAAGATAAACATAAAGTGAAGACTGCTTCGATTGGCGTGACAACCATCCATTTGGGAGTCGAGGCAATCTTGGTTCCACCTCCATAGTTGCTTGTCCCTCTACCGTCCATCCTAGATCCATCTCACATAGGCAACTACAAGGTTGGTGATAACAGAGTCCAAAGAGATTATTTGTGCCTTGATATCTTTCTTTTCAAAGGCATCCTTCAGAGCAACATCTATGGGAACTGTGATGGTGTCAAAAGCACCAACAATATCCCATAGTTCCAACTCTTTGAACAATACAGTTATGCATTTTTTTCCAAGGGTTGAAATTATCAGACCCATCCAGTTATGTTTCTTCAAATCGCAATCCTGCTGAGGTCATGACTTCAACTGATAATCTTTAGTTGACCCTAACTTGAACCTCTTTTGTTCTGTATCTACACAACTTAACACACCTTCAACAACCACGCTCTGATACTGTGAAGAAATTTGATAAAGAATCACAAAAACTTCTAATTGGACTTTTATCAGACACTTTGACTGCAAATCTGATTTATTACTTTTCTGAACTAAGAATTCATAAAATGAATTTATTTGATAATTTAAGCATAAACGCTAATGCACTCAAAATTAACTGAAGATAAGTATGACAATATAGAAATTTAGGGACAAGCCCAGAATAAATCCTCACCAAGAGGAAAACCCATAGAAAGAATTTTATTTATGAGAGATAAAATCAGAAATTCAACAACTCAAATTTTTTTTTACAACACCAAAACAATTTCAGAAACCCCACTCATTTGTAAATCTGCATTGGAAAATGTGCCAAATAATACTCACAGTCACCCACATGTGGGAACTGTACACAACAGTTTTTCGGGATGTGTGTCAGGTACGGACTGTATGGATTCTGCCAAACATTAAATGTAGAAAACAGTCTTGAAATTCATGCCACTTGACCTCAATTGTCTCAAAAATTGTACCTGCAATCTACCTCGTTTTCGGTGCTTGTACAGTCTGCAATTATGGTTGTACAGTCTGGTTATGCGGTCCAATATCTGCTACAGGAATTTCTTGGGAATCGTGCCTACAATTTGTATTGATGATTAGTCTCTCACAAAACAAAAATCTCCTTCAAGATTTAATTTCTCTCTCACTTGTCTTCTTCTCTCTTGATGTCTCTCTCTTTATCAAAGGCTGAGATTGATTAGATCCTAGGATTCTCATTAATTGCACAATATAAACTCAGTTTTATTAATAAAGTGCACATTAAATATTTGGGCCCCACAACTTAAATCTCATTTTAATGATAAAGTTCAATCTCACTTTTAAAACATAAAGTTACTTTCCATTAAAAAAGTTTCCTAGGAAAATACAGCGTATGACCCCCCATGTGACATCAAAATCATGGGGAAGGACTAACTGAGTTATAAAAACTAACAAACCTTCATATAGAGATGATAGCTTCTGAGAGCAGAGAAGAAGAAAAGATCGAGAAAAAATCTTTGTAAGATATAACCTTGGAAAACCTCCTTCTGTGTAATGTTGCGTTTTTATAAAAAGGGAATAATTGAGGACTAATAGCACTAGGAGTAGAAAGGTACATCAATTCAGTATTATTAAGTCATCAGTGTAGTAAGAAGGCCATAAGAGTTCATATCATAAAGTATGCGGAGCATGCAGGGCTTATTTTAGTGTTAAAGTCAACATGAAATTAGAATTGCATGTATGCAAAAGTGAAGTGTAAACCCTAAAAGTGACATGCAAACCCTAAAAGTACATGTTATTCTATTTAAGAAAGGTTATTGGACCAAAGAAAATATCTATTGTTATTGTTGATTGATTTTGGAGTTTTGAGCAGCAGCACAGCGTGTAGCTGCGACAGTTGGGGTTGGAGACGTGTCTTCAGCTAGCGAGGGTTCGATAGTGAGATATCTGCCCTAGTCTCTTATTGGGATAGATCATCTAGGTTTATCCATTGCATCCATCATATACTACAGTATTCGGAGATCCAACACTTTTCGAAGGGTTATTAGTAGATCCACGTTTTTCAGCCGGAAGTAGCAGGGAAAACATAGAAGGATTCGCTGGGACCACAAAACCTAGTCTTTCCTCTGCATGTCAGCTTCCTCTTTCTCAGCAGGCCTATCCTATGGTATGCAGTGATTATCAGCCATCGGTTTGCTCACATGGAGAAGCTATCAGCAAAATAGATCAGTTGGGGGCGTGAGCAACAGAACGGCTAATCAATTCGCTAGGGCACTTAGAGGCAGCCAAACCTCTGCATGTACTAGACCATCTCTCCGGCATCAGCAGACGGACAAGCTTAGAAAGTTTAAGCCCGAACGAACCTCTCCTCCTACAAAAACGCCACCTTCAGTCTGGAGGGTTTTAACGGTACTGTGGGGCGGTAACACCAGAGGAAAAGAGCATTATTAAACCACCCATCCAGATCTTTATGCATGCAGCTATCTCTGGAGTCATTATTAGCCAGAATATCAGTGGTAAGTGTTAATTTCTCTCTGCAAAACCCTAACCCTAATTCAACTATATTTTAGGGCATTTTTGCATGGCAAGTTTGCATGCACAGTTATTTTGCAAATTTGTATGAGATTGAGTGTGCGAGTCAGCACTATCATAGAACATTAGAGAATATCAGTATTTGGGATATTACATTTTGGCTAATGTTGTGGACTTATCTAGGAGAGAGAGCGAACTTACTTGTCTGGATGAGTGAGTAAATGAGGCGCAATTGCCTTCTATTAATGCACATTACAAAAATTGTCTTTTACCCTAACAGGGTCGACTTGTCTAACTAACTGGGCCGACCTACCTTGGGGAAACACGCAAACAATTTTATTTTTATTCTTTTCTTGTGTAATATTTCCCTATGGTTTACATCAATGTTACTAGACTCGGAATCGGTAATAAATCGGCAAGGAAAAAGAGCGAAGAGTTTGAATTGGATCGGGAACAAATGGGGAAAAATTGACAAATACAAAAAATTAAATATATACACATTTTGAAATTTTTTTAAAACATTTTTCATAAATATTCAAATTTCCATGTCCATATACTACAAGATATCAATGGATATCCAAAATATATCAATTCTCATTGTTGTGCGCCGATTGCACACTAGCAGCAGAAATCTAGTGAAAGCTGTTTCCTCACTTGGGAAAGTGGGAGAGGTGTGACCTTGGGGGCAAGCACAGAGCCAGGTACTGTCACCTACTCCTAGCTCCTCAGTTTAGGTTAACTCCTAATGAAGCCAAGGGGGGTAGTCCTTCCAAAAGAGTTTCTACGGCTCTTAAGTTGTTAAAGTGTTTTAAAAGGTTGCGGATGTGGATGGGTGTTGTTTAGGAGTTATAGTGATTAAATGTGTTTATTATTATGAATATGACACAAAATCAAAAGCAATCCACGTTGCTAACAAGAGATTAAAGAGATAAGTAAAAATTTCAGACTTTAATTAAGCATTTAGATATAGAAATTATAATGAACCACAGACAATTGATCAATATAAAATAATTATGCAGATTTAATCAAGGACCAGTGCCTTATGGAGTCAATGATACTGAAATGCGCAAATAAAATAATAAGTCTAGCAATCCAACTAGTGAGTATTAGATTGTGCGAATGCTCTTGGTAGGTTATAAGGATTTTATGTGCTCTTGATTTAGGTGTCAATGAAGGTTTGTCAAAAGCCGGGAGAATATTCTAAGTTCCCTTCGTTGAAGACATGTCGGGTCCGCCCAGTATCCCGGGCTGGTATCGCGAAGATTGACCAGCTAGCTGAGAAGCTTAGACAGCAGGAATCTTGTGCCTCTACTAGGAAGTATTTTGGAAGATTCCCTACAACGCTAGTGCGTTGGTTACAGGGTGTTAAGTTTTATTAAGTTACTCTTGCAGGGTTAAAGATTCAGTGCCGTTTCTGGGTACTTCGATCTGAGATCGGTCAGAGCATACTTCGGCAAGGAGGGGAGGAAGTTAATTAATTAAAGGGGTGTGTGTTGCAAGTTTTATTAAATTAGTTAATTAAAACTCTTCGACAGAGAGCGCTCTCGACTTTGTCTTATGACAAAGGTTCAAGAGACTTAGCTAATCTAAATGCCTAATGCAAAGATGTGCAAATCTAATGATGCTCTCCGATAGAGAGTGCTCTTGACTTGTGTTACTGCAAGTTCAAGAGTCTTAATTAATTAATTAGTTAAACTAGCAAACAGTAGAATGCATGAAAATAAAAGAAAGATAGTTAAACAAACTCTCCGACAGAGAGCACTCTTGATCCACCTTACGGTGAGATTCAAGAGATTTTGGTTCTTTTTAAGATTAACAATTATAGAGAAAGATACATCACAATGCAAGTAATAAAATTTAATCTAGCAATTAGCAATTATACTTAATGAAAAACTAGCAATTAGTGGAAATGAGAATTAAGTCTAATCAAAAGAACTAAGCTAAGTGCTTTAAGTGAAAACTACGCTAAGAAAAATGAAAAGGAACACAAGACACACTTCCCCCCAAATAGGGGAAGTAGAAAAGATGGGAGGCTTGCTCCCACTAGCCTTTTTATTAATAATTTACAATTTTTGTTATGCTCAACTTCTTCTTGAATGAGCAGATGGATGGTGAGAAAGGGAAGAAAGAGGAGGGAGATGTTTTGGTCTTTTTGCTCTTGCTTGCTTCCTTGCTTGCTTTTAGCCTTTGGGCTCTCCTTCACCTGCCTAAAACTAAGAGCTTTGAACACTAACTCGTTATGGTGTTAGTTCACAAAAAAAAATGAAACTAGATCTACAAACTTAGTAAAAAAGAAAGCACCCAACCCTTACCAAAACCGGAAGAAAAAAAGATAAATAAAAGGCTATGCAAAGAGAAGTGAAAAAGGGGTGAAAAAATGACAAAAAGGTCAAAGAAGGCTGAAAACAAAGTCAAAAGAGGGGCTGCAAATTGACGAAAGAGGGCTGCAAAAAGTGATGAAGATGGCTGAAACTAGGGCCCAAAAAGTGACTGCAAAAAGGGTAAATGAGGTTGCAAATTAGGGCAAAAAGGGGGCTGTCCAAAAGATGAAAAAGAGGGCAAAAGTGGGCAGCGAAAGAGGAAAAGAAAGGGCTGCAACAAAAGGTGAAAGATTGCTGCAAATTGCAAACGGGACAGCCAACAGGGGCATAAGGTTTGGTGAATGAATGTTCACTTTAGCCCAAACCTTGCCTTAACCCAAGAATGTAAAAATTTCTTAAACTTTGAAAGATGAATAGAAATGAAGAAAAACATTCAAACCTATGGTTTTTCTTGATGATGCTTGGATTCCTTAAAGCTTGAAATTTCCGGAAGTTGTCTTGACTTCAAGAGGAGAGGATGCACCTGAGCTCGAACTCCTACTTGATTGGATGAAGTGATCTGCACAAATTCAACTCAAACACTTGCCAAAAGATGGATTAGATCATGTATGTTTTATCAATTGAAATGTAAAAGAGCATATCATATAACTGAATACCCAATGCTACTTTCAATTTCTAAGAGTGAAACCATAAACAATTAAATTGGAATTTCAAATAATTGATCTTATGTGCTTACAGAAGCCTTCTAAAGCATGAAAGGAGAGAATTGAAACATTATCACCTCATTCGCTAAGCATTCATCCACATTTAACAAACCATATGAGCCTCCAAAGCCTTAAAATTTATTCCACGGTTACATAAGGCAACAAGCATTTACAGAGTTTGGACAGAGTTTCTTTACACAAAAATCCATCTAAATAGAGCTAAAGAAGCCTCTATTTATACAATGAAAGAAGAACCCAAAATCCTAAAACCAGAAAACCAGACCTAACCGGACCGACACATCATTGAGAGACCAGACCTGAAGAAGGTGAGCTGGGAGTGAGGGGAGGCCTCCACCTAGGCAAGGCGCCCCCACTCCAACCATAAGCACTGAATTCAAGCCATTATTGAGCCCATGTGTGGATGACGCCCTCATGATGAAGAGGGGCATGAATGATGAAGAGAGGCGTGAGCTGGAAGGTGAAGGCACCTCTTAGGTATGGAGGAGCCATTGCTAAGTCTGGAGGAGCCTACTGCTGTCATATCATAATGTTATCACCAGTTCCTGCCTCGATCAAATCATCAAACCAATGAGTGCTCTCCCTCTCATCCAATTCGGGAGTTTAGCTGGAGATGACAAGTTCGTTAACTGAATATATCTTTATTGCTCACTGAATGCTGATTGAAGCTGAGTTATGATAACTCCAATCATCATAAATGCCCATTGAGATGTCATTTAGCCTTTTATTTCGCTGAATTTGGATTAATTTGGAGAGTTTTGGATTTTCTTTAAAATAATCATTTTTTAATAAAAACAACATTTTTTCCCCAAAAATGATTTTTTTGAGAAAATGTGCATTATGTGTTCGATTGATGATCTGAAAGTTGGATCTGACTGGCTGGCCGATCAAGAATGATTTTTGGCTTAAGGTTAGAGCCTTCAATCACTGAATTCGGGGTCCGGAAGACTAACTTATTACAAGCGGGATTTTTCCATTTAATTTATGGAAAAATTAATCAAAAAACTTAGGGGAATAATTAAAAAATTAAAAAATTAAATTTTTTTTTAACGCGTCCGGTAATATTTTTTCGGGAAATATTTTGATGGTCCTATTGACTTAGGACATGACCATGCTCTATTCTAACAATGTCTAGTAGGTTTATATATACTCAGTTGGGCTTTAATAACCACCCAAGGCCCAGAATTCAAAATCGGGCATTCCAGCTTTGGAGGAAGCAGGAGAAAACCTCGTCAATTATACTCGGTTATAGGCAAAGCATAATTGTCAAAGGCAAAAAACTCCTTGGAATACCTTAGTTGAGATTCTACGTCTTAGGAGACCGAACCACTCAAAACACCCTACTAGCACATTTTATTACAAACCCCGCGGGGCCATGGTCAAAATTATTCAAATGAAAAACTGGCTAGCCAATATTGGCTAGACATGAAGACGGATCAACTGATACACTGGAATCAAACATTGGATATGTTTGTCAACCGGCGGCTCCTCAGGTAACATAACTATAGTACAAAAATGTTGGCAACACTCATCTTATAATCTCATCCATAAGATAAGAAGTCTAGATCAAAACTTTTTTATTCGGAAAAAGAAAAATATATATATTGGATATTAAATTTAATAAATTTATAAAGTAATATATATAAGTTTTTATTAATTTAAATATAAGTTTAAGTTAAATTAAACTCTCGGCCTCCTTACGGCAGCCATTGCCCGCGGATTGCCGAGCTCCTTGCCCGGGGCCACTACTCAAACTCCCGAGTCCCGACCTCCCTGCCCATGGTCTCTGCTATTCAAACCTCGACGCAATATCCTTTTACTGTATGGATTCTGGAAACACCACTCGCAAACAAGGGTCACAAATCACGACTACTTCAAGCTCAACGTGTGAGAGCAGAACGAATGCACACCCTCGGCGAATGGTAGAAAATGGAGGAAAAAAATGGGTGGGATGATAAATTAAAATCTATTTTATCGAAATTTGGGCGAGGATAAATCTATTCGCGCGAAAAAATAAATTGCGACTGCAAATCGGAAAATCGCGATTTACAGTCGCGTTGACCAGATTTAAATTGGTCAATGCGAGTAATAGTCGGCATGTTTTGAATCGGCTTGGACAACCTGCGATGTCGATTTAAATCGGAAAATCGCGTTTTAAATCACGATTTTCGTAACATGGTTTTACATTGATTCTTTCTAGGGTTTACATGAGTAATTATATCAGTATAATCTCTCGTAGGAGGTATAAGGAAATACAATACAAGTACAATAAGAATATCCTCTGAAGTTGCACAATTTCCAACACCATAGAAGATAAAAATGTACTGAAATGCACTAGAATGATCCTAAGCCAAACTGTATGACATTTCCAAATCGTGAAATGTTATATGGTATGGCTCAGGGATTTTCCAAGGTTTTCATACCAGTTTCGGTGTTACAATGAGTTTTTGGTACCAGTATGTGGGTGGGTTAGGCATTCCCTGCAACTTAGGAGTTTTGTTATTGATCTATCAAACATTTATAACGAGCAACACTAGTATTTGTTGTCGCCTTTCACACACCTGGGGGGAATGTGGCAGAAATCTTCAAGCCACCCGGTGTGTCCTTGGGGGCAAGTCTCGAGTCAAGGCTGTCACCTTGTTCTTGACTCCTCCGTTTAGGCTCAACTCCTAACGAAGCCAAGGGGGGTAGACCAAGTTACTAAGGCAAAAATTATTTAGTATGGTGATGTTAAACTGAATGAGTTACTTAGGAGTTTGAAATTTAACCATAAACAACCATAGATGACAAGATAAAAAATGAGCACACGAAAGCACAATGCTGAGACACAATATATATATATATATATATATAGAAAGAAAATAGCCAGTGCCTTAAAATGGAGTCATAAAATAATCAATGTACTTGCATGTGCTTGGAGTGAATGTTTTGCGATTGCCTCTTGGTATGTTTTAAGTTAATGTGAAATATGAGTTGATTAAAATTAGGCAAGGGGGGGACTCCAGATACACCCGAGAGTACTTGGAGTATGTCCAAAACTAAACCTTCACGGCTACCCGCAAGGAATATGTTGTGGGCTGAATGGAGTCTTTGAGACTTGTTATCACTCGCCTTGTAGTTGCCTGCGTGAGGTGGATCCAGGATGGATGGTAGAGGGGCAAGCAACTAAGGGGTGGAACCACGACTGCTTAGACTCCCAAATGGATGGTTGTCACGCCAATCAAGGCAGCCTTCACTTTATGTTATCCTAGTCCAGGACAACAATGGGGGAGACCCAGATCTGCTCCCGACAGGAGAGATCAGACCTAGACACCAGAAGAAGATCAAATGGGGCTTCAGGGTACTTAAGGTGCAAGGTAAATGAAAACCCTAGCTCTAGGGTTAAGGTACTAGCAACTGATGGAGATGACCATTGTCTTGGGAAACGTAACCGTGACAGGGTGAGCAAGAACAGAGTTGGGACTATTTAGTACCTAGAAGTCAGAGTCAATGAAAGGTATTTGAGCTAGCAGTGAATGTTGGTAAAGGGAAAAGGATGAGAGCTTAAGGGCAGCGCTAGCTAGGAGCTCAGTGCTTTGTGTGCATTGGGCAATGGAGTCAGCAGTAAACCAACGTTTCAGAAAAACCGCCTGGGAGACACCTTGATCTACAAACCCAGAAAGTAGTTGGTCTAGAAAAGCTAAGGTACAGGAAACCCAGCTCAATGGATGGCTAGCGCTAGGGCTTAGGAGGACAGATCTGCAGTTTTAGGGGCACCGGAAGGCTAATGGCTCAACGTTGAGGAAGAAAAGAGGTTAGGGAGACCTGATCTACAAGCCCAAATCAGGAAATCAGCAGAAAAATCAGATCTAGAAAAGTCAAAATCTGATGATGGGGCTAGGAGGCTGAAAACTGATTTTTCAGATCTAGGGCAAACCGAGAGGAACTAGCACAGCGTTGAGGCTGTTCTGGAGTGCTTGGGCCCTGATCTATCGGCCTATCTTGTCAGATTTCAGAAAAGGTCACTTCCGAAAAAGTCCAGTTTTCAGTGAGGGCGCTAGGGCTGTTTCAGTCAATTTTTCAGATCCAGGACAAACTGCCAAGAATTTGGACAGTGTTAGGGTTGATTTGGGCTGTGTGGGACCCGATCTATCCACCTGTGAAGTCAGAATTCAGAAAAACTCAAAACCCTAGCAGGTCAATTTTTTCAGTGGGGGGTTATGTAGTTTTTTGCTTAAAAATCAGATCTAGGTCAAAATGTGAGGAATTTGACCAGCGTTTCAATTGATATGATGAAGGGGAGGCCCGATCTATGAAACCCAGAAATGGTTTGGCAAAAGATCGGATGGTTCCCTGATTTATTGATTTTTAGGTTTTTTTAGTGTTTTAGGAGTTTTTAGAAAAAAGTTAAATTTTAGCAAGGTACAATGGGATAAGATCTGAGAAAGAAGAACTTACCTGGAAAAGCTTGTAGAAGTCTGTAACAGTGACGATCTTTGCTATCTCGATCAATTTTGGAAGATCCCTGTGATTTCTATGGCATATGCAAGCTCCAAGCCACCAAAGCACCCCCTACCCTGCATGAGCAAACGTCAACCATATCAGATTTGCACATACAAAATAAAGAAACTGAATGCTACAAGACAGTAAACTGAAGTAATCATAGATCACAATGAAACTAATGAAAACCCCCTAATCCAAGAGGAAGAGAACCGAGCGAGTTGAAGACCCCCTACAAAAACGCTCCAGCCAAAACGCCCTCCTGTAGACAAAACAATGATAGCCACGAAAAATATAGATCTCATGAGAATTTCCACAATGCTAGGAAGCTGAAGACTAGCTAATCACCATTTGAGCACATCAGATGCAAAGCAGATCCAGAAAAATTTCCACAGAAAAAGTCTTTCTATTATTCAGATCTAAGAGCCAAAGACCCCATACAAATGAGAAGCTCTCTCCTTTAAATAGAAATGAGAGAACCTTAATCATAACCAAATCCTAACCACTTTCAAAACGAGTGGCTAAGATTAAAAGATGAAATGTTCTAATCAATGGTTGAGATGAGCTCAACATACAACACATGGATCAATATAACCATAATTTACCAAAGTGGACTAAACCACCCAAATAAAGGTAACCCACTCAACAAGAAATAAATGAAAGCACATGGTGGGTCCAAGGAGTGTTTGACTAACTCCTTTTGGGTGTCCCCATGGCACAATAAATAATATAACAATTTAATTTTTTGACTTTTGTGCCTCCTTGAGGAAATCGTGAGTCTCCAAAAAGAGCTCCAGAAAATAATGAAAAATGCCCAAAAAATAGGTGTGGGCCCAATCAGGAGCTGCAACTGCTGGAGAAGGTGTGGAGGTCATCACTCTCATCATCATGACTCATCCCATGTCATTTCCTTCCCTCAGTAGCCCAAATCGATTTCTTCAATAGCCATTTAATCATTTTTTAATCTGCCTCGAGAAACGTGATCTTGCCAAAACAGCCTCCTAGGGTGCCTGCGTTGTCAAACTGAGCCCACCAGGCTCTCTGGGATGGGGGTACAATGGTACAAACAAGTGGCTGCACCCCCCTATGCCCCTACAACGCCCTAGGAGATCCAACTGAAACATCTCCTCGCTCAAAAATATCAATCTGTGAAGAAAAACTGCATCAGAAAGGCAGAGTGAGCCTGATCACATCTGTAAGTGCTCGAAACTGGAAATAAACTGTCTCATTAGACTCAGAGAGTCCCAATCCATCTAAGGTGTATACTCATACCCCTCATAGTCTCTATCTGATCATCAATCATACCCAATAAACAAGATAACCATCTGTGAATAATCAGACACCAATAATAACTCAGAATACATCCATCTGCTGCAAGTGTTAAAAAGTTAAACCATTGTCTACAACTCATTCGAGTAACAATCTCAACAAGTAGCATTCATTTCACTGGCGGTACATCAACAAATACATATATATATAAGGCTTTATTTATTATTACTTAGACTTAGACTTTCAAGACTATACTCACTTCATAGGTGTAGTGCTAGTGAAGGGTGAAGGGTGGAAATGACAAGGCTAAGGCAAATGATGACTTCCTACTCAACATCATGACACTTTGGACAAGGAAAGGGAAAACTCATTATTACCAATGCTGGACAAACAATAACACAAGGAATGGTAGTGCCTCACAGATGGGTGAGTTGTTCAGAGAGTGCTTATTCAACTTAGGCATCATGTCTACATCAATCTTGATCCAAGTTCATTAGGATCACATTTTATTCCATGGCCTTTTTGGTCTATATGACCCTTTTGGGACTTCACTAGTGCTTAAAAGCACAACTAATCGCAGCTTTAATCCGGGACATATTTATTTTCATAAGGTCAGCAATTTTTGATATAGCATATTTTTAACCATTGCTTTTTAGACCTTTCTTATACTCTTGAAGGAGCAAAAAGCGCAAACAACCCCAACCCATTCAACTCTGTAAGCCGGTCTTAAGATATGATATATCACTAGTACTCGCATTGATGAGTTTAACTTGAATCGTAATAATAAGTTCTATAACGAAAGTTATGATGCCTCGATGATCAAAGAGTTATACTTACCTTTCTCCCTAGCACCTATGTCTAATCTTATTCAATCTCTGATGAAAATATATGTTATGTCGTAAAAAGCATACCTAAGTGTTTTGTAAAAGCAAGATGGAAGTATTTTAGCACTTTATTGCTCTTTGCCCTTTTTACATATGTTAAGAAACAGTTTTACATTTTCATTTCATGGGCGCATATTCAATATTTCAATACAAATAGTACATGAGCTTTTAGTTTTAGCCAACAACATCTCAAGTGACAAGGGGGAGTTCTGCACAATGCCAAACATCGGGACAACCGACTAGAATGATTTAGGCATACTATCCAACTTACCAAAGGCAAGTTTTGTCACCAACTCAGAGCCGAGACACAATATAAACAGGGAGGCTTGTCCAACAAAGGTTCTAGCGGGGAAAAAGGTCCTCCATGCCATAAGTCAAGAAGTTAGTCGGGTTGAAAATTAAATTGGAAGGTAATGGATGGGTGAATACAATGAATGATGGAGCCAACACTAGCAAGACAAAACAATGGTGGGAATGACTACCTCTATTCTCCCTAAGGAGGGTAAAACCAATGCGTATAGATCAAGAACTTCAAAGCCAGAGTAAGGGCATCAATACATAGTATAAGATACAACCAAGTCCATATAATTATGATCGCCAGATCATGATACCACAAGTCAATACATGTCACAAAAATCAGTATAAGAGCAATAATAACCATAACACAATATACAATGCTGAGTCATTACCATGCAATAAAATCCATCTGAAACACCATCTATCCAATGAGAAAGTACTGATATAACACTGGGCATCCATGACTGCTCTGAAATGACATAAATGGCTACATCGGTCCTCAAATCTGAGTGTCCTGAGACTCAGTCCTGACATGGGAGAGGTCAATAGTCTACAACTATAGTCATGATCCATAAAAATGCTCATCTCAACATCTCATATGTAAGAGATTTGACTGAAAAATGTACTGTGTCTGAAAAATAGAATATGGTAGCCTGGTTACTATATATGTGATAACAAAATTGTTGTTCATAATGCACCCGAAGGTGTAACAGAGATTGGCGCCTCGAGGTCACTTTTTAGGAGTTCCCGCTTCCTTTGGGTATTTTGCCACCGCTTACGGTTTGATTGAGGCGTTGGATTTTCGCCTGATGGTGGTTGATTGGGGAAGGTGAAAACTAATTAAGCTAGTCACTCACGTTGCTTTTGATGCAGCATGACTGATAGGACGAACCGCAGCCAAGTACAGAGCATACACACCTGAGTCTTATCAATTTTAGTGAGTTTTAAAGGATGTGTTTTACTCTCCAGGAACCTCTTTCGGTCCAAGTGGACCTCAATCAGGGAATTGAGGAGGGGGTTGATTTTAGAACAGTTACTTACAGAAATTAATGATAAGCAGCAAGCAAAAACAAATCACAAGTTTTCTAATTATTCCTACCACGCATCTCTTTCCCCTTGCGGGTCAATGGGGAAGTCGTGGGGTAAGTATTCAAGTTACGTTGATATTGAAATGTGGAATATATGATAAAGTAATCAAAGCATGTTGTTCTGCATGAATGAAACTAATCTAAAGCGAACAGAAATAAGACAATGCAAAAAATAACAAAAAAGACGCGAATCCCCCCAGGGGGGATGGGGAATGGGCTCGAAAGAGCCTATTCGGAGAAAACTTTTATTATTTGCTGTTGCAATATTAATAAAATGATCTGAATCCTCTTGGTTCTTATATAGGATGAAACCAAGATCTTACAACTTTCCCAAAATTTAAAATTTATAGTCAAAGGGGAGCCCCTTGGGGGGATTTGAACGATCCCAAAGCCACTTTCGAATAGCAGCTTCTCTTATTTCTGTTATGCCTGCTAAAATACAGCGAGCATGTTAGAATGAAATATGCCCAAAAGCACTTTGAAAGTACCTTTGGGTCAACCTACTTTAGACCAAACAAAACTGAGTTAAAACTAGCTAAAACGGTGAAAAAAGAACCAAGGTAAGCAAGCTTCCCTTGGGATCTTGGCTTTGCTGTTTAGGCAGCCAATGAGATATGCATTGATTGCTGGATTTAATCTTTTTAAAACAGAAACAAAAATCTAACGCATGCAACCAATGGATTTTCTTTAAATTGCCATGCAAAACGGACAATTTCCCTGAACTAGATCTAGAATGCTTAATGAGACCTTTTAGAAATGAGATCTAGATTATGAGCTTCTAAATAATAGATCTATGTAAGTTTTACTTTAATATAACAGATCTAAATGATAACAAAGCTTGTAACCAAAGTAACCAGGTAAGATTTGGATTTTTATAAGGAGGAAGAGAGAGAAAGAGTGCTGGAAGCCTTGAACATCAACCGTGGAGCTTTCCGGTGGAATGTCGAGGGACTATGCCTTTGAGAAAGTTTTAGAGAAAGTGAGGAAGCAAGCTAGATCAACACCCTCTCCAAGCTAGGAACCTGCAACTGAATCCAAAGACCTGCCAAAATGCTTGTGAGATCCAGTTAATACATAAACAGAGATTTCAGAATAGTCTGCATATAAACTTATAAAACATGTTGAATCTAGATCTCTAAACATGCATCAAAAGGAAAGAGATGGCCAATAAACTTATTAACAAACTCCTTTCCTATCAAGATCATAATAAACTTATTATTAATCTTTAGCAATGGATCTATAAACAATCAACAAATTATGAACATAGATACAGGTTACCTCAGTAAAACATGGCAATGCTCATCCACACATACAATAACATGACACCGTCTTGCCTCCAAAGCTTCTCTTTATTTCAAATGAACAATAACAATAGTACAATAGCAACAACACCTCAATCCAAGTTCTAACTAGCTTGGAAGAGGTAACCTGTGCTTTATTTGTAGCAAAAACAGGAGATCTAGCCCAGGGGGGCACAAATCCCAAGGAAAGAGAGACTGAAGCTGCATGTGGAGTGAATCTGAGCTTGATCTGAGTCTAACTGATCCTGATCTGAGTCTCACTGAGTGCAACTGTCAATCGGAGAGCTGATCTGTTTGACACCTCAACTTGTTGACTGAAGCTTCTACCAAAACTCAACCAGAGAGGCCCACACGTGTGGAGGAGAGAGGGAGGGCGCAATTCCCAAGATTGCATGCAATAATGCACTCCCAGCTCAGCCCAGATCACCTCCTTCAGTCAAGGAATTGTCAGATGTAGTCAATCCCAAGCCGATGAGACTGATTTTAGTCAAATCGGAGCAAATCCCAATGATTTAGGATTTGGGGTTTTCTCCATTATTTAATTAATTTATCAATTAAATAATCAATATTTGATTTTTAGGGATTTTTGACCTGAGTGATGGACAAATCACTCAAAACTTAGAAAAAGTGGATCTATGGGTATACATGGTGCCCTGAGCTTGAAAATGAGCACCCCTATGACTGAAACTGATTTCTGAGCCCACTTTTATTACAAAACCAAATTTTCTAATTAGACTATTAAAAAATAGCCTAAGTTTTGTGGAAAAATTAAAATTAAAAAAAACTTAAAAACTTAAAAAAATTAAAAGCCTAGGGGGACTTAGACATGTTCATATGACTTGACCATGATGCCTAGCATGTTTATACATTGACACATAGACTCTAATAACCTCAATAGGCCTAAATGCCAAGCCGACCACCCCAACTTTGGAGGTATTGAGTGAAAAACTCAGAAATTATCAGTTGTTTAATCAACAACCAATAATAACCAAGGGAAAAGACACCCTGGGCTGATCGGATTGACAAATAAAGTCTAAGAGACCGAGTCTTTTACAGACACTACCATGCCAGAACATTTTATTACAACTCCCCCACGGGGTATGAACATGTGATATAGTGCAACAAGCACTTCCTAGAAGCAATTCGGAAGGTCTTCTGAAGTCCGAACAAATCATCTTTGTCCGGTTCACCAGGCTCACTCGATAAAAAACGACTAAGTACAACTTAGGTGGTAATGGTATTAAAGTTAGGTCATTAGGACCTTTATTAAACACAAACATGATGTACTGACGCTAGGTTGCTTTCACCTAGTCATTAATTGTGACTATTACATAACTAATTTTCATGTTTACTATTCTCACAGCCCCCAATTCTTGTCCATGGGTTGACTACTTGGAAGTTGCAATATAGCCATCTGAAATGTGCAATATACAGGGAGAGATAGGAGAGAGATGGTGGATTTGCCTCGGAAAGTTTGGAATTAAAATTGAAATTATACTAATGTGCTCAACTGACCAATATAAAGGTCAGTGGGACTGAAAGACCCCCGGGCTTGTAAGGTACATCCATTGAGGAACTCTGGCAAAGCTGCCCAACCATTGTTGTAATTATGTAAATAATGTCTAAACCTTTCATTCTTATGTTCATGTGTCTATATGTTTTGCTTCATGTTGCTGTGCAGGTGGTCTGCTTATCATCAATTTTAAATGTCTATTATCAACTACATGCTTTGCTTTATGAAATATATCAAAAGAAAGATGAGCATAATTTCATCCTTGCTATTAAATGTTCGTTGTGAAATATAAGAATAGACAAAGTTTACAACAACATTAAACATTAACGAAAAATTAAATGAGTAATCCCAAACTTCATACATTGTTTAGACTGCATTAACATTAGGTTTATTTTAGAATTCTTTATTAGTATTATTTGACTTTAATCTGAGAAACAACTTAGTAAATATTTTGAGAATTGTAGTTAAACTTCAAGTTGTCTGTTCTAATGAATCTGTACTTGGACCAATCGACAATTTCTAGACATACAATGAAGACACATACTATAGTTCTATAGTCATAACTCATAATCCCATGGACCTGGAGAATCTATACTGGGATCAATCTTTACATTTTCACCCAATCATATATTCTGTATTGAACTACACTGTTGGAACTTTATTGAACTTACACAATTCAATGGCATGAAAGGGAAGAAAACATTAATAGAAGGGAATTGTGTTGTTTTGAGGAATTATCTCTGGCATATGGTGAACCTTCATTCAGTTATTCTTTTCTATTGGTTCTGTTACTCCAGAACTTAAGACAGTTGAGTAATACCTTCAATAGAACAAAATAACACAATGATACATGCACCAGTGACCATACAGTAGACATGCACCGTCGAGGCTTCATTAAGAAGAATAGGTCAGTGGGAAGCACACAAGTGAAACTTTCTGAGAAATACATATATGTAGTTAAAAAATAAACATGTATTGCAATATGTTTTTCATTTATTGGTTTATAGGTTCTTTTCTATCTTGATTTTATTTCTTGCATAGGACTCCATAGTTCATTATCAGTATTACAATACCTTATCCTAGTTCTTTCTCCCATATGTTTTTGATAAACAAATGATAATGTTGAGATGCCCATATCAAATACAATATGGAGTTTGATTTAATTTACGTGTTTCAAAGTGAATTTGAAGTTGAATAAGTTGATGCCTTCAAGTGGTAAGAGAAAACGTACTTGAGGGTCTGACTGTTAAAGGAAAGAACAATCCCTTAAAATATTTCTGAGGAAAGAACTAAAAGGAGGTTCATTAACAGTTAGAGTTTCTATTTTCTATTTTGTTAACAGGTGAATAGTTCAGGAGTGATGCCAATAATCTTTTCCACTTCATCATTGGCCCTTCCGGGAACTTTAGCACGTTTTACTGGTCTTGCTGTTCTGAAAAATGCTGCCACCGCTTTAGCTCCTGGAGGTATAGTCTAGCAAATTTAACCACTTAAGTTTGTTTTGAGTTCTCTTGCATTTTGTTTTCGTTTCAAATTATTATGTCTTTTTTTAATCAAATTAATTGTTTTCAGATTGGTGCATGATTTTATTAACCAAACACCTAGTGAGTTGTCTTGAATCGTTTGTAGGCTAAATGTTTAGATTGGCAAAGTAAAGGGAGTTGTACATTTATCAGCCATGGCACATTTAAGATTATGGAGACATACAGATGCAATGTGTATGCTATGATATGATCACTATATCAATGACCAAGGGTTTTGTACTACTTTAATCTTCATGTTGAACATAAAGATTATGTTTATGACACTAATATTATCTACCTCCTTGCAGGTCCTTTCTATCTCCCCACAAATGTGCTACTTATTGCATTTTTCAATTACTATTATACTTTCCTTCAGCTAGATCCTGATGATGTTAGCGAACAATTAAAGCGCCAAGGTGCCTCCATTGCTTCAATTCGTCCTGGCAAAACCACCGCAATGTTCTTACAAAATGTAAGTAGTGTAAGAAACTTGTAGAGATTAAATGCACTAACATGAAATCAAGATTTTATTATTTTGAGTTATTGTGCTGAGAGGCGCTCTACAATCCAGTATGGGATAGATGTTGTTGTTAAGTTTTCTATGATGTAATAGCTTAAGTATTAACTTGCTAAGCATTTAATACATTTTCATAATAACAGCATAAAGAGCATCACTAAAAGAAACACAAGCACAAGGCACACAACAATTTACCCTGGGAAACCCTAAAGTGAAAAACCCAGCAAAAACTTCCTCAATATAGATTACTAGTATGCAATGACCAAGGACCAAGGTCTGATCAAGTGAGAGACCAAACTCCAAGCATAAGAGCCAACACTCCAAAGACACAAGTCCTCCTCCTTTCTCTCTCTTGCGCAATACAAGTGTTTGTGAGTGTGTACAAATGAGGGAGGGCACCTCCCTATTTATACTGATCTTCCCAACTGACATTTTCTCTAATTGCGTCGACCTACCTAACTGACAGGGCTAACCTACCTAGGAAGTCTCACAATAATAATTATATTATCCTTTTAGGGGTACTATTGACCCGACTTACAACAGAGGGTTTACCTCATGACTTTTATATGACCTTTTACATCGGTGACATCTCTCAAAGGAGGAATAATAATAATGTGAAGTACAAGTAGAATATTCTTCAAAGTTACATTATTTCAACACTCCCCCTTAACAACAAGGGTATTCTACTGACAACAACAACTACAACTAGTGTGGCTCTACGCAACATCATCGGAAGGAGGGAGAAGGCATCATCAACATCATCTTTTGGAACATTGTCTGGTACATCTATAGATCATCGAAAGTTTTGAACAACATCATCATCTACAACACAGAGCTGGAGCATCATCTTTAATATGGAACTGGGGCATCATCATCTGCAGCATGGAGCTAGAGCATCATCATCATATGTATCAACATAGAACTGCTTGAACATCATCATCATCATCATCATATTCAGTACAGAGCTAAGTGCATCATCTACAACATGGAACTCGAGCATCATTATCTGTAGCATGGAACTGGAATATCATCATCAGCATGGAGCTGGAGCATCATCATCTGCAGCATGGAACTGAAGCATCATCTGCAGCATGGAGCTGGAGCATCATCATCATCTGTTGGAACATCATCACATGCAACATGGAATTGGATCATTGTTTGCATAAACACTGATACATCACTAACATCGACATCACAAGGTTGGCTCATCAGCATAAAGCTGGAATAACAACAATGACAACACAAGTCTGGCTCATCAGCATAAAGATGGAATAACAACAACAACGACAACACAAGGCTGGCTCATCAGCATGAAGCTAGGATAACAACAATTAGTTAGGGGTATAACAACATTATCATCAACAACTCAAGGCTGGAGCAACATCATCTATGGCAGGTGTAACAACAACCAACATGATCCTTCCTTTCGGAATTACAGGATCATGGACAACACATCTGTGGTACTCAGACAATCCTTCCTTTTAGAATTACGGGATCAAGTCTTTGCGGAGCTACCAATACTAATCACAGCTAACACATACATACACAGTACGATCCTTCCTTTCGGAATTACGGGATCAATTCCACTACTAACATTATGGACGATCATTCCTTTCGGAATTAAGGGATCAAATCCACTACTAATAGCTTGGACGATTCTTCCTTTCGGATTTACGGGATCAAGTCCACTAACGACATCAATATTTAAGATGATCCTTCCTTTCAGAATTATGAGATCAAGTCTAAGGACAATTAGTCCCAACATCTTCGACGATCCTTCCTTTCGGAATTACAGGATCAAGTCCACTCACAACATTTAAGATGATCCTTTCAGAATTATGGGATCAAGTTTAAGGACGATTAGTCCCAACATCTTGGACGATCCTTCCTTTCGGAATTATGAGATCAAGTCCACTCACAACATTTAAGACGATCCTTCCTTTCGGAATTACGGGATCAAGTCTAAGGACAATTAGTCCCAACATCTTGGAGGATCCTTCCTTTCGGAATGGGATCAAGTCCACTCACAACATTTAAGACGATCCTTCCTTTCGGAATTACGGGATCAAGTCTAAGGACGATTAGTCCCAACATCTTGGATGATCCTTCCTTTCGAAATTATGGGATCAAGACCACTCACAACATTTAAGATGATCCTTCCTTTTGGAATTACGGGATCAAGTCTAAGGACGATTAGTCCTAACATCTTTATATTGGACGATCCTTCCTTTCAGAATTACGGGATTAAGTTCTTTAACATCTTTAGACAATCTTTCCTTTCGGAATTACGGGATCAAGTCTAACATGATCAACATTTAAGACGATCATTTCTTTCGGAATTACGGGATCAAGTCTAAGGATGATCAATCCCAATTGAGCAATCTGTTGTGATCAAGATACCGTAGTATCAATAATACTACTCCCCCTTTCGCGGGAAGTCCTTACGGACAACACCAAGCTTGCCTCGGAAGTGTTCAAACTTCACACGAGTCAGAGGCTTAGTCAACAGATCTGCAACTTGCTCATTTGTACTCACGTATTGGAGCTTTATAGCTCCCTCTTGCACCATGTCACGAATGTAGAAGTACCGAATTCCTATGTGCTTCGTCTTATCATGGAACACTAGGTTCTTTGTCATCTTCATGCAGCTTTGGTTATCACATAGAATCATGGTAGTATCCATCTCCAGATCGAATAGATTTGGTAACAACTTCTGAAGCCATATGGCTTCACAACTGGCGAAACAAGATGCAATATATTCTGCTTCTACAGTGCTGAGAGAAACATTGGACTGCTTCCTACTTAGCCATGAGATCATGGCTAACCCTAGACTGAAACATCCTCTTGTAGTGCTCTTTCTATCTGAGACACTTCCTGCCCAATCTGAATCTGTATAGCCATACAATCTGAAGTCATGATCTCTAGTATAACTGAGACCATAGTCTATCGTACCTTTTAGGTACCTCATCACATGCTTTCTAGCTACCAAGTGAACATGTCTGGGCTCAACCAGATACCGACTCAAGGTGTTCACATCAAAGCATATATCTGGCTGGGTATTTGTCAAATACATCAATGAACCTATGATATGTTTGTATAGTGTCACATCTACTAATTCTGACACAGCATCCGCCAACAACTTCAAGTGTCTATTCATGGGTGTGGCCATGGCTTTACATTCCAACATGTTAAACCTTTTCAGGATTTCCACTGTATCCTTCCCTTGGTTAAGGAAGATTCCT
Organism: Pseudotsuga menziesii; assembly: GCA_001517045.1. Classification (NCBI taxonomy): domain Eukaryota; kingdom Viridiplantae; phylum Streptophyta; class Pinopsida; order Pinales; family Pinaceae; genus Pseudotsuga; species Pseudotsuga menziesii. The sequence goes on along the minus strand of LPNX010325710.1, from coordinate 148,648 downwards.
TCTAGGCTCTGCCATACTTCAAGACCTAGAAAATAATACATCAAGCCAAGATCTTTCATCTTGAATTCTGCAATGAGCTTCTTATTACGCTCTGAGATTTGCTTCTCATTACATGTCAGGAATAAATCATCCACATATAGCAACAAAATGACAGGTTCATCATCCATAACTTTTAAGTAAAGGTTAGGATCAACCTTACTTTTGGTAAATCTTAAGTTGCACGAAACGGGGACGCGTTGGAAATGTGACCCCTCAAAATTTAGGAAACGGGGAAACGCGATATATATATATATATATATATATATATATTATAATTATTTACATATTAAATTCAACATCACATTTAACATTTTTACTCATAATTTCATAAGTGATTCCATAATGCAAGTACTAAATAGTAATATCGAAAAACAACACAATGATTTTACCCATAAACGATTCCTTAATGCAAATGGAAATAGCCAAAAAACAACCTTCAAAATGAGGTTAAGCCGCTAATACATATATATCCAGATTCCAAAATCAGCCTTTATATATGAGGCTACAAGTACAATACTACATCAACATGAACAATGAAAATATAAAGAAAACATGAGTTGAAGCCCGAAGACTAATAGTCATCATGCTCGGGCTCATCTTCATCCTCCACCAATTTGCAAAACAAAATGGAACCATCGTGACCACACTGTCAATATTCAGCAACCCTACTAGCTGCCAACACCGTGTCCACTTCTTGAGCCTCCACCGTGACCTTTGCACCACCACCATGAGCTAGAAATGGAGGCGTGGGCTACCAAAGAGCCGTGAGGATGAGTCGTCCTGCCCAAGATAATGTATACACTAAAGCCAAAGATCCGTGATGATGAATCGTAAGCCTTGAGCTATGCCAATGCACCGTTAGCTATGCCAATGGGCCGTGAGCTACCAATGAGTGTTGGGGATAAGCCGTGATGGAAAAAAGGAGGCATAGGTGTTATTTTATAACAAACCCAAGGCATAAAGAACATTCCAGAAGCCTCTGAAACCCTAGTTGAAAAAGGAAAAAACCCAAAAAATTAAAAAAACAAGTGTTTTAGGCGGATTGCGGAAGGAAACATGGGATTTTAGTGAAATTCGATTTGGAAACGGGTTTTTGTTTTAAGGAAACGAGTTTTCAACACGCGAAACGGTCCCCATCAATTGGAAACAGGTTTCCCTTCCGTACGGTACGGGTTTCCGAGTTTCCATCAGGAAACGAGCTGGAAACGTGGGGGGGGGGCAAGTTTCCTGCAACATAGGGTAAATCCCAAGTTCGTCAGAAAACTATTGATTCTTCCATACCAAGCTCTTGGATCTTGTTTCAATCCGTATAGAGCCTTCTTCAGTTTACAGACGTGTCCTTCTGTCTTTGAATTCAAAACCTTGTGGATGTTCTATGTACACTTCTTCTTTAATAACACCATTTAGGAAGGTTGTTTTCACATCCATCTGGTGTAACTTCCATTCTGTCTTGGCTAGCAGTGCCATGATGGTTTTGATAGAACTGTACCTTGCTACAGGAAAAAATGTCTCTTCATAATCGATTCCTTCCTTTTGAGAGAATCCTCAAGCCACAAATCTGGCTTTGTACTTCCATCGGCTGTATGTTTTATCTTGTAGATCCTTTTGCAAGATACAATACTTTTACCTTCTGGTTTGGGAACTACTTCCCATACATCATTCTTTATTATAGATTGGCATTCTTCTGTCATGGCTTCTACCCATTCTTTCTTTTAAACTGCTGCTTCAAAACAAGTAGGTTCTTTGTCTACAAGATCACACTTCAAAGCGACATAACTAGGAAATGGCTTTGGCTTCTTGCTCTGCCTAGTGGAGCCTTCTGGAGCACCATAGCTTTTTGCTTCTTGAATAATCTCACGAACCCAAGATGGCTTCCTCTTGTGGGAGATATTCATGTGCGGAGATTCTTGGGGCTCCAACATATCATGTTCTTTCGGAATCTCATCATCAGGAGAATGTGCAACTTCCTTCATTGGTTCTGTAGCTCTGGGAGCTTACAACTTCTTTATATATTTCTTCAGATTGGTACTTTCTCGACTTCTTGAGAGCTGTATCTTCATCAAAGGTTACATCCTTTACATGTTCCTTCATGATCAATATTTAGGTCTGGTAGACCTGTGACTACCTTTCTCACATGTGGTAGGGCTTTGTAGTTTATGTGAGCAAGCCTTCTATGGTCTTGTAGAATCATGGATCAAGGCTTCTTTTGAGTGACCTCTCATTTTATACAACACACCCTCTAGTGACAGATACATCTTCTAGAGAACATATTCTTCAACTTCTTCTTTTGCTAACTTCCTGGAAGGTTCTTCTTCTTCTGCTAAGTTAGCATGATGTCTTTTGTTATTCTTCCTCTTATATTCTTCTTTCTTTGTTGGACAATTTCTGGCAATGTGTCCTATCTTATCACAATGGTAACATTGGTAAGAGGAGAAATCTTTCTGCTTGTAATCTCCCTTTTTATTCTTTTGAAACTTCTTAGGATGGTAAGACCCCTTATGAATTTCCTGCTTGAAATGATATTTTCCTTTTCTTCTACTAGTATGAGTAGCTAGAGCATGGTCATCATCTCTAAGCAGTGCTTCTCGGTTAGCTACTCTAGCTTCTTCATGAACACATTCTTCCCATAGGACATCAAATTTTAGGCTTTCCTTTCTTGCACAGATTGTTTGGATGAAGGAGTCACATGGCCTAGTAAGACCATTGAGAGCGGTCATTACTAGTTCAATTTCATCAATCTTGTCTTCAATTGCTTCTAGTTGTTCTTTGAATCTTCTAGTTGTTCTTTGAATCGAAAGACCCTTGTGAAGTATTCGTGGATGGATTCACCCTTGCTCATCTTTGTACTTTTGAGTTGGGCTCTCAAGTTCATCTTTCGGTTGATGTTTCTTCCTTCATACATTCTTGATAGGGCATTAAACATTTCCTTAGGTGTATCCTTAGAGGATACTTGAGGAATCAAGTGATCCCTGATAGAATCATCTATGATCCTCTTGGCTCTAGTCATGTCTTTCTTGTACTTTTCCTTTGCTTCATCTTCTTCGAGCTTTGGCACAATTTCTTTGATAAACTTTACAAGATCATTCTCTTCTAGAATGAGTCCTATTCTATATTTCCAAGCATGGAAGTTTTCTATGCCTTCCAACTTGTCATCAAGCTTAGTACTTGGAGACATCTTGTCCTGGAGATCAGAAAATGACAAAAAATGAAAATTTCTTAGAAATGAAAACTGTACTCACCAAAAGATGCGCTTGACTGAGGCGAGTATGATGGTACAGTCAGTTTCTGAAGAATCCAAATTCTAACCCGTGAAACTAGGCCTGCAAGAACCTGGACTGCAGTTTCTGGTTCTGTTTCTGGTTTCCTGGTTCCAAGCCAAACTAGGGCTTGACTTTCCAGAGGATCTTCCGACTAAAAAACTTTGATCTTGGTGCCAAAAGATGCGCCTAGGAGGGGCGCAGTTCCCTATGTCACTTGCACTAAAAAATTCCACTTTATTAGAAACCAATAATTTTTTTGTCTGAAGGAGAGATAGATTTACCTCATGAAAGCTGCTCTTTTCAGGCTAGCTCTGATACCATGTTAAATTTTCTATGCTATAATAGCTTGAGTCCTAACTTGATAAGCATTTAATACATTTTCATAATAACAACATAAAGAGGATAACTATAAGAAACATAATCACAAGGTACATAGCAATTTACCCTAGGAAACCCTAAAGGGGAAAACCCAACAAAAACTTCCTCAATATAGATTACCGGTATGCAATGACCAAATTCCAAGTTCTCATCAAGTGAGAGACCAAAACCCAAGCATAAGAGCCAAAACACCAAAGACACAAGTCCTCTCCTTTTTTTGTCCCTCCTTTCTTTCTCTTGTGCAATACAAGTGTGTGTGAGTGTGTACAAATGAGGGAGGGTGCCTCCCTCTTTATACTGATCTTCCCAATTGACATTTTCCCTAACTGGGCCGACCTACCTAGGGAGTCTCACAATAATAATTATATTATCCTTTTAAGGGTACTATTGACCCGACTTACAATGGAGGGTTTACCTCATGACTTTTACATGACCTTTTACATCAGTGACATCTCTCGAAAGAGGAATAATAATAATGTAAAGTACAAGTAGAATATTCTTCGAAGTTGCATTATTTTTCAATTACTATTATACTTTCCTTCAGCTAGATCCTGATGATGTTAGCGAACAATTAAAGCACCAAGGTGCCTCCATTGCTTCATGTTGTCCTGGCAAAACCACCGCATTGTTCTTACAAAATGTTAGTAGCATAAGAAGCTTGTAGAGATTAAATGCACTAACATGAAATCAAGATTTTATTATTTTGAGTTATTGCGCTGAGAGGCGCTCTACAACCCAGTATGGGGGAGATGTTGTAACGTTCCTACCTAAGTCACCTGATACAAGGACACAAGACATGGAGGACACAAATGTCTGACACAGACACGACAACCCCCAAAATTAGGACACGGAGGACACGTTATATATATATATAGAGAGAGAGAGAGAGATCCAAAATTTTGTAGAAACTAGAAAATTTACAAATATTCAATAGAAATTACAATCAACACACATTACACATTCACAAATCATAATGCATATCTCAATGATAGACCTAACTGAAACCCCCATTAGCAGAAAGGGATAGGTCTCAATCCACTATTGAAACCAGGGAAAAAGGTTGGTGATTGGCTTCCCTCGCCGCTACTATTGGATACCTGTGAGAGGCATAAGTGAGCCAACCAAAATAGGACTATTTCTATTTTATTAGATTACATGGATGGGGGCCACACCCTATTATTATGTGTTCCCATTACTAAACACCCTTTGTATTTTAGATTATGCCACTTAGATTGAATGTCTTGGGTAGGAATAGAAATAAAGGGTAACCTCCCCTATGTGAAATGAATCCCCTTATGTTGTTGTCTGACTTGATTTGAGAGTCTAAGAGTCAAACAATTTAACTTGTAAATGTACATATAAGAATACTGAAAATACATCACAACTAAATACACGGAAGAATAAAATACATCACAAATTGCAGAGAGAGAGAGAAGGATGACAAACGTGGGGGGCTATAATTCCATCGGTGCAGTGGGTTCTCATAGGCTCATAAAATTTCTCATTAAGTCATCAAAATCAAAATTTTCTATTACATAGATGTCGGAATTATATTTCTCATTAAGTCATCAAAATCAAAATGTATTACATAGATGTCAGAACGCCACTGGAAAATACAAAATGGGGTAGATAAAGATGGAAAACCTTCTAATGTTCTTCACCTGCAAAAAAATCCCCTCTTAGAGCTCAATCCTCATGGAAAAATGTGAATGAATGACAATAAAATTGTTTTTTTACAGTTTTTTTTGGGTTAGAAGTGTCCTATTTTAGGGACACGATGTCCTGATTTTGGGACAGGTCTTGAAACAGTGTCAAACACATAATTTGGACGTGTCCTAAAACAGGATACATCCAAAACAAGTGTCTGACACCGCCTCAGGACGTGTGTGTGTCCGACATGATGACACGGGACACTTTGGCCTATTTGGACATGTCCGGTGACTTGGGTTCTCACCTAACAAAAAAATAAAAAATAAGAATTTTAATAATCTGCCAAAACAAATGTCCGCCAAAAAAACAACCCAATATGGAGGAAATGTTGTAATGTTCATACCTAACAAAACAATAAAAAATAAAAATTTAATTATCCACCCAAAAAAATGTCGACCTGAAAAACAACCCAATATGGGGGAGATGTAAATATCCTACCTAACAAAATAATAAAAATTAAAAAATTTAATTACCAGCCAAAAAATGTCATCCTTGCACATGGTTTTAAAACCATGTGCAAGGCCTCCTAAACAACCCATGATTTTATTGTACATGGTTTAGGAAGGCCTTGCACATGGTTTTAAAACCATGTGCAAGGCCCTTCTCAACAACCCATATGGTTTTAAAAGCACGTGTTAAAACCATTTCCAATCCTAGATAAATAGATTTGATCCTTCTTGGCGCTTGATAGAGCCTAGGACTTGGATCTCGGCTTGTATATTACACCAGACATCATTTCAAAGCATAAACATCCTTTCTATTTATGGACATGCAAGAAGAATTTTAGTTGTCCCATAAAAGTTCTTGGACCGCACCAGCCCTTAACATGGCTGGATTTTTTGTATCCGCGGGGTTTCGAACTGGCGACCATTCAGCTTAGGGTGTCTTAACACAGCACCCACTACCGACTGTTCTACATTTCGCAGATGCTACTTGATATAATATAATATAGCTATCCAAAAATAATAAAATGTCTTCTTTTTATATTAGACAGGTATAATATCATAATTTAAAAATTATATATGCAGTCAGTGCAATGTAAAATTTGTGATATCTGGTAGAAATTAGCTCATTGTCTTGTGGCTTTTACTTTTGATAATGTCATATCCAAGGACACCAATTCAGACATCGTTCTTTTTGACTCAGGTGCTTGCCCGCATATCTGTCCTGGGATCTGTTTTTCTCGCAGTAATGGCAGCAGGTCCAGCTGTAGTTGAACAAGTGACACACCTGACTGCATTTCGTGGGTTTGCTGGCACATCTGTTCTCATCCTTGTTGGTTGTGCTACAGATACTGCACGGAAGGTTCAGGCTGAAATAATATCACAAAAGTACAAGAATATAGAGTTCTATAACATTGATAATGATGGTTGATTCAGATAATCTGGAACATGAAATTTGAGGATCATTTTTCTGTGAATTTTTCCTCAATTGTAAAATAATACTAGAATTTCAGTGTTTCAAAAAATTTATCCTCACTTTGAATTTCTATGGGGGAAGGGTAATGGGTGGTCTCATAATTGTTGGATTCTAATCTTAAAACGGCCAAGGTCAATCTTTAGTTTATGATGTAAAAAGTTTCATTGCACTGTGTTATTATATACATTGGTGTTGGGAGGGATTCACACTGTAAATTAATGTGTACTATATTTTGACGATTCCGCTTGACTAGTTTCAGAGCAGCTGTGTAATGCATTTTGAAATTGCAGAAAGTTCTGAAGTCACCAGTCCCATTTTAAGGGACAGGAATTTTAATAATTTACCATCGTAGTTACTTGTTAGGTTGAGTGTCTGCATGTGAAGAAACATATAAGTTTGACAACAAAGTTGACTAGAATATCGACTAGATTAGCTTGAATTGTAATTCTTTGTTTTCCTTACTTTTATTTTGAGGTTGACCCTAAGCAGCTAGGGCTATATTAAGAGATTTCACTTCTCAAGAAGGCTTCCTGGATCTGGCCCCTATAAACCTCAGCATTAGTGCTGATCTTAAATATTATTTTACAGCAACAAACAATGGACAATATTTCACGTCTATTCAACCCAAAACACCAAGTAGCCTAATAGAAAATATACCAAAAAAATACCAACAAGTTCCAGCCTTTATGGCACACTTTTCTAGGCATAAACTAGATCTGAAATCACTTTACCTTCAGATTTATAGTAAGTGAATCTGCTGTATTGGCTTCAAGATCTATGTTAAATCACTTAACACATTCAGTTCTATGTTATGTCAAATCAACAAGAACATGAGCTGAGAATTATTCAATCAAGAAAGTTATGCATACTGAAAATCAAATCTACAATAACACAATTTTGGAAAATCAAAAACTTCATATATATATGATTGAAATGAAGTACATGTAAATACTCAGCTCATTACAAAGAAGCACAATTCTTCAATCTCTGTAAATCCCTAGCAAGGGGAAACCAAGAAAACTCTAACCAATGTCAAAGATCTTCAACAAAGAAGCATCAACACAAGTCCCCTATGGCTTGGAGACTTGTCTCCCACAAATCTCCAAGACATATCTACCTCTCCTCGAGCAATCTCCTCTAGGGTAAACCTTAGCTTCTTTGCCTCAGGGTGAAACCCTAACCCTAGAACAACCTTGAACTTCTCCCAAGAACTTTAGTCCTCAAGATAAACATAGATGATGTAATAAAGAATATACGAGAGACACAGAAAAAGAGAGACTATTTGTTGATTTTTCTGAGCGGCATCGAGAGCCATTCTCTTAGGAGAATGGGGACACCTGGTCCGGGACCACGGTGTGGACTCAACCAAGTGTTGAGTGATCATTCTGTTGAATGATGATATCTAGTCCTTGACTATGATATGGACACAACTTTGCCCTAGGGGGACTCAACCCTGTGTTGAGTGACCATTCTATTGAATGGTAGACATCCGGTCTGGGACCACAATGTGGACCAGTTTAGTACTGGTAGACTCATCTTAGTTTTGAGTAGCCATTCTATTGGAGAATGGAGTTGCTTGTTCTGTTACCAAGTATTTGACCTAGGGTCAAATTATGCAGCCCATGGCTGAGACACCTGGTCTGTTACCAGGAAGACACTATAAGCCCTAGACCGGGTTTAGGCATGTGTGTCACTCTGACCCTTGATTAATGGGCTTTGTGTTCTTCTCCAAGGCTTAGCTACCCTTGGTTAAGATACCCTACTTCTTGATCTTGGTGTCACACAGAGTGTGAGATAAAAGCATTAGTAACTCTCTTGGTCTATGATGATGTGCTTTGAATGGAAATAAAAGATCACGAGTGATTACCGAAGGGGCACTTGAAGAAGGCTAAAAGCAAAGTAAAAAATACGTAAGGACTTTTGGACCATAGGTAAAAGTCAAAAATACATAAGAACTTTGGTAAAAGTAAAAAATACATAAAAGACTTTTTTGGACCACAGAAAGGCTAAAGGTAAAAGTGAAAATTAGAAAAGAATAAAAGAATATTATTTTGTTCTTTCTAATTTTGGTCCACCTACAGGTGACTGAATGATATAAAAGAAGATCAAGCCAATTCATTATTACACACACACTTGCTCTCATAGGTACATCTGCTCAAGTTTGAAGAAGAAGATTTTGTGATTGTGCCCGACCATGGATGAGTCTAGCTAGGGCATCATCATCCATTGAAGACATACCCTAAGTTAAGAGTTTCCACCATTTTTTTGTCTTAAGGGTTTTATCAAACCTTCATCTTTAGCAACAAGCTTCATCTCTTCTCGGGAAACCTCATCTTCAACTTCGGGCAACAGAGATTTGGCTTTGGGAAACCCTCCTCCTCTTCTCGGGATGCCCTTGTTTTCTTTTTGGGAAGCTTCTTTAGGGCTCGACCCTCCTTCCTTGGCCCTCGGGCTGCTACCCGTGAGGGTTTGGGCAGCGAACCAACCCTCGGGAAGCATCCCTGTGAGGGTTTGGCTGCTTGCCAACCCTCGGGCAGCCTCTGTGGAAACCCGTGAGGGCTACGGGATGCTAAGCAGACCCATAGGGCCTCAGGTTGTCAACTGACAGACCCAGAAGGCCACGGGAAGCCATAGATCTGCCCAATAGCAGATCGGGGAAGCAACAGGCTACTGGGTAGCAAATTCAGGCAGACGGGCAACGTACGGTCAGGCAGTACGAAACAGATCCTGGCAGGTGTAAAGGAATTTCAGGTAGCCTGAAATTATTGGGTAGGAGAGAGAAAAGGGCTATAAGCCCTAAGTTCTGAAAAAATCCCTAATTGGGTATGTTTATGTAATTTGGAAAAATTGATCTTTTGGTACTGTGGTTAACCCTATTGGGGTTTGTGGAACTTTTTGAAGAATTTCAATCATCTTATTTACGAGACGAGTTACTAATGCTTTTCGGGGGTTTTGTCCTTTAAAGGTTTCCCCAGTGAAAAACTCGTGTCCATTGTGTTGATGTGATGAATGTTATTTTATTGCAATTGTCATTTGTTTAAAGTTAGTCTGCAAATTTTTAAGTATTCATGCTAATGCTAAAATTCAACATGGTATCAGAGCTTAGCATGTGAAAACACAATAAAGCGACATTGTTGTTGTTTTCCTAGACCTTGGGATAAGATTTGTAGACTTAACATTTGACTAAGTTGCGGAGATGGTCAATCAATGTTTTCAGACCGGAAGAGAAGCTCTATGGTTCAGCCAACTATAACTCTTGGAAGGCTTGGTTAACAACCATTCTAGAAGAGAATGACTTGGATGACATTGTTTTTATTGTCATTGAAGAGTCAACATCTAATGCTGGCAGGCTTGCTTACAAGAGGAAGCAAGATAAGGCTAGAAGGATCATCTATGATTCTGTCAAAGAGACGGTGATGCCCAACATCACAGCTTGGAAGACTGCTAAAGAATGCTTTGATGCCTTGGCCAACCTATATGAAAAGAAGGCTCCCAGTCAGAAGAGAGTCTTGAAGAAGAGGCTACGAACTTTGAAGCTGAACAAGGATGAAAGTGTTGGTTCTTTTTTCACAAAGATTGCACAGGTAAGAGATCAACTCATTGCTATTGGTATTACTGTTGATGATGACGACGACCTTGTGCAAACTGTGGTTGATGGTCTCCCAAGCTGTTGGGAAACCTTCATGGCATCTGTCAGTGGATGTGAGAATCAGCCAACCTTTGAAAGGCTTTGACATGATTGCATAGAAGAAGAGGGAAGGACCTCAGGCAAGGTAATCAAGGAAGACAACCTTGCACTTGCAACAAAGACAAAGAAGTTCGAGAAGCCTTTCCCTCAGTAAAACAAGGGAAAGAAACCTCAGGGTAAGTTCTCTGACATGTCAAAAGTGGAATATTATAATTGCCACAAGTTTGGACATTTTGCCAAAGACTGCAGGCAGAACAAGAAGAAACCCAAGCGAAGGTTTCAAGCCTCTGCTGCAGAAGTAGATGACGAAGAAGAAGAACCGAAGAAGAAGAAGAAAACCGAGGCTAACAAGGATGAAGAGCCTAGAAGAGAGTACTACTTGATTTCTACTCTCACTAGTTCTTTCACAGATTGTGCGACTTCTTGGTTGGTGGATAGTGGTGCCTCCAGGCACATGACAGGTAACCGCGGAGCTCTCACCAGTTACAGAAAGAAAAAGTTCACCACACAGGTGGAACTTGGAGATGACTCCACTTACAAGATTGAAAGAGTTGGCTCAACTTCACTTCAGCTTGACTTAGGTACGGTTCTTCATATTGATGATATTCTTTATGTTCCTGGTTTAAAGAAGAATCTTTTATATGTTGCTGGCTTAGAGGACAAGGGCTACAAAGTCCTCTTCATGGACGAGAAAGTCCTTCTATGGGAAAATGACACAGATCTAAGCTTAGCAGTACAGATTGGGGTTCGAGAGGGAAGCGTTTACAAGCCGTTCGAAGATTCCACTCATGCTTTGGTACATCACACAGTTGATCCATGTGAACTTTGGCATAGAAGGTTTGGACACCTTCACTACACAGCTCTCCCAGGATTGCAGAAGATGGTTACAGGTATGCCAGAAGTAACTCCAAAACATGAAGGAATCTGCAAAGGATGTGCTCTAGGTAAGAACACTAAGAAATCCTTTCCCAGAAGCAAGAAAAGGTCTAAAGGCATTTCAGATTTGATTCATTTTGACATTTGTGGGCCTATGTCTTCATCCTCCTTGAGTGAGTGTTTATATTATGTTTTCTTCATTGATGATCACTCTCGGAAGTCATGGATTTACTTCCTCAAGGCCAAGAGTGAAACTTTTGACTAAGTTCAAAGAGTTCAAAACACTAATTGAAAATTAGACTGGAAGACACATCCATATCTTGAGATCAGATAATAGAGGTGAGCATGAATATAATGAGTTTGAATCAAGGAAGCAGGAATCAAGAAAGAGGTGATCGTACCTTACAACCCCCAACAAAATGGGGTTGCAGAAAGGAAGAATAGAACGATTTGTGAAGTTGCTAAAGCTATGATCACTGATCTAGATCTTCCTCTATCTTTGTGGGCTGAAGCTACAACTACCGTTGTGTACATTCAGAACAAAAGCCCTCATTCCATATTAGGAGAGAAGACTCCAGAAGAAGTCTTCACCAAGAAGAAACCTGCAGTTGATCACATGAGAATATTTGGTACTCTCGTGTACGTTCATGTGCCAAAAGAAAAGAGGGCCAAGCTAGAGCCCTCCGATAAGAAAGGTATGTTTGTTGGGTACAGTGATTGCTCGAAGGTGTATCGAGTCTATATACCGGGACAAAGGCACATAGAGGTCAACAGAGAAGTGATCTTCCACGAGGAAGCCGTGTTTCATAAAGTACTAGAGCTTTCAACGGAGGATGAGGTTTCTGCACTTGAGTTTCCAAATTCAGAAATTCAGAGGGAGGAAGAGGAATTTGAGGATCAAATTCCAGATGTACCTGAGGACATTGAAAGTCCACTAGAAGAACTACTTGAAGTTCCTCCTTCCAAAAGGAGACTTGCTTGGTACCGAGAGACATTGCAAGAAGGCGAGAAGCATAAATCTCCTCCATGGATTTTCAGAGAAAGCATAAGACCACAAAAGTACTCTGGTATTATGAGCCAGCTTATCAGTGCAGATGCTTCATCATACAAAGAAGCAACACGTAAACAAGTATGGGTTGATGCCATGGTTGAAGAGTACAGTTCAATCATGAAGAATGATGTGTGAGAAGTTGTTCCCAGACCAACAGGAAATTCAGTAGTGACTTCCAGATGGCCATTAGAGGAAATTTGAGGTCTAAAATGGGCCTCCTAAGGAAAATAATAAAATAATAGTTATTAATTTTGGAGGAAGAATGAAAAAAACTACTTTTTTGTTCGTATTTTCGACATATCTCCCTATAGTTTTACTCAAATTCTGAGCGGGAGAGCTCGTTCGATGCGGAATTTAATTGTGCATCCAACGAGTACCCACACTGCATACTTTTTGACCACTCCGGACATCATCATCACGTTTTTTCAGGTATTTCTTATTTTTGGGGTGGCGGGGCCATCAAAAGCATGCAGTGTGGGTACTCGTTGGATGCGGAATTAAATTCTGCATCCAACGAGCTCTCCCGCTTGGAATTTGAGTAAAAGCACAAGGAGATATGTTGAAAATAGGAACAAAAGAGTAGTTTTCTTTTACGACAAATATGTCATTTCAACCATTATGGTTGACTCATTTTATTGAAATTCTATTGGTTTCAGAATTCCAACTCACAAAATTTATTGTTGGCACGTTTTCTTATAAGGCCCATTTTAGACCCCAAATTTCCTCTAATAAGTTTATAAGATCAAGCATGCTGCAGATGATAGTGTGGAGAAGTATAAAGCCACATTCATAGATCGCGACTTCGCTCAGAAACAAGGCATTGCCTATGATGAGACATTTGCTCCTATTGCCAGGTATACTACTATTAGAACCATCATTTCACTTGCTCCAGTATTCAGATGGAAGTTACATCAGATGGATCTAAAGACAACTTTCCTCAATGGTAAGATTGAGGAAGAATTTTATATTGAACAACCTGAAGTCTTTGTGATGCATGGGAAGAAGACTCATGTATGTAAACTAAAGAAAGCCTTGTATGGACAGAAACACACTCCAAGAGTCTGGCATGCCAGGATGGATGGATTTCTCCATAGCTTGGGGTTTTCTAAAAGTACAACTGTTTCCAAATTGTACTTTAAGGTTGTTCATAATCGTGCCTTGATACTTGTTCTATATGTAGATGACCTGTTTCTCACAGGTAATGAACAGTTGATAGAATAATGTAAGAGGGAGCTTACCTTTGAATTCGAGATGAAAGATCTCAGATTGATGCATTACTTCCTTGGCTTAGAACTCTGTCAAAAGTCAGGCGACATCTTCCTAACACAAGGAAAGTATGCAGTGGATATCTTGTAGAGATTTGGGATGCAGGACTGCAAGTCCTTGAGTGTACCCATGACTACCAACTTGACAAAGTTGCACAACTCAGCCACCAATTCACAGAGTATGGACTCTACTTTGTACAGAAAACTCATTGGATCCCTGATGTATCTCGTGCACACAAGACCAAACATCTGTTACACAATGAATGCACCGAATCAGTTCATCTCCGATCCAAAGCACATACACTTGGTAGTCGCCAAACATGTACTCAGATATGTGCGAGGTACTATCACTTATGGGCTCAGGTATACTTCCAGCAATGGAGTATTGTTATCTAGATATTCAGATTCAGATTAGGCTGGCAGTGCAACTGACTGGAAAAGTACCTTTGGTTATTGCTTCAGTATGGGATCAACAATGATCTCTTGGTCCAACAGGAAGCATGGTTCCATAACTCAGAGTATGACTGAGGTAGAATATATTGCTGCAAGTAGGTAGAATATATTGCTGCAAGTGATTCCTACAAGGAAGCAGTTTGGCTCAGAAAACTGGTATGTGATTTGTTCAGGGGAAAGCTTGACTCAACGATCATCCATTGCCATAATCAGTGCTGCATAAAGCTTTCAGAGAACCTAGTGTTTCATGATAGATCGAAACACATTGAAATGATGTATAATTTCATCAGAGACCTAGTGTAGAGAGGTGCTCTGAAGTTGCAGTACATTCGTACGGATGAACATATCACAGATATATTGACCAAGCCTTTGTTAGCATCAAAGTTCGTGTACTTTCGTGAAAAGCTTGGTATGGCAGAGAATGCCTCTCTCCTTGAGAGGGAGTGTTGATTTTTCTAAGCAGCATCGAGAGCCATTCTCTTAGGAGAATGGGGACACTTGGTACGGGACCACGGTGTGGACTCAACCTAGTGTTGAGTGATCATTCTGTTGAATGATGATATATAGTCCTTGACTATGATATGGACCTAGCTCTGCCTTGGGGGGACTCAACCTTGTGTTGAGTGACCATTCTTTTGAATGGTAGACATTTGGTCCGGGACCACGATGTGGACCAGTCTAGTACTGGTAGACTCATCTTGGTTCTGAGTAGCCATTCTCTTGGAGAATGTAGGCGCTTAGTCTGTTACCAAGTATTTGATCTAGGGTCAAATTATGCAGCCCATGGCTCAGGTACCTGGTCTGTTACTAGGAAGGCACTATAAGCCCTAGACTGGGTCTAGGCATGTGTGACACTTTGACCCTTGATTAATGGGCTTTGCGTTCTTCTCCAAGGCTTAGCTACCCTTCGTTAAGATACCCTAGTACCTGATCTTGGTGTCACACAGAGTGTGAGATAAAAGCATTAGTAACTCTCTTGGTTTATGATGATGTACTTTGAATGGAAATAAAAGACCACAAGTGATTACCACAAGGGCACTTGAAGAAGTCTAAAAGCAAAGTAACAAATACATAAGGAATTTTGAACCACAGGTAAAAGTAAAAATACATAAAAGACTTTTTTGGACCATAGAAATGTTAAAGGTAAAAGTGAAAATTAGAAAAGAATAAAATAATATTATTT
Source organism: Pseudotsuga menziesii (assembly GCA_001517045.1). Taxonomy (NCBI): domain Eukaryota; kingdom Viridiplantae; phylum Streptophyta; class Pinopsida; order Pinales; family Pinaceae; genus Pseudotsuga; species Pseudotsuga menziesii. The sequence goes on along the minus strand of LPNX010325710.1, from coordinate 133,326 downwards.
TGTTCTTTCTAATTTTGCTCCACTTATAGGTGACTCAAGGATATAAAATATCAAGCCAATTCATTATTACACACACACTTGCTCTCACAGGTACAATTGCTCAAGTTTGAAAAAGAAGATTTTGTGATTGTGCCCTAGCATGGATGAGTCTAGCTAGGGCATCATCATCCATTGAAGACAAACCCTAAGCTAAGGGTTTCCACCATTTTTTTGTCTTAAGGGGTTTATCAAACCCTCCTCTTCAACAGCAAGCTTCACCTCTTCTCAAGCAACCTCGTCTCCAACTCCGAGCAACACCTCAGAATTTTGGGCAGCATAGATTTGGCTTTGGGCAGCCCTCCTTCTCTTCTCGGGATACCCTCGTTTTCTTTTAGGGTAGCCTCTTTAGGGCTCGACCCTCCTTCCTTGGCCCTTGGGCTGCTACCTGTGATGGTTTGGGCGGCTAGTCAACCCTTGTGTTGCTACCTGTGAGGGTTTGGGCAGCTAGCCAACCCTCGGGTAGCATACCTGTGAGGGTTTGGTTACTTGCCAACCCTTGGGCAGCCTCTGAGGCAACTTGTGAGGGCTGCGGGATGCTAGCATTCTGCTGCAGTAGTTGCTAAGAAGAGCCATAGGGCCTTGGGCTGTCATCTGACATAGCCGGAAGGCCACGGGCAGCCATAGATCTTCCCAACAGCAGATTCGGGCAGCAACAGGCTACTGGGCAGCAAATTCAGGAAGACGAGCAGCGTACGGCTGGGCAAAAGAAAGGATAGGGTAGTACGAAACAGATTTGGGTAGGGAAAGAGGTCAGATTCGGGCAAGTGTAAAGGAATTTTGGGCAGCCTGAAATTATTGGGCAGAAGAGAGAAAAGGGCTATAAGCCTTAATTTATGAAAAAAATCCCTAATTGGGTATTTTTATGTAATTTGGAAAAATTGATCTTCTGGTACTGTGGTTAACTCTATTGGGGTTTGTGGAACTTTTGAAAAATTTCAGTCATCTCATTTATGAGATGAGTTACTGATGCTTATTGGGGTATTTGTCCTTTAAAGATTTCCCCGGTGAAAAGCTTGTGTCGATTGTGTTGATGTGATGAATGTTATTTTACTGCAATTATCATTTGTTTAAATTTTTAAGTTTTCATGCTAATGCTAAAATTCAATACTAGTGTCCTACTAACCTCACATCTCTAACACAAGGTTATGAAGGAATAAAAAATGAAATGACTCTCCTTTCTCTGTGTATGAGAGGTAAGGGAAACCAACAATATAAAATGAGACTAAACCTTTGCAAGCAATCTATCTCTAACAAGTAGGTCCACACACGTGCAACACTACACTCCAAGAGGATACATGTCAAGCTACAAGGTGATCTCATCAAGAAAGTTCCAAGGCATGAACACTCCATGAGAAGTGTCCAATTACTCTCCACAAGGTTCTATGATTTTAATGCTCCTCTAATGCTTCTCTAGGCCCACCTCACTTACATGATCACTCCCTCAACCGACACATCCTCAAGTCAAGTACAATTCTCCATAGAAACAACCAAGTTTTCCCATGCCATCCAGGGTTCAATGCAGTCCTCTAGAATGCCTAATGGCCCTCCAATGTGGCCAACTTCCACTTCCATGTGGCCATCATGAAGAAGTCAACATACTATTAAGGTCTCCAATGTTCGGAGGAAGAGTGCTACATAAAGATAAAGCTAGGGATAACAATCCAAAAGATAGCCACCTCCACATGTGCATGTCCATTAGGGATCAACCAAGGGTCATCCATACACGAAGCACCCCACATCAGATAAAGCACCCCCATGCATGGTGTAAACAACACTTTTAGAGTAACTTTGAAAGCTTACACTCCCTCTTTATAAGAAAGTGTTTTTATGAACACCACATTGCTCCCTCTACAACTCCTTGAAATTGGTCATTTGCGAATTTGTACCTTTTGTAGTCACATAATCAAGCCAAACATCTTCCTCCATCAAGGCATCAGACCTCACCTCCTCAAATCCTTTTGAAGGCTCATAAGTGGAAGAAGACAATGCAAATATGAGTATAATTTCTCTTAGGAGGTATACTTGCTCTCATTGAAGTTTTGGATGCTCGTATATGTTCTTATGCATCTTATCATGTCTAGGTAATCCATCTTGGCTCCATGTGCACTGTAGTGGTTGAAGCCATATCCACCCCCAATCTCACCTTGTTTTCCCTTGTATTTGATTTTGCTCTATCCTCTGAATCAACCTTTCGAACAACCTCCTCTCTCTCCTTAATCACCAAAGGATAATCTTGTGAAGTAGAAGATTTAACATCATCATCAAACCTCACATCTCAACTAACTACATTATTTTGATGTGTTTGAATATAGATCCTATAAGTTTAAGGATTATCATTGTATCCTACAACACAAAACACACATAACATCTCAAATCTATGATGAACATTGACCACCTGTGATTACGAGGGAACATAACCTTGGAATATATGCAACTTGCTAAACTTCAATATTCATAAAACACCATCATAGGCCAAAATCCCTAGACACCGCATGATGTGATGTTCAAGACATGATGTATAGATAAATAACATCTCCATACAAGACTAAGGCAACTAGATTAGATCTATCAAATTCACCAAGATATACAACTTCACAAATCCCATCCATCCTAAAATACCAAGCTCATTGTACAAGTTGTTAGTTTTTCACAATTTAATTCAATATGATCTAGGATCTTATCTGAGAGAACAACATGCACAACAAATCAAACTCAAGAGACAAGAGACAAGCATTTCACCGGGGAAACCATAAGGGAGAAAACCCCGCAACTTCCTCAGAGATAGAATGAGCAATAATACGAAACGCCAAAACAAAGAGATGGTCTTCAACAGCTTCCTCCTCCTCCACTTGTGCGAACTTGTCTCTCTCTCTCTCACTTATGTGAATGAGTGAGTGAGTGAATGAATAAATAGAGAGGCGTTCCTCTCTATTTATACTTTACTTTCACTTGCCTTTTACCCTAATTGGGCCGACTTCTCCTAGGAGAGTCTAATAACCCAATACAACTTAACTCTGGGCCGACTCCACTAGAGTGTCTAATAACCCTATCAAATACAATAATGACATCCCCAATCAGAGGAATGGAACCTCTCCGTCAAAAGTACAATGACATATGAATATAATATAAAATATACAAGTGAATACATTCCAAAGTTATAAATACATCAACACTCCCTCTTAACTAGGAAGGTATTCTCTTGACACAGTTCATCCGCACAAGTCTTCATCATTGGATCATCATCAAAGCTAGATCATCATCATCACTACTGCTGCTATCTCGACCATCAATCTCCAATCTACTCATCATAGGAAGTTCTACAGAGCCAAACCTTTTTTTATGTTGGATGTAGGCCTAGCCTCCATGTAGGTCTTCATCATCTCTACGAGCAAGCCATCAAGTAGGTACATCTTAGGACTTATTATATGCCTCTTGCAAAACATGTAGGATCCTACTATTACCTCATCATCTTCAGACCATCTCATCGTCACACAGAGCACATCATAGATACACATAACACTTACATCCACCGACATGGGAGGAGAAACCTACCACCATCCAGGAAAGGCTCATCAATTACATCAACGACCATGGGAGGACTAACCTACCACCATGTCGGAAATGATTCAACAATAACATCAACGACCATGGACTAACCTACCACCATGTCGAAAAATCTCCAACAATTACACCAACGACCATGGGATGACTAACCTATGACCATGTCGGAAAAGCTCGACAATTACATCAATGACCATGGGAGGAATAACCTATCACCATGTTGGAAAAGCCCGACTATTACATCAACGAGCATGGGAGTACTAACCTGCCACCATGTCGGAAAATCCCATGTGCATCTACGTCTTCTGGACTCATCACTTCCCCTTGGAAGGGACCTCGATATGAAGTACACCACGCTTCTCTTTGAAGTATTCAAACTTCACTCTGGCTAGTGGATTGGGAAATACATCGACTATCTGCTCGCCTGTCGCAACATACTGGAGCTTCACTACTCCTCGCTGCACCATATCCATGATATAGTGATACTTGATCTCGATGTGCTTCGACTTGTCATGGAACTTCAGGTTCTCAGACAACTTCACACAACTTTGGTTGTCGCAATATATACAAGTAGCATCCAACTGGAGATCAAACAAATCAGTTAGTAGCTTCCTCAACCATACTACCTCACAATTAGCCAAACAAGCTGTGACATACTCTGCTTCGGCTGTACTTAGTGCCACGCGGGATTGCTTCCTGCTAAACCAAGTGATCACACCTAATCCCATACTGAAGAAGCACCTTGAAGTGCTCTTCCTATCAATGGCACTGCCTGCCCAATCCGAATCCACATAACCCTCCAAGTTAATCTTCTGATTCACATCATACTTGAGCCCATAATCAACTGTACCCTTCAGGTACCTTAGAATATGCTTTGAGGAAATTAGGTGAACATGTCTCAGATTCCCCAAGAATTGGCTCAATGTGTTCACAACAAAGCAAATATTTGGTCTCGTATTTGTCTGGTACATCAAGGATCCAATCATCTGATGATACATCGTGGCATCAACCGACTCTAATGAAGCATCACTCAGTAGCTTTGGGTTCGATGCCATAAGTGTGGCCATGGCCTTGTAGTCCATCATCTCGAACCTCTTCAAGATCTCCATTGAATACTTCCCTTGTCCAAGAAAGATTCCATCTACACTCTGCCACACCTCCATGCCCATAAAGTAATGCATCATACCCACGTCCTTCATCTCGAAGTCGGCAACAAGCTTCCTCTTCATGTCAGCAATCAACCCATCCTCACCTGTTACAAACAGGTCATCTACATATAGTAGAAGTATCACTAGGTTCCCTTCTTCAACCTTGTAGTAAAGGTTGGAATCCGCTTTACTCTTGGTAAAGCCCAAACTAGTCATGAAGCTGCCAATCCTGCCGTACCATGTCTCGGGTGCCTGTTTCAAACCGTACAAGGCCTTCTTCAATTTGCACACGAGTCTCCCTGTCATGTGTCTCAAATCCGAGTGGATGCTCCACATACACTTCTTCTTCTACTACACCATTCAAGAACGCTATCTTGACATCCATCTGGTGTATCTTCCATTTCATCATTGCAGCCGTAGCAAGTACTGATATGGTGAAAGTGTATCTGGCTATAGGTGCAAATGTTTCTTCATAATCTATTGCTTCCTTCTGGGAGAAGTCACGTGCCACAAATCTCACCTTGTGTTTCTCTATGCTGCCATCTGCAACATGCTTGATCTTGTCGATACAATTGGAAGTCGCAACATACTTCCCTATTGGTCTCGAGACCACATCCCAGACATCATTCTCCATGATCGACTGGTATTCTTCGATCATGGCATCCTTCCATTCTTTCTTCGTAGCTACGTCCTCGTAGTTGGAAGGTTCTTTGTCAATGATGTCACACATCAGGGCTACATAACTAGAGAATGGTCTAGTTCTCTTGCTTTCTCTATGCATTCGCTCAGGAGCACCATATCTCTTTGCATCTTGAATTGCTTCTCATACCCATGTTGGTTTCTTCTTGTGAGAATTCTTTTCACGTGGTGGATCTATAGGTTCTTGTGGCTCTTCTATCTCACGTTCTCCATAATCTTCTAGATTTACTTCATTCATTGTTGTATCTCGGATCATGGGTGCCTCTGTTTCTTTAATGTCTTCAACATGTATCTTTCTGGATTTGTGATATGCTGAGTCTTCATCGAATGTTACATCTCTGTTGATGTCGATCTTTTTGAATCCTGGGAAATATATTCTGTAAGCCTTCGAGCTTTCACTATATCCCAAAAATATACCCTTCTTTCCTGAAGGATCTAACTTCATCCTCTTCTCTTTCAGAATGTGTATGTACATCGGGAAACCAAATATTATGAGATGGCTTACTTCTAGTTTCTTGTCGGTGAAGTCTTGTTTTGGTGTCTTGTTCTCAAGTACTCTATACAGAGTACAATTCTATACATACATAGCTTCCCTAGCAGCTTCTGCCCATAGATGCATAGGAAGATCCTGATCATAAAGGATTGCACTTGATGCTTCCATAATTGTTATATTCTTCCTTTCTACAACTCCATTCTGTTGTGGATTATATGGAGTGGTGTTGGCTATCTTGGGTAGACCCGGGTTTACTGTATTTAACCAACAACACCCCTAGCTCACTGGCCCTTTCGGCGACAGACCGCGAAGCGGCTTGAAGTCTCACCCGAAGTGATTCTAATGGGTTGGCCAAGGACTTAAGCGTCTTGGACCAGTTTCTGATGCATCCTACGTGTGACTCGCAGCTCTGCTAGCCGCGAGGCCTCTATCTCTGCGCGTCGCACGACCCTTCTGCTCGCGTCGCGCGATCTCCTTGTCTCGCAGCTCTTCTATCCGCGTGATCTCTCTTTTCCTGTTGCGCGGTCCCTTTCCGTGTCGCGCAACTTCCACTGACTCGCGGTGACCCCAGCCTTACCGCATCACCGCGCACCCGGCGACACGTAACTTCCTCCCAACACTAAGTCCTTAACCTACGGTATCGCGCACCGCAGCTCCTCTACTGGTGCGGTATCGCCTCCTTGCGATACCCTAACCCCGCGGCTCAACGCGCTTAGTGTTGTTCGTGTCGACTTGCAAGACTCAACATAACAGGCTGTTCAACACCGCGACTAGTGACTGTTTCAAGCAAAGCATAACTGAACCCGCATACAACATGTCAATGATTTCAACTTATGTCTATCTTTTTATGTTATTGTGAATTGAACAATGCATACATACATTAAACTGTAAACAAGGCTCATGAAGTAACTGACAGATGCATCAAATAAACACAACACAGAAAGCAATCACATAACGCATGATTTTAACGTGGTTCACCTCCAGGATGGAAGTTACGTCCATAGAACTGTGTTTCTATTATAGCTCAGGGGAAGGTAAATACAGTTCTGCTGCATCGCATATGCAGCTCAAGATCTTCTCTCTTAGATCTCTTTTCTATCTCTATATTGCACCTCTTACAATATACTCTTCCCTCTCTGTCGATCCTTGCAGATCGTTACATGAATGCTCTATGAGCCAACTCCTGGTTACAGTAAGATGCTACAGCTAGTAACAAAACCAGAGCTTGGCTTCTACAACTATCTAATAATCTACAAAACAACTACAACTGAACGAACCAACCAACTGACCCACTAACCAACCCTTTTACAGTACAAAATATATCCCTTTATAGGCGGCCTGAAGGTCTCACCATTACAACACTGTGGGCTTGTCCCAACAGTAACCCAAACCCTAACTAGTGATAGTTGGTGTATCTGTACTTTGAGGTAGCCGCTATCTGTCACACCACAGCTCTCTGCGGTCTTCCATGCTTCCCGACGCTGATCATGGGTACTATGCACCGCTTCTCTTCACCACATCTCCCTGCAGTCTTCCATGCTTCCCAGCGTTGACCATGGGTATCGGCACTGCTTTCCGTCTGTCCTTCGCCTTCAATGCTCGGCCTCGTTGCTCCTTTTCCTTTATGAGGGTAGCTGAGCCCTCATGTCTTCCGCCGCTGCCTTCAATGCAGTGGGTGAGCTCTCTCTTCTCAGCCGCTCACGTACCATCGCCTTCCTTGATTTCTCTGCCTTCTACGTCATGGGTTCCGGCTCTGCTCTGTAGCTGGAAATCTGCTATAGTGTCGTAGCTCTACCTCTTATATCTCTGCCAAAACTGTCTATTTGTCAAAATAGTAGCTTCTTCTGTAGTTGCGGGACCCTACTCCAACAGTCCCCTAACACTTACTTGTGGCTCGCCCTCGACCCACTACCAGCGGGCTTCTCCTGCTGTAGTTTCTCCTTGGCTTCCTGCGAAGTCCGTTGCAACCTGTCACGAAGTCTTGCGACTTCTTTCTGCATCACTTCGACACGCTCTCTATAGTTTCTGTAACTTGGTTCGTTGGGCTCTCTTATCTTTCCTGCCCTTAGTCATGGTCTCGCTCTCGTCGCTCCTGAAACTTTTTAAGAACCTTCTAGTGTTTGAGAAGTCTTCCACAGATATCCTTTCCTCTTTATCTGGGTTAGAACTTTTATCACAAAGAAAATCTGTATCTTCCAGCCTTCTTAAACATTTCATTCAGTCTGGAGCCCTCTATATGAAAGAGATACAACCCATGAATTCCGTTCCGAGAACAAGCCTTTGTCTGCATCTTGAAGTTCTGCTTGCTCGGTTTGTTTTCCCTTTCACTTTTCTTCTCAAGAACTCGCTCCAGGTATTCACGTGACTCGGGTTCCGCATATTTTCATTCTTGAGCTCTGGAACCTCTTGTTCTGCTCTTAGCTGATGAGATAGGTCATCTTCCTTTTCCCGTTGGTTTCTTTTTCTCATTTTTACTTTCTTCCTGGCGGGAGATTTCTTCTCATCATTCTTCTGCTCTGCTTTCTTATCTTCAGTGATCGGCTCGGCTTTCTTCTTCTCCTTAGCAGAGACTTTGATGACATCTTCTACATCCTGCGCTTGACTCTTCATCCTTAGCGGCTGTCTGACCTGTGATGTACCTAATTTCACATCCCTGGGCGGCGTCGTCATAGCGGACCTACGGCCACCAGGGTCGAAGTGTCTCAACATGTCTTCTAAAGGTTCGTCCTCGGACAGAACCCACTTAGTGGAATATCCTAGGCGTGCAATGGCTTTGAACTCTGGGAATCACAGCACTCTGTAATGGGGTGAACTCTGCACAGGGGACTCTTAACAGCTTTCTCTATAGCTCTCAGGTTTCTGCAAGTGTAACCCTTTCGAATGAACAATTTCCGCTTTTATGCTGAATGCAACAATCCCGGACGCAATGGTCATCTTGACTGAACCCGGCGGTCGTAATAATTACATGGACAAGACCACACCCATCATCCGATCCTTCATAAATGCTGAAATCCGATCACGTTTCCCCCAAAACGTGTGTGTACAGGAGCCGATCTCGTCGAAGATTTGCCAAATATGGAAACTTAATTATGTTGCTGCCAAATCTACGGTAAGGTATACCGATCATTTCCTCATTAACTACCTGTCAGACGGCGACTTGATTGGCCCTCTGTCGGTTGCAAAGACTGGATACGTGGCATGGGGAAACATCGCATTGCTGTGCTGCAACATCGCATCACCTGCGCAAACAAACAAACGTTTTTTTTTTTAAACCCCAAGCCATTATTGACTTGGGCAAAATGAACCGACCTTATGCAATTCCTGATACTTATAATACTTTCCAGTGTAGACTAGTTCCCGGTGCGATGCCTCCTTTCAACTACACTGGACATCTGCACCACCATAAACTGGCTAAGCTAGGGCTGAGAGGTGGGGTGGCTATCGCTATAGAGCTTAAGCCTACTGCCATTAATCCATGTGGGAAGAAGCTCCCCATTCAGTCGGCTGAGCTGAACGGCACCTCCCTCTGTAACTTGCTGTATCTGATATGGCCCCAGCCAATGCGTCTTGAACTTCCCTGGAAACTTAATGAATTTACTGTCATAGAGGAGGACTAGGTCTCCAATCTGGAAAGTCTTATTCTTAATGTGTCTGTCATGCCAAGCTTTTTCTCGTGCCTTCTGCACTTTCTGTTGGAATCCGGCGATGAATCTGTTTTCCTCTAAGGCAAGCAGCTATGCTAGCCTTTCCTCCACTGTGTCTGTATCAGTCATCCCAGTGATCTGAGCGATTCTTAAACTGGGAAGAATATACTCCATAGGCATAACAGCCTCCTGTCCATACACCAAGCTGAAAGGTGTGTGTCCTGTAAGTTTCTTGCATGTGGTCCTATATGCCCATAATACAGCATTGACTCTGAGGTCCCAATCATTTCTTTGGCTGTTGCAGATCTTAGTAAGAGCGTTTTCTAAAATCTTATTAAAGGCCTCCACCGTACCATTATCCTGTGGGTGGTAGGGGTGCTCTTATGGTGCTGAATTTGGAATTCTTCTGTCAAGGCCTCAATGGTGCGGTTTAAGAAATGCGTGCCTTGATTGCTCATCAAAATTACGGGGCAGCCAAATCTATTGATGATGTTCTCAAAAAGGAACTGTGCGGCTGTAGCAGCATCACAATTTCTTACTGCTTTGGCCTCTGCCCATCTGGTGAGGTACTCTGTTCCAGTGATAATATATCTCGCGCCAGTGCGCTTTCCTGGTGGGTTGATAGGACCCACAAAGTCTATAGCCCACTTGTCAAATGCGCGCAGCGTAACCTGCGGTCGCAGCGGCATTTCATCGCATCGCGAGGGTTTTCCTACCCTCTAGCAGATATCGCAGCATCTGCAAAAGTCCTTGGTGTCCTTATGCAAAGTAGGCCACCATAATCCTGCATCTAGGATTTTCTGCGCAGTCGGCTTTCTTGCGAAATGACCTCCCGCGGTCCCTGAATGTGCCTCTCTGATAATAATGTCTTTTTCATGCGACATCACACATCTGCACAAAACTTCATCCGTTCCTAACTTGTATAGGTGTCCTGCGATCAGGGTGAAGTCTGCTGCTTTAACAACCAACTGCTTCCTTTGCTGCTTAGTAAACTCATCAGGCGCTAATCCTGTAGTGAGAAATTGAATGATATCAGCATAGTAGTCGTCCGCAATCTGGATAGAAAACAACGACGCGTCTGGCAAATTGTCCTCTAGGTTACTTGGCTCTTCTCCTGAGTCTATCCGCGACAGATGATCAGGTCCAGCATTTAACCTTCCTGGTTTAACAATGATTTCAAAATCATACTCCTGAAAGATGAGTAACCATCTGCAGATTCTCCCCCCTAACACTGGCTTATTGACCAGATACTTCAATGCGGAATGGTCAGTAAACATCTTGAATGAGGCACCCAATAGGTAGTGCCTAAACTTCTGCAGCGCATACACCATAGCTAAGCCTTCTCTTTCTGTCGTGGTGTAGTTCTTTTCTGCTGTCAATAGCTTTCTACTGGAGTATGCGATAGGGTGATCAATATCCCCTTCTCCTGGTTGCGTTAAGACAACCCCTAGTGCGATGCTAGATGCATCCACATGTACATGAAATGGCTTAGTCCAATCTGGAAATACTAGGATGGGTGCTGTAACCATCTTTGCTTTAAGTGTGTCTAGACTTTGCTGACATTCCTCATTCCATAGGAATTTTACATCTTTCTTTAGCAATTTCTCCATAGGTGCTGTAATCTTTGCGTAGCCCTTGATGAACTTTCTGTAATACCCGGTGTGACCAAGTACTGTCCTCAGTTGCTTGACTGAGTTGGGTGATGGAAGATTTACAATGATGGCAATCTTTGCGGGATCTACCATCAAGCCTTGTCTGCAAACAATGTGACCCAACAAAATACCGAATGGTGCACAAAATATACATTTCTTCAAGTTTAGAGAAATCTGGTACTGCCTACATTTCTCTAACATCAGTCTTAGATCTCCTATGTGCTTGTCAATTAGTCCAAATACAGTCCAATCATCAAAATATACTTCTAGGAATTTATGGATGTATTCTTTAAATACAACAACTACTACTCTAGAAAATATAGCTGGTGCATTCTTAAGACCAAAGGGCATTACCGTATACTGGAACGAGCCCCATTCTGTTGCAAAGGTGGTCTTGGATCGATCTTCTGTATGTATTCTGATCTGGTGGTAGCCTGAAAATCCATCGGTGAAGGTGTAAACCTCCTGTCCTCCCACGTTGTCTAATACCTCATCAGTGAACGGTGTCGGGAACGGATCGTGAAGCGATGCGTCGTTGAGCTTGCGCAAATTGACACAGATCCTGATGTCTCCTTTGGTTTTCTTCTCTTGTACGACCATGGGGCTAACCCATTCACTTTCTTCTACAGGTTCAATGATGCCTGCTGCTAGCATCTTATCGATCTCATCATTTACTTTTTCTTTATACCGCGGATTTAATCTATATGGGCGCTGCTTGACTGGTTTAGCATCCTCTTTCAACGGTATCCTCATGACTCCCAGGTTTCCAACTATTCCCTTCATCTCTGTGAACTTGGTGGGAAATAGGTCCTGATAGTCGTGTAGCAAATCTGCAATCTGTCCGACTGTTTCATTGTTCCAATAGTCTCCAATAGAGGCAAACTTAGGTTCTGTGTCTGTGCCAATATTGATCTTTTTAATCTTAATGGGCTCGATGATTGCTGGAATTTCTAACTGTGGTCCCTCAACATCGTGAGTGCCTTCTGACTCCGGAATGTTGGTGTCGCGAGGATCCTCGTCCTCCTCTGGTTTAGATGCAAAATTATAACACTCTAACGCCTCTTTTAGCTGGATAGCCCACTCAGGTTGAGCTGATACTGATATGGTACAATCTTCAAATATCTTACTCTTTATTACTTGTAGGGCCTGATCAACCTTTGGATACTCAGATTCAAAAGCTAAGGTGAGTAGGAAGCTGTCTATCATAAGTGGCCATGTTGTTGTTCCCTTGCGCAGTTCAGTCTCTGTATACCAGTTCCTTGCAACTGTATCCAAAGTATGAACGAATCGGTGAACCCATTCATCCTCGGGAATGTCCGACCAATTCTGTTCACATGTCTGAATGTGTGATCTGGGGTCACTTTCTCCTGTGTATTTCTGTTGGACATACTCTCTGTCAATAGAAAATCTGATCGTCATGAATCTCTTAATATCATCCCCATGATGTGATATTCTCTTTATGTGCATACCACCATCTCGCAGGTGTGGCTCGCATTGCGAGGTCCATTGCTGCGATCCTTTGCTCGTGAGAGATCTGTTGTTCAAACTGCTCGAGAAAGTCCTGGATATCTATTAGACCATGAAAGGATGGAATCTCATTGACCTCTGCGCCAATCCATTGCAGTGACTTAGTTAAGTACGCGCACCTGCGCGCTGAGACTTCGTGAAGTCTGTTCTGCCAGTTCTCTAAACCAACATCTGAATCTGATGCGCATGAGCTATCGCATTGCCAACTAATATTTCCTTCTGCGGTTGGATTGATGTAGTCGCTCTGGTTTGCGGTCATCTGATAGAGGCTTTCCATGTTATGTGCCTCCTCCTCTGCCCGGATAGGTTCAATATATCTAGGACCCTGAAAAGGATCCAACGGTGCGATGACCCGGATCTGCGCGTCCTCAAAGGTCATTTGTCTTCTCTTTAGGTCGATAACGGCCATGTTACCGATCGCCCAATCAATGCCTAGTAATGCTGGATAGGGTCCACTATCGCCAATAATTTCTATAACTTCAAAGTCCGCGAAGTTGCGAACTCCGTCAATGTCAACTGGCACCTGCGGTAACCGACCCAGAGGTGATACATGCTGTTGATTAGCTAATCTCAGATGGATAGGCGATCTGACTAACTTAGGGCTACCCATCTGTTCCCATGTCTGCTTAGTCAGGACATTCACGTCTGATCGTAGATCTAGGATCACCTCATCCATTTCAAATTCTCCAACCTGCGCTGTGAGTCGCATCTCTCTTCCTGTTCTTGTATGTCCCGTAATATTATGAATAGCACGCTGTGTACTGCTCACGGAAGAAGGTGGCTGACATTGATCTATGATGCGCTGAAGTTCTGTGATAGCTTGCTCATTTCTTACAAGTTTTAGACAACTCCGCAGGAAGGAATGTACACTTCCTTTCATCTCGTCCTCATCGCATCTTCCTGATGTGGTAGCCTGCGATGTCTGTACAAGGCTATCACCACAAGGTGCTTGCTGCGGTACACCCCTAGACGGCGGTACCTGTGATCCTGATTGCGTAGGGTCATCAAAGAAAGCCTTAGTTTCCTGAAATGTCTGTTTGTTCTTCTGCAGGTCGAGTGGTGTTGCTTTATTAGGAGCTCTGCGCACCCACTCTTGACCTGTGGTCTTTTCCGTCTCCTACGATGTCCCACTGGTGGAAACACCGCTGCGAGTCACAATATTGACTCTTGGTTCTGGGTCTTCCTGCTCAGCAGCAATAAACTGGATGTTCTGGTGTACTGCTGGCTTAGGTTCTCTGATCTTAGCTATGCCCCTATAGTATGATTATAAGACTTACAATAGTTACAAGTGGTAGTGGGGCTCTGACAGTCCCTAACATAGTGTCCTACAACTCCGCAGTTGTAACAAGTAACTGGTCTGCGACCACGGCCAAAACCCTCTCCTCTGCCGGAGCCTTCTCCGCACGCAAAGCCTCATCCACGGCCTCGTCCTCTAAATCCTCCTCTACAGCCTCCATAAGCCGGATCCTGCTGTGGTCCTACTGTTGGACCCTGTGTTTTTGACTGGACTCTGTACAAGTCTTTCTTTGCTCCGACCATGAGATCATAGGCTCTGCAATCGTGTTCATCATGGCCTACCGACTTGTAGAAGACGCAGTATAAGTTTTTAGGTGTCTGCACGTACTTCTGAAGTAGAGGGCACTAGTGAGGTAGATGTCCTCGCGTTTTGCATATCTCACACCACGGCCCGTGGGTCTGTGGTAAGGGGTTTGGAGCCCCTGTCGCTATATATTCTACAAAGACCGGACAATTGTCTTTACTATGGCCTTGTGATTTACATTTTACTCACCATATGTCTTGCGCAACCTCTTTCCCTTTCTTAAGTTCATGCAACTGTAATGTGAGATTAGCCAACTGGTTTTGTAAAGTTGCCATGCCTGTACTACTCTCAGCTAGAGGTGAAGCCTCTAGTTTCATCGCCATCTCCAATGCGTCATCCTGCGTCTGGAGTTTCTGCTGCATTAACGGCAGTCTAATGTGAGGGAGCAGCGCTGCAATAAACCATTCCTTATGCTGCTCCAGTGCAAACTCAAAATTGACTTGGTCGATAAGGGCTTTGAATTTCTGATCAAAGTCCCACACCGACTCTGTAGGTAACTGCTTGATGTCTTTGAGTTCTGTAATGCACTGTGACTCAGACTTAGGTTTCTTAAACTCTTTAATCATGGCGGTCTTGACCTGGACAAGTGTCCTGGGTACTGTGGTATACTTGATATACCATGTTAAGGCTCGATCTCTTAGTGTGGTGACCAACTGTACAAGTTTAAGGTTATCGTCATTGATTGTTTTAATGGTCCACATGGCTTCACAGAGAAACCAATGCTGCTCTGGGTCTTCTGCCCCTGTTCCCTTAAATATAGGTAGCTTCATATCATCCCCCATTCTATTTCTACGTGGTGGGTGTTGATTTACTGTGTTACTACCACTCGACGGTGTAGGTGGAGGCAATGTAGTGGTGGTAGGTACTGTCTGTGAGCTACTGGATGGAGTTCCTACGAGATTTTTCTGAGTCCCGGTCTGTTTTTGTGGGGTGTAAGGGTGGTAAGAGATACCCCCCTCTGTTCCTTCTGTGGTACTATGACTCTGCTGTCTAGTACTATCTGAACTGTCTTCAAATATTGGAGATCTGAAATCTACTTTATACTTCTTTCCACTACGTGTTCGTCCAATGTCATCAAAATCAATTTCAAACTCTTGTGACATTACTATTTCTACTTATTCATCTGAAACTAGATCCATTATTCCTTTTTCATGTAATAGCATCTTAATGGACAAGTTTAAAGATCTTAGGTACTTACCACGATATCCTTTGAATAAATAGCGCTCAGCCTCACTGAAGCTTTTTGTCTGGTCAACTGCAAAATCTATGACGAAGCCTTCTAGCACACTTGGAAGCCAGAAGTCTACTGCCCTCGTGATAGGATTATCCAGGTTCCTCACTGTCTGAATCAGCTCCGGTGTCCAGACAATGTCTCTTTTCTTTTTGAATATGCTTGTATCAGTTAACTTTGATAACCAGTCGTAGAGCTCGTTCCCAAAGGTCGTAAAAAATATCGCATGCAGGTCTGTAATGATATGTTTCTGTAACCAGGCCTCTGTACTCAGTTTAGGACTCCTGTTCTCTCGTTCAACAAACTCTCTCTGGTTAGACCAAACCCACTCATTGAGTTCGTCTCTCGTAGGACGCCACTAAAACATCAGCGCAGTTTGTTCAAAACCGGCAACGGAACCATTTGTTGGCTATCTTGGGAAGACCCGGGTTTATTGTATTTAACCAACAACACCCCTAGCTCACTGGCCCTTTCGGCGACAGACCGCGAAGCGGCCTGAAGTCTCACCTGAAGTGATTCTAATGGGTTGGCCAAGGACTCAAGTGTCTTGGACCAGGTTCTGATGCATCCTACGTGTGACTCGCAGCTCTGCTAGCCGCGAGGCCTCTATCTCTGCGCGTCGCGCGACCCTTCTGCTCGCGTCGCGCGATCTCCTCGTCTCGTAGCTCTTCTATCCGCGTGATCTCTCTTTTCCTGTTGCGCGGTCCCTTTCCGCGTCGCGCAACTTCCACTGACTCGCGGTGACCCCAACCTTACCGCATCGCCGTGCACCCGGCGACACGTAACTTCCTCCCAACACTAAGTCCTTAAGCTACGGTATTTCGCACCGCAGCTCCTCTACCGGTGCGGTATCGCCTCCCTGCGATACCCTAACCTCGCGGCTCAGTGCACTTAGTGTTGTTCGTGTCGACTTGCAAGACTCAACATAACAGGCTGTTCAACACCACGACTAGTGACTGTTTCAAGCAAAGCATAACTGAACCCGCATACAACATGTCAATGATTTCAACTTATGTCTATCTTTTTATGTTATTGTGAACTGAACAATGCATACATACATTAAACTGTAAACAAGGCTCATGAAATAACTGATAGATGCATCAAATAAACACAACACAGAAAGAAATCACATAACGCATGATTTTAACGCGGTTCACCTCCAGGATGGAAGTTACGTCCACAGAACTGTGTTTCTATTATAGCTTAGGGGAAGTTTAACACAGTTCTGCTGCACTGCATATGCAGCTCAAGATATTCTCTCTTAGATCTCTTTTCTATCTCTATATTGCACCTCTTACAATATACTCTTCCCTCTCTGTCGATCCTTGCGGATCGTTACATGAATGCTCTATGAGCCAACTCCTGGTTACAGTAAGATGCTACAGCTAGTAACAGAACCAGAGCTTGGCTTCTACAACTGTCTAATAATCTACAAAATAACTACAACTGAACGAACCAACCAACTGACCCACTAACTAACCCTTTTACAGTACAAAATATATCCCTTTATAGGCGGCCCGAAGGTCTCGCCATTACAACACTGTGGGCCTGTCCCAACAGTAACCCAAACCCTAACTAGTGACAGTCGACGTATCTGTACTTTGAGGTAGCCGCTATCCATCACACCACAGCTCTCTGCGGTCTTCCATGCTTCCCGGCGCTGATCATGGGTACTATGCACCGCTTCTCTTCACCACAGCTTCCTGCAGTCTTCCATGCTTCCCAGCACTGACCATGGGTACCGGCGCTGCTTCCCATCTGTCTTTCGTCTTCAATGCTTCGGCCTCGTTGCTCCTTTTCCTTTATGAGGGTAGCTGAGCCCTCATGTCTTCCGCTGCTGCCTTCAATGCAGTGGGTGAGCTCTCTCTTCTCAGCCGCTCACGTACCATCACCTTCCTTGACTTCTCTGCCTTCTACGTCATGGGTTCCGGCTTTGCTCTGTAGCTGGAAACCTGCTATAGTGTTGTAGCTCTACCTCTTATATCTCCGCCAAAACTATCTATCCGTCAAAATAACAGCTTCTTCTGTAGCTGCGGGACCCTACTTCAACAAGTGGTCAACTCCCTCTTAATCCATGAATCTTTGCATAATTTCTTAATGTCTTCTGATGTGATTTCTTCGCCATTGTCTGATTGAAAGGTCTTGATTTTCTTCTCTGTGTGGTTCTTAATCAAGGCTTTGAATTCCTTCAACTTACTGAATAACTCGTCCTTGCTCTTCAAGAAATATGTCCATGTCTTCCTAGAAAAATCATCAATGAAAGAAACATAATATACATACCCACTCAATGAACTGGATGACATTGGACCGCATACATCGGAGTGGATGGTTTCCAAGATTCCTTTTGCCTTGCTCTCGCTACTTGGAAAGGTCTTCTTTGTGTTCTTTCCCTTAGCACATTTTTTGCAAATGCCTTCATGCTTTTCCTGGATTTCTGGAAGACCTTTAACAACTTTGCTTGCAAGTGGTAGTGCCCTATAGTGCACATGTGCAATCCTTCTATGCTGAAGTTCACTTGGCTCTATTGAGTGAAGAGCATTTAGATGAAGAAGTTGATGTTTCATTTTCAAATTGTCAAGAGCATTCTTTACATGATTTTCTTGAAGAGAATTTTTGGAGGATACTAGAGGAACATCGTGGTTATGGCATGCAAATGACAGAGAAAGTTGAAGACTGCCATAGATTTTGTGATCTAGTAGCTAACTATATGGAGAAGCTTTGCAGGGGGGATGGTTGGTTATGGGAGTACAGTTAAGATCAGACCTGTCATCATAACTTATTGCCATTAAGTTCTTCTTTTCTGTTTTTGACTAAGCCTGATCATGGAAAACAAATAACATAAAGATTTGAAGGTTATCATGATCCAGTGGTTGAGTATATGGAGGAGCTTTGCAGTAGAAGTAGTGGGTTATGTGTGTATAGTAAAGAACATGTTTTCTGCCATAACCTTTTACCATTATGTCTTTCAGTTCTGTTTTTGATCAAGCATGAGGAAAAATGTTGTTTATGGGATCATTTGCTTGATTGGCTTCACTGGAAGCCAGAGATTACTTGACTGGGCATTCGTGCTTAGTAAGTAGGATAGGTAAGTAGATGTGAATAAGTTCGACATGGCGAGAATTTCTTTTAGCAGTTTCTAGTTTCATTTTCAGTAGTTCAGTTTTGGTTTTAAGAGCATGTTGGGGATTTCAAAAATTTTGGGAGCCGCCCAATGGATTTAGCACATGGTCTACGGGGTTCTTTGCTACCTCGTAGGGAGGATAGAATCCCGAGTTGGAGCTAGTTGTTAGCACCATTTATGGGATAACTATTTAGTGAAGGGTTTGGCCATCAAAAAGAGAAATAGGGTTATACATTTTTATATCATCTAACCCTTAAGATTGTTGATGAAGTACTGTAGGTGTTGGAAGGGGGATTTTCAGAGTAAGAATGCAAAAATCTTGAAGGAATTATGATTTTTGACCTTGAAATGCTCATGAATGAGGAAATCAGCCCTTAGGAGAAATTATTGACAAGAGATGGACGGTCTAGATGCGCCGTGGAAAAGATCAAAGGCCATAAATCATTTCCGCACAAGGAAAATCAGGAACGAAAGTTTGGAACAAGGTAAGGTTAGGTTACAAAAGTGTTAAATCTGCCTTCTGCCTCCTGCGGTCTAGATCCAACGATAAATAATGGCATAAAGGCAAATCAACGACTAGAAAGTGCAGGAGTAAAAGTCAGAATCGGGAAAAGACAAGTTTAGTCCTAGAAAGATAAAGTCCCGATTTTTGATTTCCACTATCTGGGATTGGAAAGTGGAAACTCTAAGGATTTGGGCGTGAAAAGGTAAAGTTCTGATTTCCAATATCCGCCAGATCTACGGTCATAAATTCTTCGGCACAGATCAACGGTGCAGAAAGAAAGAAGAAGGGTGGATACCGGAAACCTAAAAGACAAAGGTTTTGGTCTTGAAAAGATGAAGTTGCGATCTCCGATACACACCAGATATAAGGTCCAGAAACCATCCGCATCTAGATTGATCCCAAAGGGAAAGGAAAATTTGAAGGTCAGAAGCCAAAAAAGATAGGATTTTGAATGGATTTTTGGTTTTCTGCAGACCTCAGATCCACAGATGAAAATAAATCTGATGCATTTGACGGTGCAGAAAACAAAGGGGCGGAAAATATGACGCGGAGGCGGGAAATTGCAAAATTGAACCTTGGAAAGGTCGTCAGCCCATATTCCGCATTCCGTAGATCATAGATTGACGGTGCAGAAAGAATCTCGAGAGAATATCTACGGTCCAAAATGATTTTCACAGGAAAATTATAGAGGAGGAAAATCGTTGTAGGCCATGGCAGAAACCCTCGAACCGGTCGTTTTCAGCATCCATGCTGTCAAAACTCCTGAACTGACATGCATGCTCCAGCGCATGTTTTTTGTTTGATTTTGTGATCATGGCGGATTTTCTAGATCATCATTTTGTTATGAATTTCGTTTTCATGCTGAAACTGTTTTTAGCTTTGTTTCGAGGTTGGTCTCGGGAGCTTAGGAAACTATAAATATTCCTTCCATAGAGGGAAATAGGGTTGGAACCCGTGAGGTTCAGGGCTATGAAAATTGTGATCTGGCTTTAATAAAATGACAGAGCCGAATGTGGGCTTGTTGCCACATAGATTCTTGTGTATTTTGTAGTTACAGTCTGTTATTTCTTTCTTATGTGCATGCATTCTTGTTAATCTTGCCATTATGTGTTCTTCATGCCTTGAATAAGTGAATAATAGTTCATAATTCATCTTGTATGCTCTAGATATTGTTTCCGGGTATCCACCAAAATATTTCCCTCCAAATTCGATGCAGAATTCATCCTTAGATGCTCTGTGTCGATGGACTGTTTTTATTCTCTCTTTATCACCAGACAACCAACTATTTGACTGTAACTGAGTGCTACCTTGCCTCTGTGGATCTTCACTTGCAAACTATTCTGTAATTCTCTTATATGTGTTGACTCCATAGCCCAATGCATGCTTGCTTTGTTTCAACCACCCACTCAACCTGATTTTTTTTTTTTAATCTTTAAATCCGGCCTTAATAAATATCCTGTGAGAGATCCCTCTTTAGAAATAATAAGCCAACTCTCCTTTCCTAAAGTGGTTCTACTGTTACCTTGGGATTCGCTCTCCACAACCTTGGGTGTAATTTTGAGTGCTAACACAAGGAATAAAAAAACATCATCCAACACAAGAGCATCATCTAATGGCATCTAAAAGAAAATGGAGTCCAATCCTTTCATAGGACATGTAACATCATCACTCAACTCCACACTCAAACTTCCCTGTCTCCTGAAGCCCACTAAAGCGTGTCTTGTATAAGTCATGCCTTGATTCCACGAGTTTCCACATCCCATCCAAAAGTTGACACAATGTTAGTAGATAAATAAGAAAACGCAGAGAAGGTGATCTCAAATTGTGATAATTCCTCATCTACCTCTAAAGTACTTGCTACCGTTAAAATTTAACATGCATGTAAAAGTTTAATAGCAATAACAGTTTTCTTAACAACTTATAACCAAAGTTGTACAATATATCAACAGTAGTTAAATATCTGGGTCATGTAGTAGCAGTAAAGATAAACAACTATCCACACATATGCACATGAACACAAAAATTATTACTGGGGAAACCCTTCAAGGAATAAAACCTCAAAACAAATAATAATCCACCTTTAAATGAGATGGCTGAGTTTCTACATGAACATATGGAAGATAAATAATTACATCAATTATGGGTTTGCTTCAAAAAAATTACGAGATGAGTGCTTAGCATGTATCTGATGTCACCTTGTTTGTCATGGTCAAATTCCAACCATGCTGCCAATTTCCTGGAGCATCCTATACTCTTCTACTCTACCCGAACTTGATATTGTAGGCTGATATAGGACTTCACAACAATCACTGTGACCCGAGGATGCCCTAGCAGAGCTGTCGAGTTGTGAAGTGGGCCCTAGCAGGGCTCAGACAGACTGAGGGTGGACCTAATAGGGTTGTCGTGAATTGTGGGTTGCCCTAACAGGGCTACTGTGAATTGTGACAACCCCAAACACTGCTACCGTGGGATGTAGTAGGCCTCAGATAGAGCTGTTGTGAGCTTATGGAGTGTGAGAAGCAGCAGAGAAGAATCCCTAGTGTAGCTGTCGAGATTAAGAGAAGAGAAAATACACTTGCTGCTATTGCCATGATAGAGAGAGAAGATGCTTGTTGGTGCTGCTAAGGACCAATCACGACGGAGAGAGAAAATATTTGTAGATAGTCCATGGAAATTTCCTCAGATGAACAAATTAGTTGATGATCATAAACAAATGAAGATCCCTTGCGAAGGTAGTCAGTCCCTTGAGAAGGTCCCATAGCCCATAGATCAAGGAGAGGAGTGCATCACTTGCCTAAAACCATTCTAGGGATTATAGTAATGTCCTTGTAACTGACTAGGTGCCTCAACCCTAGTCTGCATCAAGTTGACCCAAGGTCAACGACTTGGTAACTGACCAAGTGCCTCCACTCTCCCAGAGAGTGGATCTCAACCCCAAGCTGAGTTCTCAATCCCAGATTGAATCAAGTTCCTGGTAACTGACCAAGTTCCTCCATTCTCCTAGAGAATGGCTGTCAACCCAAGGCTGAGTCAAGTTCCTTGTAACTGATCAGGTGCCTCCATTCTCCCAGAGAATGGCTCTCGATGTTGATTAAGAATCAACAATCCCTCTCAATGAGAGAGGTATTCTCTGTAATATCGAGCTTGTCTTGAAAGTATACAAACTTTGTTAATGATAGAGGCTTGGTCAATACATCCGCATTCTGCTCGTCTGTATGTACGTACAGAAGTTTCATGGCCCCTCTATGGACCATATATCTGATGAAGTGATACTTCATCTCAATGTGTTTCAATCTGTCATGAAACACTGTATTTTCTGAAAGCTTTATAAAACTATGATTATCACAATGGATAATAGTTGATTCAAGATTTCCACCAAACAAGTCATAGAGTAGCTTTCTAAGCCACACTGCTTCTCTGTAGGCATCACTGGCAGCAATATATTCAGCTTCAGATGTGCTCTGAGCTATGGAGCCTTTTTTTCTGCTAGACCAAGAGATCATGGTTGATCCAAAGCTGAAGCAATATTTGGATGTGCTTTTCCGGTTCACTGTACTACCAGCGCAATTGAAGTCAGCATAACCATGAAACATTACTGCTGGAAGTGTACTTAATCCCATACACAATAGTACCTCGTAAGTATCTAAGAACATGTTTAGCAGTTATCCAGTGTATGTGCTTAGGCTCAGGCATAAATTGGATTAATGCACTTACTGCATAACAGATGTATGGTCTAGTGTGCATGAGATACATAAAGGATCCAATAAGCTGTCAATACTGAGTGGGATCCACTGCCTTTGAACAATAAGTTGATTCATGTAGATTATTCAAGTTGGTTTTCATGGGTGTGCTCATGGGCTTGCAGTATTCCATTCCAAATCTTTGTAGTATATCAATAGTATACTTTCCTTATGAGAGAAATATCTCGCCTAGATTTTTCTGTACCTCTAAACGAAGAAAGTAGTGCATGAGGCCCAGATCCTTCATCTCAAATTCTGATGCAAGCTCCCTCTTACACTAAGGTATTAATTGTTCCTCTCCAGTAAGGAACAATTCATCCACATACAATACCAGGATTAATGGATGATTTTGAACAACTTTAAAGTATAGGTTGGAGTCAGCAGCACTTTTGGAGAATCCCGGGCTATGGAGGTAACTGTCAATCTTGGCATATCAAACTCTTGGAGCTGGTTTGAGCCCATACAGAGCTTTCTTTAATTTAGTCACATGAGATTTCATCCCACGAGTGACAAATCCTTCTGGTTGCTCAATGTAGACTTCTTCTTCAACTTTTCCATTGAGGAAATCTGTCACTTACATCCATTTGATGAATTTTCCATCTAAAGAAAGTAGTGAGAGAGAGAATTGATCTGATGCTGGTATATCTGGAAACTGGAGAGAAAGTCTCATCATAGTCTATGCCTTCCTTTTGAGATAACCCTCATGCCACAAACCTTGCTTTATATTTTTCAATGCTGCCATCAACATCATGTTTGATTTTGTAGAGCCACTTAGAAGTTACTACAAACTTCTCTCTTGGTCTAGGTACTTCTTCCCATTCATCATTTCTTATGTTAGAAGTGTATTATTCTATCATGGCATTGTTCCATACCTGTTTATTTGTAGCTTCCTTATATGTAGTCGGTTATGCTTTGATGATCTTACTCATAAGGCCTGAATATTTTTGGGGCAGCTTGCTTTCTCTGAAGGTTCCAGGCGGGGATTTAAGTTTCTCTACTTCTTGCAAAGTTTCTCAAGCCGAAGCAGGTCTTCTCTAAGAAGGAGGAACTTTAAGCAGCTCCCGTCATGCCTTTCTGATTCTATGGGAGCATTTAATATTGAAGGCTCATCCTCTTCTTCTTGCTGATTTTCTGAATGAAGAGAATATGGAATTTCGGGAGGAGATTCTTCTGGGTCTTTTGGAAGCTATTTGGAGTGACAAAAGGAAACTTCCTCATGAAATATCACATCTCTACTGACCTCAATGTACCTTTGACCAGTTACATAGATGCGATAATATTTTGAGTTTTCACTGTAACCAACAAATGCCGCTTTCTTTTCGGATGATTCTAGCTTTGATCTCTTTTCTTTTGGCACATGAGTATAGACTAGAATACCAAATATCCTCATGCGATCAACTACAGGTTTCTTACCTGTGAATACTTCTTCTGGAGTCCTTTCCCCCAAAATATCATGAGGACATATGTTTTAAATATAGACAACATCACCAATAGTCTCAACCCACAGTGATAAAGGAAGATCAAGGTCACACAACATGGCTTTGGAAACTTCACAAATTGTCATGTTCTTCCTTTATGCACTGTCCATTCTGTTGAGGATTGTAAGGCACCATTAGCTCCCTCTTGATTCCTTCTTCTCCGTAAAAATAATCAAACTCATTACATTCAAAATCACCTCCATTGTCTGATCTTAAGGTGGAGACATGCCTTCTTGTCTAGTTTTCAATCAGAGCCTTGAACTCTTTGAACTTATCAAAAGTTTCACTTTTGACCTCTAGAAAGTAAATCCATGATTTACGGGAGTAGTCATCGATAAATAATACGTAATACAAACAACCACTTAAAGACGGTGAGGTCATGGGTCCACACATGTCTTGAGTGAATTATGTTCAAGGTCCCTTCAAATCTACTGTTACTCTTAGGGAAGGATTTCTTGATATTCTTGCTTAAGGCACAACCTTTACAAATACCATAATGTTCATAAGGAAATTTAGGCATACCTATTACCATCTTTTGAAAAACAGGAAGAACCTTATAATGAAGGTGCCCAAGCATTCGATGCCACAATTCACAAGGATTGATTGTGCTATGAACCAATTCCTAAGGGGAATTTCCAGATGCCTTGTAAAGGCACCCCTTTCGAACCCCAATCATCTCATATGAACTCTATTTTTCCTTCTTTGACCATAGAAGAACCTTTCTTTCCATGAATATTACTCTATAGCCTTTATCTTCTAATCCAACATCTGAGAGGAGATTATTTTTCAAACCGAGTGTTATCACCCAATAATTTTCCTATGGTTGTGGTAGGAGAATCACTGGGGTAACAATTTCAAACCAATCTTTAGACTGTATTCTAGCCTATACAGTCAAAGAGGGTATTTCTATGTCACTGGGCTATTCACATACACATATAACTTTAGCCAAACATTCAGAAGGATAGATTTATGATAGGAACATATTATTTGTAAATTTAAATATTGTAAGACAGAAAAATACTAAATACCATTGAGTGACGGAGTCACAACTTGAACCATTCAAGGGTATTACAATAAATAATGATCAGTGATTTTTCCTTTGTAATATGAGGCAAAGTTGGTGTCATATTCAGTTAAATATCTTCAAGTGGTGGTAGGGGAAAGGAGAAAAATCCCAGTGCAGGAAGAGGCACCTATCTATGGATGAATCTCTTGAAAGCACCTTTAGTAGAAGCAGCAATAAGGATAATGATAGAAATGGAGCATCTAACAAAGGATGGATTCCATAACAATCATTATAAACACATTATGAATGCCATTTCTGATGAAATGAGTGCTTAATAAAATGAATTCCTTGCATACAACTAGAAAGCATTAGTAGAAGCTTACACATACGAAAATGATGCAAACATGAAACATAGAGTGACCATGAACACCTTGATGAATCTTAGAAACTCAGAAGAATATTTTTCATTAATTACTTCAAAGAAGATTTCAGAACTACAAAAACCAAACGCAGAGGCTTCAAAATATGAATGTCGAACCCTTTCTTCCTCACTTGAGGATATATTTATAGATTACTAAGCTCCCAAGACCAACCTCAAAATAGAGCCACAAATCAGTTCTGATACGGGAATCAAACCCGCTCACACAAAATCCTAACGAATTTTGATCTGGCATATTCGCCATGATCACAAACAAATCAGGAAAGCACACTGGAATGTGCATGGTGGATCAATTTGGAAAAAATTGACACCTGGGACTCATGGCTGCTTGATGAAAAAGATTGTTTAGAGGATCTTTGAGTGGCCTGCAATAGTTTCATTCATCCCTGCATCTTCAACCAATGAAATTTTTTTGGACCGTTGATCTTTCCCTGATGAAATATGCACCATCCATTTCTTATACCCTTTAACTCAATTTCATTGGTTTTCCAATTCTTATCTTTCTCGCACCTTCGCCCCGCGAAATCATTCTAGACTGTGGATCTGTTTGGAAAACCCTTGGATGCACCTACACGTATATTGATTTGCACACTCAATAAAATTTCGCTGAATTCTAGAAAATTAGACCAACAACACTTTGAACTAACGAAAATTTTCCCATCCGTTGATCAATTTGATCAAACCATGTTGTGTAGACGCGTGTCTTGGATTGATCCCGAGGATCTAAATTCTGCTGATTTAAAAATTTAATTTCTCCTCGCATGTTCTGGCGGCAGAATTTTTCTCATCCGTGGATCTTGATCGGTCATTGATATGGGTCGTTGAATGCTGTAGGGTCTACCAAATTCTGCTGATTTCAAAAGTTACTTTCTCCATGCATGTTGCATCAACGGAATGGATATCGACTGTGGATCTAGATCAATCTTTATCTAGGCCATCGAAACCTGTGCCTCGTACCAAATTCCGCTGATTTCAATAGTTACTTTCTCCATGCATGTTGTATCAGTGGAATGGATATTGACCATGGATCTAGATCAAGTATTGGTCTGGGTCGTCGAAACTTGTGCCTCGTACCAGATTTCGTTGATTTCAAAAGTTATTTTCTTCGTGCATGTTGCATCAACGGAATGGATATCGGTTGTAGATATTAATCCTTTTGCCCATCCAACTGTCAATTTTTCCCGCACGTTAACCAATTTCCACCGATAATAATATTTCTTTTGACCCTAGATCTTCCCCCAGTGAAATCATTCTGGACTGTGAAGCTAAAATACACCTCAATCTCCACCATCAAAGTTTGCTGGGCCTACCAGACTTCGCATATAAGGAAATATACTTATCCTGTGCACATGTTTCCCTTTTCCACACCATCGATCTTAGATAGAAACTTTCCCAGCGATTGATCTGAGATCAAGCTGCTAGCTGTGGAAAGCGAAAATCGGGCTTCTGCTTTCACGATGCTCCATTTTTATTTTTCCAATTCTGCCTTTCCGCTCCCTTCCAGGCCATTGATCTGTGCGGAAGCTCTCTGAACCATAGATCTTATGGGTTGGCGGAAAGCGGGATTCCAACTTTCCATAACCAAATTTTTGTATTTCTGCTCCCGCCTTTCTGCTCCTTTCTGAGCCATTGATATGAGATTAAAAATGCAGAAGTGTTCTGAACTATTGATCTGTGTTCAAAGTGGGGACACGTTACGAGTTGGCGTAAAGCGGAATGCAGGATTTCAACTTTTTATGGCCATATTTTTCCTTTTCCGCTTCCGCCTTTTTCCCAGACCATTGATTTATCCCGATGCCATCCTTGACAGTCGGATCTTAGACTGTGGAAAGAGGAATTCTGGTTTACCATCTTTCGCAACCGAATTTTTCCTTTTCCCCTTTTCCGCTTTTCCGCTCCTGATTTTTCCTTTGTAGAAATGATTTGCGGCCTTTGATCTTCTCCGTTGTGCAACCAGGCCATCCATTCCGGTCAGCTTTTAATTTTGATAAGATTTTTCTTGTTCGGGCGTATTTATAAGGCTAAAACTCGAGATTCTCAATAATTTTGCATTTCAAAGCAATGAATAAACCCCCTTGGAGCATATAGAAACCCCATCAATATCCTTCAAGTTCATGTGATATGGAAAGCTTTCAGACCTTACTCTTTCTTTCACTCATCTAAACTTTTATAGGGGAATTAGTGCATATGCATATGTAACAATCCTCAAATTGTAGCACATGTGCTAACACCAGTGACATATAATATGTCCTGAATATGTAGAATAGTTCCATAATCAATTTGAATTGATGTTGAACCAACTCCTTCGATTTCATAGGTGGTATCATCACCAAGTTCTACTCGAGTAGTGAAATTCTTCTTCTTCTAGTCAGTAAGAGCTTCACGAAATCCTGTCATGTGTTGTGAAGCTCCACTAGCTATCCACCAACCGGGAGTTGGCTTTATTTGTGATAGATCTAGAGAGAGAAGAAATTAGATAGTATTTTCTTCTTGATTCTTCTTCTGTTGAGGACTTATTCTTCTTCTTCTTCTTTGGTTCTTCTTCTGCTGTAGATGCTTGCAATCTTCTCTTGAAACTTTTCTTTAATTGTCTACAATCTCTGGCATAGTGTCCCATATTGTGACAATTAAAACATTCAATCTTAGATACATCAAGGTGATTTCCTTGAGGCTTCTTCTGTTTCTTCTTTGGAGGAAATGATTTGTTGAATCTCTTTGTTTTGGCTGCAAGGGCAATGTTTCCTTCCTTAACACCACTTACCCTTCTTTGAATTCTTCCTTCTTCTTCCAAGCAATCATGTCATAGTCTTTCAAAGTTAGGTTGTACTTCCGTACCACTTATGGCATCCAAGAAGGTTTTCCAAGAACTAGGAAGACCATAAAAGACAGTTTGGAAAAGACCATCATCATATACTAAAGTACCAATAACTGAGAGTTGATCTCTTAGCTGAGATATTTTTGTGAAGAAGGAAGCCACCCCTTCATCCTTCTCCATCTTCAAATAGTGGAGCTAGTTCTTCAGGACTCTTCTCTAACTGGGTGCTTTTTTTCATACAGATTAGTCAAAGTGTTAAAACATTCTTTGGCTGTCCATAGTGTGGTTATGATAGGAATCAAGGTCTATTTGACTGAATCATATATAATCCTTCTTGCTTTTGGCTTGCTTCTTCTTGAATGCTGCCATCCCCACATTAGGTGTGCGTTCTTCTATAGTATTGATGACTAAGTCATCAAGATCATTTTCTTCCAAGGTGGCCATAAGTCTCTCTTTCCATGAATTGAAATTTGCTAATCCTTAAAGTCTTTTTTCCAGCCTAAAAATGGTTGAGGCCATCTTTGATCCAATAAGAGTCTGTTATCTATCCCAAGGTTTATGGAGGCTACAGTGATCTGCTCAAGCACTATTCTCTTCACATCCAAAGCTATGATACCATGTTAAAATTTAACATGTATGTAAAAATTTAATAGCAGTAACAATTCTCTTAGAAACATCTTACTAGAATTGTACAATATCTCAATAGTAGTTAAATATTTGAGTCATGTAGCAGCAATAAAGATAAGAAACCACCGACACACGCAACACATGAACACACAAATTAGTACTAGGTAAACCTTTCAAGGAATAAAACCCCAAAAAAATAATAATCCACCTTTAAATGAGATGGCTGAGTTTGTACATGAACAAATAGAAGAGAAGTAATTACATCAATTCTGGGTTTGCTTCAAAAGAATTATGAGATGGGTGTTTAGCATGTATCTGTTGTCACCTTGTTTGTCATGGTCAAATCCCAAGCATGCTGCTACTTTCTTGGAGCATCCTATACTCTTCCAGTCTTCCTGAACTTGATATAGTAGGCTGATATAGGACTTCACAATAGTCATCGTAACTTGAGGATTCCCTAACATATATGTTGAGTTGTAAAAAAGGACCTATAATGGATCAGTTGGAATGAGAGTGGCCTTAATAGGGCTGTCGTGAACTGTGGGTAGCCCTCGCAGGGATACTGTGAACTGTGACAACCTCAAACACTGCTACCATGGGCTGTAGCATACCTTAGACAGAGTTGTCGTGAGCTAATGGAGTGTGGGAAACAACAAAGAAGAAGCCCTAGTGTAGATGTTGAGATCAGGAGCAGAGAGAAGACACTCGCTGCTGTTGCCACGATGGAGAGAGAAGATGCTTGCTGCTGCTGCCAAGGAATAGTCACGATGGAGAGAGAAAATACCAGCATATAGTCCATGAAAAATTCCTTAGATGAATAGATTAGTTGATGATCACAAACAAATGAAGATCAACATAATTTATACTTCATCGATGAATGGTAAAACTATGAAGTTAGTGATCCTTTTAATCATTTGTTGATTTTTAATTTTAATCTTTTATTTTCTTTTGACCATTGACTTTTACTTTTATCCCTTTATGGTCTTTTAATTTTCTTTTGAATCTTTTGACCATTTGACTTTCATTTATTTTTATTTTTATTTTTAACTTTTATTTCTTTTTAATCTTTTAATCTTTTATCACATGGTTCTTTAGAAAGTGCTTGGATCAATGTGGAGGATGCTTGGACCCTTAAGGAGGTCTTCTTGGTTTAATAGGTCAACCCAAAAGATCTTCTGGTTCTTCATGACAACTCTAAGCACATAATAAAAAATAAGGAGGATTATTAATTGTTTATCTCATTCTCCTCAATGTCACTATTATCACATATACATTCTGCAGTTGGGATACCATGATGCAACATACATACTTGTCTCTTATTCTATTCTGGGATATTTTTCACATGGGGTATTAGCATGGATCATTATAGCTTCAACCATTCTAGAGCCTTGTTCAACATATTTTCCTTACTAGGACTAAGATTCATTGGTCCATTGAGATGATTTTAGTGATGACCTAGTTCATTCGAGCAGAGTAGCATATCAGATGTGATACACAGAGTTGAAGATGGGCTTTATCAGTTCGAGACATATATATATATGGTGAGATCAGGTATGTGCTTCTTTGGTTTGATTTTTTCCTATGATGTATGTCAAACACCTATGCTTGTCATGTTAGGATGC
>LPNX010325710.1:56675-102317 GCA_001517045.1 Pseudotsuga menziesii | reverse complement strand
TGGTATCGTATATCAATTGTCCCCATCCATTCAGTATCATCCATTGATTGTATCCCATGACTTAAATCGAGTGAGACTTGTGAGATTGAAGATCCTTTCTCCATTATGACTCCTATGTGTTATAGACTCCATGTTGTTATGTGTATCTAGCTATGAAGTATGTGGCTTGGCCAGTGTGGCTGGGTTCATAGGGTAGTTCTCCTTTAGTTCTCAAAACTAGTGCTCCACCATAACAGTGTTGCTAAACACTAAAGCATCAGAATGCATAAAAGATATATCTAAAGGATGAAAAAAAATAAATGTTTAAAATGTAGTCAGCGGCCAAGGGGTAGAGCACTCATTCTTTGTATAATGTAAGGCTCATCTTCCCTCCACATGGGCAGCAAGGAGAGGCAAAGCCGTTAGGGCTATGGAATGCTCGTTGGTAGCAGGTCTAGGCCTTAATCATTTACTGAAGTATGATAAGGCTTCTAGGGCACTTGATCTTGTAGGTTGGATACTATCTTATGTGAAATGTCAAATCTTTTGATAAAGGGTTAATTGTCAAAGGATGATCACTCACTCTTTGTATAGTGTTTGGCTCATTTCCCCACACAGGGAAACATGGTGATACTAGCCTGCAAAGTCTATGTCTTTGTCAGTACTGGAGCCCAAAAGGATCTCATGGAACCTGCCTTTGAAGGTTGACCTATGTTGCAAATAAGTGCAAAGGAAAACTTGCTAGAGTGTAAGGGAAGCTTATCCTAATTTATCCATATGTGAGATATGTCCTTCCCATATTGCTATCTGTCATACATATATCACCTTGGTTGAGTGTGTTAGAGAAATAATCCACCTTAGTACCATGATCATATACCTTAGACACATTTCATTTGCTTCCATGCAATGTTTTATGGTCTAGACTTAGGCATATTGATCATTTACTAATATTTGAGGCGCTCATGGTTGATCATTCTTATAGTAGAGGCACTCCCAGTTGATCATTTTGACTGCTAGGTGCCCTCATTGATGACATATCAACCTTGGTGCTTTCCCTCATCCCTAGATTCAGGGAATGTGTTTGAATTTAGGAGCTAGTGCATGTTTGTGGTGGTTTTTGGCATTCCTTGGGCATTTATTGCCTCCTAAAGAAACTCCCACTCACCCATGCCTAGCATGCCTCCATTTATGTCTCGGAATGCCTCACCCATGTTCACACTTACATTCATGGCCGTTTGGGATGATTAAGAAGCTGATTGGTCCACCTAGGGGGGTTTGAGGGTCAAATCATGGTTTGACACTTGTATGCTTCCAGATGGCCTCCAAGGCCTTACGAGTTTTCATATTGTAATATATATCTAATCCATACATAGTTACATGTTGGACAACCATAATAATATCTGTTATTGAATTCATGTGTGTATGCTATTTTCACTCTTTCGGTTAATTTGTGCATATTTTTGTAAGCAATATCGAATTGTGAGAATCTCCTTACCTCCTATATCCTACAGTGAATCAATTATCACATGGTATCATAGCTCTTTGGAGTTGCAAATCAAATCTATAGTGTTTGAGTTGATATTTGAGGGATTTTCCAGATAGGTTCGAGTGTTTGTATTGCAGGTACAATCAACAGTTTGTCACCAAGAGCACAAGGAGAAATGGAGCAGACTCATGTTTTGATGAAACCATTTAAATACTTCGAATGGAATTCCAAAATGGTGATCCAAATGAGATCGAAAGGCCTGTACAGGGTGACCATGGGGACAGAAGTTGAACCCAACTCTGCTGTTGAGAAATTGAAGTTCTTCAACAGGATTGATGAAGCATTTGGAATGCTTTGTCTTAGCATTTTGAGAGACTACTCTTTCATGAAGAAGGTCTATCAACTCCCAATGAAGTATGGCTCAATCTTGATGCATTGTTCGGGAATACTGATGAGATGATAGGTCACCATCTCGAAAATGAGCTAATCTCATTGAGTCCAACTCATTTTGAGACAATCCAGGGCTTCTTCACCAAGTTCAAATAGTTGGTGCTTCAGCTTAAGCAATGTCACATAGAGAAGAAGGAGGAAAAACTCATATTGTCCATACTTTCG
This sequence comes from Pseudotsuga menziesii, assembly GCA_001517045.1. Lineage (NCBI taxonomy): Eukaryota > Viridiplantae > Streptophyta > Pinopsida > Pinales > Pinaceae > Pseudotsuga > Pseudotsuga menziesii. The sequence goes on along the minus strand of LPNX010325710.1, from coordinate 100,237 downwards.
AATCTAGGGCCAGGGTACTCAGTGTTTGTATCCATATTCCACTCTAGCAAGCTCACAACTCGAAACTGGCGCATGCATTCACTGGATGAATTCATGGAGTCACTGAATCAAGATAAATACAAGCTAGTGCATATGGGCACCATCAAATCCAATAAAGATCAAGATCTTTCTACATGAGTTTCAAGTCCATCCAAAGGAAAGAAGAAAGCCAAGGATTCGAAGCAGCAAGACAAGAAGAAGTAAGAAAGACCCAAATCTTCAGATGGGGGTTCGAATCCTTGCAAGGACAAGGACAAGGACAAGAAGAATCAAGAGAAGACCAAATGCACCTACTATCACAAGGAGTTGAATCCATAGAGTGCATGTATGAAGAAGACCATAGACATGATGGCACAAGTGCTTGAGAAGAACAACATCGCATTGCCTAAGGGTGCAAGGAAGAAGGATGGAGGTTTAGGCTCCGACAAAAAAGAAAGGTGCCATGCATTGGTTGTTGGTTCTTCAGACTCTTCTTCCTTCATCATAGATTTAGTAGCCTCTCGGAATATGGCCTCTGTATAAGACTTCTTCTTGGCCATGTATTCTGACAGTGGTCCAACTGTTTGAATGGGCGATGATTCAGAGATCCAAGCCAAAGTGATTGGCAGGATCGATCTTGATGATGGGTATTTCAATAATGTTTTGTTTGTACCTGATTTGGTAGAGAATCTATTCTTAGTGTACCAAATGACTCACAATGGTGAAACCAAGATAGTAACATTGACTCCAGGCACAATGGAAATAGTAGAAATCTCTACAAACAAGGTGGTGGCATTGGGGTTTGTTGATCATCATGCAAGGACGTACAAATTCTCCCATTTCCTTCCCTACTCCAAAGGGAATGCGCTTATGTTACATGCCAATGAGACAAGTAGGTTGTGGCATGAGAGATATGGCCATCTCAACTAGATATACATTTAGGCATTGAACAAAGAAGGCACGGTGGAAGGGCTTCCTTCTATCAAGTTTTCAAGTGGCACATGCAAAGGATGTGTAGTGGGAAAGCATACAGAGTGCAACTATGATAAAGGGAAAGAAAGGAGAGCTATTGGCACGTGCTTGATTCGTTTCATTCATATGTTATTGGACCTATTTCCACACCCTCTTATGGAGGATCAAGGTATGCTTTGACATTCATAGATGATTTCTCAAGGTTTTGCTGGATTTATTTCCTCAAACTAAAATTTGAAGTCTTTAGACTGTCAAAGTTTGGAAAGCCTTGGTTGAGAATGAACGTGGGAACAAGATCAAGGTCCTTAGGACTGGAAATGGCAATGAGTATGTGAATAAGAGTTTGCAACATCTTTGTGAAGAATGTGGCATCCAAATGCAACATTCGGTGCCCTACACACCACAACAAAATGGTGTTGCAATGATGACATGCATTCAGATCATGCCTGACCCATTTGGCCCAAGTGGGTTGAGAAAACTCTTGAAGCAACAAGAAATCTAGATGGTAATCCACTAGTCCTAGGAAGACTAGATCACAATTTCACATTGCTTTCTTTGCATGTGAAGTGAACCTTGCTGAGAAATGATTTATGATGGTTGGATTTGATCCTCAAACATATCAGGAAGCATCACTTGAACCAAGATGACAAACAACCATGCAAGAAGAGTTCAACTCATTGCAAGATAATGAGACTTGGGAATTGGTTCCCTTTCCCTCCAAGAGGAAACCGGTGCAATGTAAATGGGTCTATATGACCAAAGTGTTTGTTGATGGTTCTGATATCAAATATAAGGCCAGATTGGTTTCCAAAGGCATCTCTCAAATCCAAGGAGTGGACTATACATAGACATTTGTACTGGTTGCAAAGATGGACTCTATGAAACTAGTTTTAGCCATTGCTTCATCTAAGCGCTTGGAATTTCACCACGTGGATATGAACCACTTATACTATGAAATGAGAACTCAACACAATTCTCGTTTTTCTCTCTCCTAATTTTAGTAGCTATTTTTACCTCCGTTTCAAAAAGGGTTCATATCGGTATCACGCATTTTCATTTTGAGGCATTTTTTGGGCCTTTGAATCATCTTTATCGTAAAATATTTTTAATTTCTATTTTCAAGTGTATTTTTTAGAAATGTAACAAATTAACATACATTTAGAAGCAAGTTATAATGAATAACATATACATTGCAATATTTTCTTTAAAATAAAACTTTTTTATGGACAAAATAAGATATTTTTATTGACAAAATTGTAAAAAAATCCAGAAAATAAAGACATTTAAAACCATTTTCAATGAATTTTCAGAGATTATTTTGTATAAAAATGATACTATTTCATATTATTTTCCAAAAGATGACGATTCACATAAATTCAAGAAAAGTTATACCATATATTTATAAATGACACTAAAAACATTATATATAGAAATTTTATTTATAAAATAATGTCTGGAAGTCAAAACATTATTAATATATCTTATCAAAAAATTGTCCAATTTAACATTTTCTTCAAGAAATGAAACTAATCAACAATATAATGTAGGACAAATTCTTCATCTAAATTTCAATTTTGTGGAGCTTGGATTTCTTTGGGGACATCAATGTCCTCTTCCATTGGATCTTTTATCTCACTCCTTTCAAATATCTTTCTTCATATATTGATTTTTTAACCATTGCGTTATAAGTCAACATCTAACTATGTTTGCCTTCACTATTTTCATTTATTAAAACATATTCATAAGTCTCATTAATTTTTTTCTATAGCTAAAAGATATAAAAATATTAAAAAACAAAACAACAAAAAACTAGTGTTTGAAAAAAAATTAAAAACAAAAATATAAAAATAATTTTCATAAATAAACAAAAAACAATAAAGTAAACAAAACAAAAATAAACTTAAAAAAACAAATTAAGTAAACAAATAAAAAAATAACCAAAAAAAATAAAGAAAGAAAAAAACAAAAAACAAATCACAAATAAAGTAAACAAAACAAATAACAAAGAAAAATAACAAATAACACATAAAAATAAACTAAACGAAAAAACAAAAAACAAAACAAATAAAATAAATAACAACAAAATAAAACAACAAAAAAAAAATATAAAAATAAAAAACCAAAGTATGGTAACAAAGGTCCCGTGTAGAATGGGTAGGGAGGTGTGGCGCGATTTTAAGAATCCCACCACCCTCCCTGCCCCTTTTACACACCACCTTCGTCACCACTCCATGGTTGGCACACCGTATCTCCGTACCTCCCTACCTACTCCCCACTACCCTCCACTCCACGTAACGTATTACATAATATATTATGTGGAGTGGTGGGGAGGGGGAAGGGTTGAGTGGGAAGTAGGTACAGATATGTAGGGAGGTAAGGTAGATGTGTTTTTTATTAATTTTTTTTATTGTTTTTATGTTTGTTTTTTATTTTTATTTTTTTGTTTTACTTTGTTTTCTTAAAATATTTGTTTTAACAAAAATATTTTACATTTTTTTTATGAAGTTTAAAAACATAAGTTTTTAACATAATAAATTTTTACATAAGTTTCTCAGAAACATAGTTAAAATGTTATCCTTAATCTTGTCTTTGTTTTTTAAGTAAAAAAATTAGAATTTGTTATAATTGTTTTATAAATTTATTTAGTTTATTTTTAAAAAAATTTGGGTTAAAATTATATATTTTTTTCCGGCTAAAAGTATATGAATCATTTGTTCTTTTAGCGTTTAATATATGATTTCATTACGAATTGCATCATACTTTCTTTGATTTTCTATGGTTAGAGTAGTGAAATTATTTATGAAATATGTTTTTTGGTTTATCTCTTGAAGAATTTTTTTTTCCCAATTTAGGGGTTGATTTCAAAGTTTGGTAAGCAGCAGTATGTTATGTTTAGGCCATGGCTCTATTTTTCACCCTTCCCAAAAAAATGTATCCTGGTATCAACACTTTTATATTTGGGGGGTGTTTTGGGTGTTTTTTATGCAAAAACCATCATTTTTATGGCTAGAGTTCTCGTTCTTAGTATAAAGTTGTCGTTTCATAGTATAAGTGGTTAAGAGTGCATTTCTTAATGGTGAAATTTAGTAGGAGATATATATGTAACAACCTGAAGGTTTCATTGAGGATCCTTCACTTGTATGCAGGTTAAAGAAGTCTCTCTATGGCCTCAAGCAAGAACCAGGGCTTGGTATGCCAAGATGGACAATTTTCTGTTCTCACTTGGCTTTGAAAGATGTAAATCTGATCCTAATGTGTACTTGAAATATGTTGGTGATGTATTGCAGGTCATAGTGATGTATGGTGATGATCTTTTGATTACAGGTAGTTGCACTAAAGAAATTGGATCGATTAAGTCTTCTTTGCACAGTGAATTCTCCATGACTGATCTTGGATTGTTAAATCAATTTCTTGGTTTGGAAATTGAGAAATATGAAGCAAGGATCAAGATCAACAAAAAAAGTATGCTACAGACCTATTATTGAAGTTTCAAATGGATGAATGTAAGGCAACCAAGTGTCCATTCCTTTTAGGTATAAAACTAGGCAAATTTGGTGAGTCTCCATTGGTGGACAACTCGTTGTACAGACAACTAGTTTGGAGTCTACTCTATATTACATACTCAAGACTGGAATTGACATATGTTGTAGGTGTTGTAGATAGATATATGCAACATCCTCATGAGATCCATTGGAAGGCATCCAATATGATCCTCCACTATGTGCAAGGAACCAGACATTTCGAGGTACATTATGTTGCGGGTTCTCCACTAGAACTAGTTGGATTTTTTGATTCTGATTGGGATGAAGATCCCAATGTCAGGAATTCCACTTTAGGTTATGTCTTCATGCTTGAACATGGTCCCATATTTTGGTCAAGCAAGAAACAACACACCATCTCCCTATCTTCAGCTGAGGCTGAGTACAGAGGAGCAGTTAACACAACTACACAATGTGTGTAATTACAAGGTATTCTTTGGGAACTTGGAGTTTCATTTGATTCACCCACAATAATTTGGTGTGACAATAAAAGTACAATCAATATTTCCACTGATCCAATGCAGAGACCAAAAACCAAACACATTGAGATACATATGCACTACATCCAGAGCTTGGTGCATGATCAGGTGATAGCTTTGCAGTATTGCCCATCTGTAGAGCAAACTGATGATGTTTTTACCAAGAGATTCACAGAGAAGACATTCACCTACCTAAGATCCCTTCTTGGAATGGGTGATACATGGTGATGGATAACATTCACTTTTATATTTTTGGATCCATGTCCGTTTTTTAGGGGAGGTTTTGTTCCCATGTGGTTTTCCTTCTTACCTTGTTTTTATGGACAAATACAATTTTCTGTTATATGAGGTGACTCGAGCCTTAGTTTCCAAGGCCTCCATGATATTTTGGTTAAGATGTACTAAGTTAGGCTTAAGGGGGGGTGTTAGAGAAATAATCCACCTTAGTACCATGATCATATACCTTAGACACATTTCATTTTCTTCCATGCAATTTTCTATGGTCTAGAATTAGGTATATTGATCATTTACTGATAGTTGAGGCGCTCTTGGTTGATCATTCTAACAATTGAGGCGCTCTTGGTTGATCATTATAACAGTTGAGGCACTCCCAGTCGATCATTCTGATTGTAAAGAGACCTAATTGATGATATATTAGCCTTGGTGTGCTCCCTCATCCCTAGATTCAGGGAATTTGTTTGAATTTAGGCATTAGTGCATGTTTGTGGTGGTTTTTGGCCTTTCTTGGGCATTTATTTCCTCCTAGATCCACTCCTAGTCACCCATGTTCTCACCCATGCCTAGCATGCCTCCATTTATGTATCATCATGCCTCACCCATGTTCACACTTGCATTCATGACCTTTTGGGATGATTAGGAAGCTGCTTGGTCCACATAGGGGGGTTTGAGGGTCAAATCATGGTTTGACACTTGTAGCTTCCAAATGGCCTCCAAGGCCTCACAATGTTTTCCTATTTTAATATATATATGATCCAGACATAGTTACATTTTGGAAAGTTATAATAGTATTTTTTATTGACTTCATGTGCGTATTCTATTTTCACTCTTTTAGCTAATTTGTGCATATTTTTCTAAGAAATATAGATTTGTGAGAATCTCCTTGGCTCCTAGATCCTGTTGTGAATCAATTCTCACAAAGTGTATTGTTTATCATTCATATATATCACCTAGTCAAAGTCAGTAAAAATTCATTCCCCTTGGCCTTAACCTTATTCTTCCATCCTCACCCATCAGTAGCACATTGTTTACCCTTTGCAAGTATGGCATGAACAAGCAGACTTCTTGAAGGTCCTGATATTTTTCAGAAGCACAGGTATATCTTTTATTATTATTATAATTATAATTTTCACTATGATTATGAGTAACTTGGCTTAAGCTTGGTTTTGATACACACCATTGGAGAATTTCTTACACTAGATGCTTGAAGGATCATATGGATATAGTTTCTCACCTTCAATTGGGGTACTTTGACCTGGTCAACCCAGTTTGACCAAGTCAACCAAATTTCCCAAGGCAGTGACTCATAAGAGCAGAGCAATGTTCCATGGGGTACGAGTAGTCACTTATACAACTCTTCTATGTCTCCAAATCACGTAGAGAAGTCAGTTTTCCCTAGTTTTAATCCTATATAGAGTTATGGTGGATTTATCAATTTCTAGAGGTTGTAAAAAAAAAAAATGAACGAGGAATTTTACTGAAAAAATGATTTGGCCAATTGGGTCAAGGAAATGGCTTGGAATTTTGGCAGTTGATTTGTCTTAGCATATCGGATAGTCCTCTAGCAGTTTTCAGTCAACATATGTCCATATTGTTTTTATCTTGGCTTAGCTATTGAGGAAATCCCCTTAAGGGGCGCCCCCTCAACTTGGTTATTAATGTATTTCATTGTTATATAATGTATTATGAATTTGTGTTGATGCCTATAAAATTCTTAGGTACCGACAATATGCATTCTCCTTGATAATCAATCCCATTTAGATCGTCCATCGTTTGGTATGGGGAATTCGTCCAGTTTACAGTCTGGTTACCGTAGATTAATAAATTTTTAAAAATATTTTATCGGTTACGACCCGATTCACCGTTTATGTTGTTTTCTCCATTTAAATGATATAATGTAACTTCCTAATATAAATTCATGTAATTGATAAACATAAACCTCCACTAGTGATGCACAGGTTCTTACCTCTCGTCTTACCGCTCCTACCTTATCAATTCTCTTTTAAATCTAAGACTAAGTTATTCTATCATATTCTAGTTTACTCTATCCCCATAGGGAGCATATTTAAAATTAGAGCAATGTAATGTAACTATTCATGCCAATTCCACAGATAGTTGTTTCAATTTAATATGCATAATCACAACATAAATAATATCCAAGAAATATCTGATATAATAAACCATTCATTACTCATTTCATACACAGACATTTACATAGAAAACCAAATCATTCATAACTAAATAATTAATTCAGATAAGTTAGAATGATCTCACAGTTGTACGGAAACAAGAAGAAGTAATTCCACATTGTAAATCCCACACATTCCAAGAAAATTCCTATGCCTCCTTTCCTAGCAAAAAAGGTCCTTATTTATTAGCTGAAAATTTAGTTCTCTTACAAAATAGTCCATCCCTTATTTGTGCTAGCAAATGTCTCTTCTATCTACTTCCTACCTCTATTTATTTTACAATTACAATTCGTCATCTAGTGACATTTTGCTTACCCTAAGCCTAGGGATTCCAAAATTTGTTGTCTAGTGATTTACATTAGGAAAATGCCAAAAAATTCTATAAAAGACAAAAATTTCAAGTGGGCCCTGCCAAGATGGAAACATATGCTTCCCATGCGTTGGCCTCTTCTGCAATAGTTTTGTACTTTATTGGCTCTAGTACCTGCACAATCACCTCATGTGCTGAAAGTTGTGTCTCTATGAGTGTCACTTCTTCTGTTACGGTTCTGCATGTTTCCTCTAAGAGGTAAATGTTTACAGAAGCCTGCCCAACAAAATGGTTCATATCTTCTTCATTGAAATCTTCTATCTTTCCGATGTATTCTATGTCTTCCTGTGATGTCTTTCAATTGTGCCATATGTTGGTCTTTTCCTGGAAGATAGGTGATATTTGCAACCAAAGGAATCTGGCACATTTCATGGACCTAATGTATCTTCTTATAAAATCTCTCACATTTTTCCATGGTTTTGGAAATCTCGTTGCTCAACCTCCAAGCGATTTTCCTACAAAACTCCAGAAGTGTGGCTTCTAATTTTAGGCCCTTTGTTGTCTTTTGGGGTAGATGTTTAGGTACTTTTGAGACAACTTCCATCTAGGTCAAATGGATTTTGACCTTTTCTGTGACTTCCATCAGCCCTTTTCTGAATTCTAGTGTTTCAACCGCCATCACTCTTAGCCTTGCCATTATTGGTTTGACATTGTATATCCCATCTGTAAGAGTTACTTGATCCTGATGTATCTTCTTTCGAATGTTGCAAGCTCACTCACAGAAAGGAGTTATGTCTTGCTTTTTCTCGTTAGCCAGCTTTAGTTGACTCTCCAGAGATTCCTTTTGCTTTACCAACTCTTCTTCCTGAGTTTTCAACTCTTCAATCTGTTAGTTTGTTGTGGACTCTCTTGACTCCAGTTGGGAGATTCTAACTTCGAAGTTGTTCTTTTCTCCCTCTGTGATTACTAGATGCATATTTAATGCATCCTTCTCCATCTCAATAATATGGTATTCTCTTAGCAACCTTTCTTAGAGGATGGCATCATATTTCCTTTTTAACTCTATACCTTCTCATTGTGTCTTAAACATATTATCCTTGATCTTGAGCATTTTTTATTTATTACATTCCACATCATCCATCAACTGATCGACATTTCCAGCATTGGCTTGTGTAGCTGCTATGTTTTTTGAGGCCATGAATTTTGGGTCCTTGTGGGTATCTTCCATTATGGTACTTTCGGTGACAGTGACAACGTCAGCTTGCGTGCCCATCTTTAACCTTTTTTCTGACCTCCTTGTGATGATATTCCTTGATTTGTCAAAGATGATGGTATCTAAGAAAGCCAACATGTGCTGCTTAGATGGGATAAATGGAGTGAGCCTGAGGTCTAAAAGGGAATGTGACTGCCTGTGGTTGTTACACTTGATGAAGTAGGAGGTTCCAGGTCCACTAGGTCATTCTGGGCTGCCTCCCAATCCAAATATTCCTTGATCCTATGCTATTATTCCTTTCTCCTTAATTATTCATCCACTTCCCTGGCTTCCTTTTGCGCTCTTTCTTCATTTTATTTCTTTATTATTTCCTCTTCTTGCTTCCTTTGGGTTTCTTCTACTTTCCTTTTCTTTTCTTCTTCTCATTTCCTTCTCTCTATCTCTTCTCTTTGTCTCTGCATATTCATTTCCATAGTATTTTTGTTGTCTTTGATTTTGTTGGCACCACTCTTCTTTGTAAAGTGCTTTCATAACTCAGTCAGATTGTTAGCCCTCCTGAATACATCTTCATCCTTGTTGAAGAAATATGAGTACACATAATGTATTTTTACGGATGCGCAATGTTCTGCGACCTTTCCTCTACTATCATTTCTATGAAAAATTTTCTCCCTGAAATGAAAGTCTCCATCTCTTTCACAAAATCAACGACACCTTTTACCTTGGAGAATTTGTATTCTCTGATGCAAAAAGGCAGTGGGGGAAAGGTTTTCATTTTCATATCATGTAGGAAGTTGCTGACTCCATTTAAGAACACTTGTCTCACTACTTCTTTGTGGACTATATAGTCCGTGGCTTACTTTGGCAGTAGCGATGGAGCTCTGGAACATCCATACATTCTAAGGTACGTTCCTTCCTATGAGAAATAGTAGTCTCGATACTCGTTGCTAACCTCCATGGCATTGTCAAATAGGCAGTTTGGTCCTTTGAGGAAAATTATCTCATAAAGAGGAATCATAAATTCTTGATAAATGAGTTTGTAATAGATCGCGTACTTATGGGCCCAGAGAATTTGATAAGCAACATATATTGGAGACTTAGTCTGGGTCCAAATGCACCCAAGCTTAGGAAATGGGTTCCTGTACAAAATGCATTCAATATGGTAGGAAGACATGTAAAACTTAGCCCTCTTTTGGGTCATACCTCCTTGTGCGGTTGCTACATTGGATGACATGCTGTCTGATATGATGTCTGCTCAATTAAAAATCATTCCCTCAAAGTCTATATAATATATTAGAGTAACCTAATTTAATTTATACACGGTTCCATCAGCTCGGACAAAAATTCTATTCAACATCAAGGCTATGATTATGAATGGGGTCCGTAGGCTTTGAGACTCATACTCCCCACTTGTTTTCTGGTGAAACTGTTTCCCGAGCACTACCATTCTCTTTTCATATTTCAAGGGATCAATATTTTTATCCCTTTGATCCAATCATTGTTCATCATAACCTATGCAGGAGGTAACTTGTAGGCCAATGTTAAGTAGGTTGGAGTAAATGAAGCAAAAGCCTCCCCTTTAACATCATAGATAATCCTGGAGGTGAGATTTGTTTGGGGAAGAATACACCCAATAACCTTTGAGAAAGGAAAGAGCTCCAGGCACGTAGCGACTTTACTAATGCCTGAATTTCTTATGTTTTGGTATATGATCATATCTTTGAGACCAGCGTCCGGGATGTTCTGATTTGTGATCATCTGATAGAGTTTTACCCATTTGAATTATGGAGCAACTCCTTTGATAGCCTTGGTATCTTCGAATTTCGTTTATGTCCTAGTGCTTGAGATGATTTCTACATCCGAGTCAGCCTCACTTGCCTTGGCCTACTTCTTACAACCTTTCTTAGGCATTGTGTGAATTCATTGTTTTAAAATCTGTTCTCAATAAGGTAATCCTGCTTGGTGAAAATAGAACCTGTGATATATGTACATGCACATAATTAGAAGTGATTTAGTAATACAACAACTCTTTTGAATAACCAAAGATATCAATAGAAAGAAACATGCATCATTGTACTAAGGTATCCTATATTGAGAAAAACTACTATGTGTATAATCGAGCTCTAAAAAACCTACATTGGACCTAAAAAATTCAATCATTTTCCAGAGTTAGAATTAGGAGGAAAACCATAGTTACATATCCATTGCTAGCCATTCAAAATGCAGTTGTGTCGGATGGAGAGAAATGCTCCATTCGAAGTTTCTTGATCATTTAATGAACTTATGGTCTAATAAAAGGACGCGCAAAAAATCAATTGAAAACCTATTGTCACATGTGTATATACCATTGTGTAAGCCATAAACCTGTTGCTATCCTATATCAAAATACTGGAGGAAGCCCCTCCAATTCTTCTTCTTCATTTTAAAACAACAATAATTTGTCAAAACAATGTTGTAAGTAAGCACCTTATTGTTTGTTCTATTATGCATTTTCACTTGCAAGTTCATTAATGTTGTTGATTCTTATACAGTTTAATGGAGGTGGAGAGTACACCATTTAGAAAAAGAGCAATAAAGATCAATTTGAGCTCTGTAGCAGTGTTAAGAATCCTAGAATAGAATTTTTTTCGGTCCCTTTGATGAAGGTCACAAACTTGATTCCCAAACCTTTTATTTATTAACTTCAGACTTGTTGAGGCAAAGATGCTTCTACTCACGACTTTATTTAAAGGTGAATGTGTGCAAAGAGAGCTAGGTGAAATGCATTATATCGCTGCAACGAATCATCCCAAAATTTTGGAAGGTGGGATCTCGAGTCTTTGAAAACATTGTAATCCGCTAGTTTTTATCAAGTAATACTGGGAAAATTTTTATGGGTAATGTTCCTGGTAGTCTCTGTCCTCTGAGAGTCTATGGGGTAAAAAATGTTCATAAAAATGGAGCATGCTGGAGCTTTGATAAAGTGGCTCGGGTATGACTCCTTCCTAAGAAACTGAAAAGAGTAATCCATCTCCCGGTGAGTTAACCAAGAGGAAAAGAGCACAACCATGAGAGCAATATCCATGAAGGATGGACTAAATTGCCAATCGGTCTAGAAAATCCCTATGCCATAAAGAGGTTTTCTTTCTACCAACTATGGCATAGAATCAGTTGTGAGGCCAAGCTCGACTTAAAAAATCAACCGTAGTGGATTTTAGCCCATGCAAATAAAAAACAACTTTAACCTGAACTACGACAACGACACCGTGGACAAACTTATACCAGCTATGAAGGTTAAAAATTGATAGGAAAAGGTGGAGAATACCCTAATGGGAAAAACCACTGTACATTTACCATGCTATAGATACAAAAAGATTTACTCTTATAAAAGAAAAACCGAAAGAGTCCAAAGATGAGGTTCCTACTTGTCAAGTGTTGAATAGCTGAGGGATTGGCTGGGTGTAATGGCTCTAAATTTATTTCCTCGACTGGATTCTTTGAGAAATGGTGTTTCGTGGGATGAAAAACTAAAGAAAAATCTCACCCGTTTATATAGAAAAACAAACAAAAAGGTCATTAATGTGGTTGCTAGACCAGTAAATGCGGTGGTTGGAAAATTAAATAGAGTGGTTGGAGAAAATGTTGTTTGGCATGAATCACTCTCGATTTTCATGAAAAGAAAAGTAATGCCGACAATGTTGGCGATACTCTCTAAAAAATTTGATGATATCGATGACGCTTCGTGAGTTCTCCTTCCTGTTTTGATGGAAAACTAAGTCCCTTCCGATCGTGTTTGCAACAACTCACTGGATTCCTTCGATTGGCTTTGCCGACGCTCACCCTATCAACTATTTCACTTTTGATGTGACCGTATTGATGAAAAAAAACGATTTTCCCCGAAAACTTGGAAACCTTTTTTACCGTCCATACTTACCAAACTCCTCCGATCGTTTCAACAACGATTCATGAGTCACTTCCGATAGTGTTGGCAAGTTTCTTTGAGTTATGTTGAAACAGTGAGTGCAAAAACTTTCTTTTGATCCAACCGACCGTTTTGGGGAAACTGACCGAGTTACTTTGTCATGTCGGAGAAACTGGCCAAGTTGCTCTGATATGTCAGAGGGAAAAGTAATTTTTACTCAGCCAAAACTTCTTTTGTTCAAAATTTTGGAAAAGCTAAGTGTGCAAGATAGATTCCCTTGAGTTGGAAAACGAGTCTAAGTATGCTTTCAAACAAAAATAGAAGAAGGGGCCCTAATATACCAAATTTTTTGGGGAAGCAGTTCATGAGAAAAAATTGGTGACTAGCTGGTGAACACAGATCTTTGAAAAAACTATGTTTGGAAAACAAGACTGCTACATGGTACTAGATTGTGAATATACAACAATTTCTTCAATGTATTCCCCGAGATCCTTTAAAAGACTAGACTTATCCAGGGATGTAACTTTTGTGCATCATATTGGTTGTCATCCTTTGGGAGTAGGGTAACCAAAACTAGGAGTCTTGATAACTCTCATGGGGCCAAGATATGAATTTTATTTTACCTCTGTCTTTTGGTCGCTACTAGATACGACTCCACATGATCGTAATAAGGTTATATAGATGTATTCATTTGTTCCTCATTCCCATACTATCAACATTCTTTTGATGCTTTCTTTCTGAAGGACACTTGTCTTCCGAGTCTTCCTTGATTGATTCTTCCACTTCAAAAATTTGGTATGGGGTCTTCCATCCATAATGTCCTTTTGTGTGAGTGATAAATTTGTTTCAAGATCATGGACGGAGAAGAACCTTCCTGAAATTTGTTCTTTAAGCAACCCTTTTGATCTGATGGTTTATTCCTTCAACATTGTTTCTTTGATGGAGACTATATGTCTTGGAATTTTGACTTTTAAATATAAGCCTTTTGGCTCTTGATTTGTAGCATGGGATTATTTTGAATGCCATACATCCGTCAGACCTGCTTCCTTTCTGTGGGTCTATCATGGTAGGATTCCTGAGACATATATTAGTGTGAGAATGGATGAAACCCCAAGATAGTACTCTAGACCTCATGAGTCTTCATTATTTTACAAGGTTTATAATGACTCCTATGTGAACTTGAAATTAACTCCCCTTTCTATAATCTGTCAATAATTAAAGAATCTCATATTTGATCAAATTTTACCACACATGCCTTCCCATAAGTAGTCATGATTTTCAAAGATCTTCAAGATTATTCAGATTCCTATATTTCCAAGAGTCAAATATTGAGATGGTTTATTATAATAAAACAACAAGAAAAAATACGAATCAAAGTAAATAAGAAAATAACAATAAACTAGAGAAAATCAAGAAAAAAAAGAAAAGTTTTATTTATGTACAAAAGTGCTCCAAACTCTTAGGTAAAGTACTATTTGAGAACAAGGCCATTTACAGGAAGAATTTCTTCTTGTCCTTGTAAATATTGCAACTTGTAAGTTGAGGGGCCAAGCTTCTCAGCAATCGGATAGGGGCCAACCCATAGATGTTGAAATTTCGTGTCTTTTCCCTTCTCGTCACGTAGGTGATCCCATTTTAAGACTAAGTCTCCTATTTCAAAGTTATCCTTCCCGGATTTTTGTTTGTCAAACCATCTCTTGACAATATCCTAATGTTGGTAAAATCTATTTTTGGACTTTTGTCTCGATTCTTCAAGTTTTAACAGAGTATTAATTATTGCTTGTAAAATTTGGTTACTAGATCCTCTTGAGGCTTGAGCTAATTTCAAGGATGGGAGCAGAATGTTTGGGGGTAGAACGACTTATTTTATATAGAACAAAGTATAGGGAGAAACTCTTAAGGAATTCTTCGGGTGACCCTATCTACCCATAGTGAATTAGGAAGGTCTATGTGCCAGTTTCTTTGACTCTGAATAAAATTTTTCTTTAAAATTCGAATGAGATTCTTATTTTTTGACTCTGCTAACCCATTTCCCTGTAGATAATAATTTGTTTAATAATGCAAATTTATTCCCTTTTCACAAGAAAATTCAGTTATCTTGATAGATGAGAAATAAGATGCATTGTCAAAAACAAGGGAAATTGGAACCCCAAACCTGGTCATGATGTTTTCTTGAAGAAAATTGATCACTGCATCTTCATTTACTTTGCGCAAAGGGATTTCTTCCTTTCCATGAGGATATACCAATGTTGCAGTGAAGAGTTTGGGTTAATATCCCCAATAATATCTATGCCCCACTATTCCAATGGTTTTGAAATAATAACAGGCTGTAATGGTTCGGCTGCTTTTGACAATATTCCACCACTCCTTTGGAACACATCACACTTTATT
This sequence comes from Pseudotsuga menziesii, assembly GCA_001517045.1. Taxonomy (NCBI): domain Eukaryota; kingdom Viridiplantae; phylum Streptophyta; class Pinopsida; order Pinales; family Pinaceae; genus Pseudotsuga; species Pseudotsuga menziesii. The sequence goes on along the minus strand of LPNX010325710.1, from coordinate 84,991 downwards.
GCGTAAGCATGATCATATTTAAATAGAGTAGGCCAATAGTACCCAGCTTTGAGTATCTTATGAGTTGTGGTATCCCCAGAGAAATGTCCTCCAGCAGGACCGTCGTGTAATTCTTTGACTATTTTAGATGCATCTTCTTTCTCCGGACATCTAAGAAAAACTCAATCATAGTTCTTCCTGAAAAGTACTCCATTAATTATATTATAAGAAGCTAACTTCAATCGAAGTTACCTTCTCTGCTTGTAGTTCCAATGTTCTAGTAGATATCCTTGCTGAAGATAATGTACCAAATATCTGCACCATGATTTGGGATTAGTGAAAATGGGGCATACATCAATTAAGTTTAATTCAGTTTCATTCTCCTAATCATAATATTCATTAGCATGACTTTTTGAAAGAAAATTGCACAACCCTTGACCTTTAATGATAGTCTCTGACTTGAATTCCAAATCATATTCTTGTAGTGCGGTCACCCAGTTTCCTCTTCGCTCGCCCAATTCATTTTGTACAAAGAGATACCCGACAATTAGATGAGGACCAATAATTTTGGTTCTATTCCTCAAAATATAGGGTCTGAATTGTTTTATTGCCTTGAATACTGCATACGCTTGTTTATCTACAGCTGGGTAATTCAACTCAGACCCTTGTAATCCAGTGCTGATGAATGATATTGGATATTCATCTCCCAATTCTCCTTTCTGAGTAAGCATTGCTGCGAGAGAGTTATCTGCAGCAAAGGTGTATATAATAAAATAATTTTCAAAATCCGTGCTCCTTAAAGAATGTGCATGAGCTATTGCCTTTTTTTTATGTCTTTAAAGTGACCTTCTCAATATTAGTCCACTTGAATTGTACGCTTTGCTTTACTATTTGATGCACATGTTTTACAATTTGTGTGAAATCTGATACAAGCCTTTGAACAAAATTGATTGTGCACATAAATGACTGCATAGCCTTTTTATTATGGGGCAAGGGAATCTGAGATATAGATTCAACTCTCTTTGGGTCTATTGAGATTCCCTTCTTCGAAATGATGTGACACAATCATTTTCCTTCAAGAACCACGGAAATACTTTTCTTTGGATTTAAGGATATGCCATATTTTCTACAACGGTCAAAAAATTGTTTTAGGTGAAAAGCGTGGTATTCTCTTTTATTAGAGAAAACTGTCACATCATCTAAGTATATTACTACACAATGGTCGATTAATCCCTAGAATGCAATATCCATGACCCTCTGGAATGTGGCTCCAACATTTATTAGGCCAAAAGAAATTCTCCTATAAGAAAATGTTCCCCTCTTTGTATGAAATGTAGTCTTCAATCGATCTTGTTCAACCGCTAACACTTGATTGTAGCCGGAAAATACATCTAACAAGGAGAATAATTCTGAGTTTGATACCATTTGTAGAATTTGCTCCATTGGTTGAAACATATAGTTATTCTTATATGATGCTCTGTTTAAGTTCTAGAAATCAACACACAATATTATTTCTCCTGACTTCTTCCTCACTGGAAATAGATTTGCTACCCATTCAGAGTGTCAAACCCTGAAGATAATATTTGCATCTAGTATCTTTTTTACTTCGTCTTGGATCAAAGGTTTTAAATTAGGATGCATTTTCCTGAGTTGTTGCTGAAATGGTTTTACGCCTGTCTTAATAGGGATTACATGCTGGATGATGTGTGTATCGTAAGTCTTCAAATATTCATATGTCTAGGTGAAGACGTCTATATTCTCTTGAAATAATTTAATGAACCTACATCTTTCTCCAAGCGAGCAACATTTTCCCAAATTGACGTATTTGGGCTCAGTTTCTTATCCTAAATTTACCATCCCATATTGCATTGATGAGCTATTTGTTTTAACATTAGTTGGTTTTCTGAATTTTCTTTGCAGATCTAACATTCCTTCAAGCGTTCTCACTCCTGTAGGCATGAAATTTCCTTTGACCATATCTGCATTTTGTAAATATGATTGATGTTCTTTTTCGTTAATTATAGATTCTTTGAAAGCTTCTTCATTGGTTAGAAAATTAATAATATGTTCATCGTCATCAAACACACTCATATTTGTGATATTGTCAGGTACTGATGGCCTAAAAATTTATTCAATACAACACTTGTTATTAGTTGACACTAACCTAGAAGCAGAAGTAGCTAATAAATCAGCTGCAACATTTTGTAATCTCGGGATTGCATTTATATTAAAAGCATTAAAGTGTGCTATCATATTCCAAAACTTAGATTGATACCCTTTAAGATGTGGAGATAAGAAATGAATGGTGTCTCTTATTTGTCTAACAACTATCTTAGAATCACCAAAAGCTTTCAAATTTTTTACATTTAATTCAATGGATTTTTTCAAACCTTGGACTAGAGCTTCATATTCAATGGCGTTATTTGTACACTCAAACTCTAGCCTACAAGAGAGAAAATGTTTATTCGTTTTGAGATCAATAAGGACACAACCTGCTTCTGATCCCTCTTGTGTTTTAGAACCATCAAAATACAAAATCCAAAATCTATCTTCTAAATTTATTTGGTTAGTATCATTTCCTACATCAGTAACTAAATTTACTACATTACAATCAATGTTGTCATCCCGTGAAAATCGAAGGAGATCGAAATGTGTATCTGATTCATGACCGAATTCCCCGACTTGATAATTCCCTGGTTCAAGCTCTAAAAATTCATTTCCCAAAACTAAAGACGAGAAATTTACCAGTTCATTTTTTCCTTCCAACTAAGTTGCATTTTGTTTCATTTATGGTTCTCTTAGTATCGTAATCTGAATCTGATTGTTTTGGTATGTAAGCCACATGTGAGACCAATCAATAACAAAGTAGACATTTAGTTTTGTAGACCATTCCCTACTCAATATTAGACCATAGGCCTTTGGTATATCCACTACCATGATGTCTATGAATTGGCACACCCCAGGATCTACAAACAATCTAATAAGCACATCTTTCATCTCCCCTATAACCTTAATAGAAGACCTATCTAGTTTAATGATCTATGAAGGGGATGGTGTCGGTTTTCCGTTGATTTATTACAAACAGATAGTGGCATAACATTGGATGAGGCTCCAGAATCCACCAAACAATTATTTACATATGGTTGAAAATTTCAAAAGTTAACTAGAACGACAAAGTTTGATATTTTGATTTACCACCAATGCTCACTTCATTTATCTCGGTATCTATTTCAACCTCTAAGGTATTGTTTGGTTGTGGGTCAAAAGCTTCCAATAGTTTCTTTCTTTGTCGAGGAAGATTACATAATTATTCAAATAAATAAATATTCGCTTTAGTTTTCTTAATATCTTCCACAATATCATATCCCATGTTATATTATTCCGTTCTTTTCTTAGTATTTTCTGTTTTGTTTTCCACGGTCTTCACATGTTTATTAACCTCTAAGCTAGTTTCTTTTATGTTTTTGTAGTAACATTAGGTTGTGTTATACCAAAATCCTGTCACCATCATGTGATAAGACCTTTGACATACCTACTTGCCTTGAATCTTAGCTTCTGGAGTGAAGACTAAATGGTTTCTTATCAGTCTATCATACAAATTCCCAGCACCGCTCATGCTCCCTTATCTAGGAGCGGTACCCCTGTTCGCACCACTTTTCATCGGTTGTCCACAAGTGGTGCCACCACCTGTCACCCTTGGTCCACAGGCGGTTATTACTAGAACCGCTCTGTCAAAGAAGGAGAAGCGCGGTACCCTGGGTAAAAGGGTAAAAAGAGAAGCTTCTCGAGGCTTCTAGATGATAAGCCTCGAGATATCTCTTATCCCTACTACTGTGGGTTGGTTGAGCTCGAGATCCCTCATCCTAGGATCTTAGAGGCCACCTCACCCACTAATTTCTCAACCATCTCTATCCATTAAATCCCTATATATATGAGCTCAAAGCCATGGTTGAGGGGAGAACATTGAAGCTATTGTTATGTTGTTGGACTGATTCTTGGCCCAAGATCATTTGGAGAGAGCATAGAGAGCTAGAGTCGGAGCTTTTGGGGATGAAGAGCTAGTTTCATGGAGATGCATGTCAACACTAGAGCTTGGTTGTAAACTTATTCATATTTCTAATGCAAGTTGATTTTCTATCCCATATATATTGTTGATGTTTGATTTCAGATATATATTGCTAGATTCCTTAGTCACTAGCATATATTAGTAGATCATATTCTGGTTGCTTTGATCTATTTCGTGTTGAACTCTTTTGCAGGTACACAGGTGAACTATCAAGGCCTTGTAATCCAGATATCTATAGCATCTAGGGGGAGTTATCAACCTCTGTGATCTATTTGTTCTGGATCTGAACCATTCAGACCAGCGGAACACCTTGCTATCTGCAGGAGGTGAAATATTCCAATCAACAAATCTGGTGACTCCGCTAGGGAGTAGTTGTATTCAATTGTTCTGATCGTCCTCAGTCTGCAACTCTTGTCCGAATCCAGGCTTCCTTTTCTTTAACTCTTTACAGTCAGATCTACTTTCTGATTTGTATTATTCGAGTTTGAACTTTCCAGATCTATTTAGATCTGAGTTATTTTGGTTTTTTATGCTCTGTTACCATATTCAATTCGACAGTATCCATCTTGATCTAGCCTATTTTTGATCTGATCCATTGTTCTCTTTTTGTTTTGGCCATCTACAGGGAACTGTGGGAATGCTTTGTGCAAGGAGCGGTGCCACCACTTGAACACAGTGGACAGTAAGCGGTGCCATCACCTGTATCTGGTTAGCAAGGAGCGGTGCTGCTTTGGAAACACTTTTACAACACCTACAAAGCGCGGTACCAGGTAGGCATTAGTCCAAAACCCCTTTTTCCTCATTTTTCTTTGTAAAAATTTGGAATTTTGATTTCTTTTAGTTCTGTTATCAGGCTTTTGTTATTGAATCTGATGTGTGTGTCTTGCTGCTTTGATGGTTTAAGATTGATTTTGAGTGGAATTTCAAAATTTGTTTAGTCTTTTTTATTGTTCATCTGCTTCTTTCCCGTTGGTTGTGTTTAAAGAAGGATTTCTTGTTTTTTGAAAGTCAGGGTGCTCATTGAATTCTCTTTTTGTTGCATGTATTGAAATAAGAGCATTAGATTAGCTTCTAGACTTCATTTCTTGCTTGCATAGTAAACTTATTTTTCTTTCCTTCAAAAAAGAAAAGTTTTGCTTGAGATTAGGACATCATATTTGAGCGTTAGATTCGGGTTTTCTAATTGGCTTCATAAGCTTTCAGGACCTTTCTGATCTTTTATCTCTCATGCATATAGGACTATCTTGATCAAAATAAAAAAATGGTAGTTTTAAGTTAGATTTGCTTATGTTTTTGAGAAATTCAAAAAGTTAGAGTGCATTGGCATATAGGTGTGCTTGGTGTTGTTCTTTTAGGAAAATAGATTCTCACCCTTTCCATTTGCTTTCAGAAAAAAGAATTTGGTTTGTAGAAGTATTTGCTTGTCTTTGATTTGATGTTCATGACTGTTGATTGGTGTGATTTTTGGTCTTGAAACAAAAATAAAAAACACTCTCTTCCCTCCCGTAAGTAGGCATATTGAATGGTAAAGTGAATATTTGCACAAGCATACTGCATGGTTTTACTTTTCTGTCAGAACATCATGCATTCACCTAACCGTACAAGTTAAAATCAATGGTAGTTGTAGGTTAAAATTTACGGAGTAACTTGAGTGATAGGTTAGAGATGTGTTCGGGCGTCGTAAAACGTAGGAGCTATCGTTATTTGTCAGCTTTACATTCCGGGACTCGCGCGGTTCTTCCACATACCATCGGTATATCGAACGGCCTTTCACGTACCCTTGAAGTATATAGAAAGGCACTTCACGTACTCGATTGTATATCGGAAGGACCCTTGTGTATGATTATGCATTAGATAGCACTACTACCGATTTGAGCTCCCACATACCTTGAGTATATCGGGAGACCCCACTAGGGTACCTTATCGATCTGAGAAAAGCCCTTTGGCCGTCTTGTTTGGAGCCATACACCAAAAACAACATTCAGGGAGATTACTACGCACGTACCATCGAGGTATATCGCGAGTGGCACCGGCTTGAAAATCCTAGTGAAAGACCTGACTTTTGAACTCCTCCTGTCATTTTAAGTCTGCTTGTTTTGACCTATAGTTTGAGTAGGGAAGTCTTTTGGTGTGTTTTTTCTAGATTTTCAGACCCTAGGTTAGATAGGAACTGCACACACTAGTTGAGTTAAGACAGTCCAGGAGAGTATAGGGCTTCCCACCCAATTTCACTTCTGTTTCAGGAGGAAATCCAATGGAAGCTATCGATCGAGGAGCTGCTGCCACCTCCCAAGTGGGAGATCATGTGGTGGAGGAAAGTGGAGTACCATATTCTTCACACTTTCCTCCCTTGGTCCAACAGCCTTCCCGTGAGGATTCATCTCTCCATCCTCCCGTGGAAGATCATGTTGATGATACCCGTCCAGATTTTGGTCCTAATGCTCCTTTTTGGGAGACACTTATCAGACAGGCCATTGCCTCATTTGGCACTCGTGTAAGTTCTCCTAAAAGTGAAGAAGAATGTAGGCAATACCGTGCTGCTATCCTCCATGCACAGGAGGTAGAAAAGCAGATTGACAACATACTAGGCTCTTCACCAGTTTGTTCCACATTCCTTCCTATGGGATATCATTCACTAGTTGATTCTATGAGACCCATTGAACCGATTATAGATCGTCCATTAACAACCCACAGCCCAGGTCAAATTTCCACCCCTCTCACCTCTTATGTTATGTCTGATCCAAATCCACCCAGATATTTTGTATCTGGGGCCCAACCTTCAATTCCTATCTCTTCTGTACCTTTGAATGCTGGGGGGCAACGCCCGACACGACCTATGTTATTTGATCCCGAAGTTGTACCTATTCAAGAGCAGACCTCTAACATATGAACATCTACAGTTTTTGTCCCTCCCACCCACACTAATGTGGTAAATCCCCCATCTAGTTCAGGTCAGCCCTTGGGGGCACAACCTGTGACCATTAAGTCTTCTAGTGGTTATGGTTATCAAATACCTGTAGGTAATCATCCATCTAATCCTACTGGAATTCCATTCCCTAGCAAAAATTTTACGCCATGGGGGAAACCCAACTGGTCTTACATGCCAGCCATGGGAGGGATACCCATACATCCTGCGGGAGGTGCGGGAGGGACACCTTATGGAGGTCCTTCCCCCGGGGGACCTAATGGTCCTGGAGGACCTGGTGGTCCTCCTCATAGTCCTGGCGGTCCTAGTGGTCCTGGGGGACCTGGTGGCTTTCCTCCTTATGGCTCTGGAGGGTCTGGTGGCCCTCCACCTAGTGGTCCCGATGCCTCTAGAGGTTTTTCACCTCTTGGAGGTTTTAGAGGGTCTGGTGGTCCGCCTCCTGGTGGTCTTGGTGGTCCTGGTGGTCCCGGTGGTCCTGGTGGTCCACATGGCTCTGGAATTCCTCCTCCTGGAGGCCCTAGTGGTCCTAGTGGTCCTAATTCTGAAAATAAACCCCCCATGGGTGGATTTCCCGGTAGTTCTTCCTCACAGCAACCCGTTTTTCAGTCTTCCTATGGCCCTACTGGTAATTTCATGCCATATCAATATTACCAGTATGTGCATCCCAATAGAAAGTTAACTTTTCTTGCAACTTTGGACTTTCCTGATTTGTCCAAGTTGATTAATGATCACACTCGACATAATCCCTCGTGGCCCCCCATTCCGGTAAAGTTACCATCGGATATTCCAAAATTTGATGGGAAGTAGGGTGAAGATACGCGGAACCATGTCATGACTTTTCATTTGTGGTGTTCCTCGAACTCCCTCATGGATGATTCCGTCTGGTTACGACTCTTTCAGCGAACTTTGACCGGTACGGCCGCAAAGTGGTATATTGAACTCCCACAACATTCGTTTGTGGATTTTGGCTCGTTCGCAACCGTATTTCTTATGCACTTTCAGCTCCCTATTCGTTATGAAATGGGTATTGATCTTTTAACTTCTCTATGACAAAACACCTCCACCCACATTTCTGATCATATTCATGAGTGAAGGCGGAGAAGGCTTATTAAGGCCCCTATTCTGGAACAGTTGTTAGCTGATTGGTTCACTAAGTCCTTGTTGCCTCCTATTGCCCGAGATGTGGCCATGGGCGGTGTCGTTACCGAAGAGCAGGCTATTAGTCAGGCTCAGTACCTAGACTTGGTCTATTCCCAGTCTGGGACCCTTTATGACCTAATTCCTCAAGCTCCTTGCCCCAACACTGACCCTACCAAGCCATCAGCAGAAGTACATGTTGATGGGATTGTTGGTTCAATACAGTCCCCATCCGCAGCGAAACCTGCCAAGCAAACCCAACCTGCTACTCCTTCGAATCCCAAGGTTTTTGCTGAGGTCAATTCTATTCAAAGTACTCAAACCTCGGGTAATAAAAAGAAAGGTAAAAATCGAAATAAAAAACTTGGAAACTAGTAGGAGGCCCCACAATCAACCCATAATGACAACAACAAAGGGAAAAGGAAGGCTAAATACCCTTGTCTGTTATGTGGTGGTGACCACTTCTCTAAGGAGTGTCCTCGTCAGGATGAAATCTTCTAGTTTTTGAAGTCTAACCCTGTACCTACAGTACTTACGGATCCTTTCCCCTCTCAACAACAATTGGTAGACCACATGTTGAACCAGGGTAACTCCAGTTCATCAGAGGAAATTTGTATGATGTCCTCAGATACCATCCATCTGCAAACTCGAAGCCAGAATTATGATAAACCCGCAGATAAGCAAGAAGACCAATCTTCTTCAGGGAAAGCTCCCTCCACTGGTTCTTTGGAATCCTCATCTACTGTTCCCTTGTCTATCGAGAAGCCTACTCTCGACATGGTTTTGCACCCACCAAAGAGTACTCTTCGGAAGGATGTCTTTAATCCCAATGCCCGAGCTGCTCAATTCTATAATGTGGTTGAAGATCTCGCTTAGGCACCTTGTGCGATGTCTACCCTAGAAGTACTCCAAAGTTGCCCTACACAACGCAAGAACTTGTTGACTACATTAGGAGATGTAGACCCAGATAACACTAACTTGATTCACTTCAATGTTGAGAAATATAAACCTAGATTACCACATAAGCTTTCTTTTCAGATCATTACGAAAGTAGTGGGAAATAAAGTCTTTCGAACGGTACTAGATGAAGGAGCTTCGACCTCGGTGTTATCTCTGACTTGTTGGAAAGCTCTTGGCTCTCCTGAGCTTGTTACATCACCTACGACCCTTAAAGCCTTTGATGGACGAGGATTCCAACCCCACGGACTCATATCAGCCCTAGCGGTCAAGCTGGGGGGCAAAATCATTTCCATCCAAGTAGAGGTGGTAGATGCCCCTTTAGATTATAACCTCCTTTTAGGAAGGAATTGGTTCTATGCCATGAATGCCATTGCTTCAACAGTATTTCGAACGGTCCAATTCCTGCATCTCGGGAGAATTGTTACTATTGACCAGCTTGATTTCTGTATGCCAGATGTTACTACCTCTATGGCTAATAACATCCCCATGTTAGGTCAGTCCCCTCCTCCTTACCAGTCGATTGGGGTAGGTATGTTGAAGGATTCATCCCTTATGGGGTTTTTCCCTCCACTCCTCCTAGCACGGATACCGCAACAGTACATATGATCTCTTCATTTGATATTGAGCCTCGGGAACAAATGTTGTTGAGTCCACCTTGTTGAGCCCACACAAAGCTATGTATGACACCATTCAAACTTGTTCCTATGATCACACTAATGATATTCATTTAGTGGCTTTGGATCCTTACCATTTACCGTACTAGTTAGAACCTTCTCTTTTGGTTATAGACTATCTCTCCATGACTTTTCCTTCCGATGAGTCCATTATAGAGATCATGAACACAGGTGAGCCCATTTGGGAGGATCACCATCATAGATCCATGTTCCTCCCCAATACCAGTTCGGGCAACTATGATTTTGCATCCTTGTTTCCTACTGATATTGTCAACCTTCCACAAAATCCTATATTGTTGCAAGATACAGATTCTGAAGGAAACCTTTGCAACATTACTCAGACGAACCCAATTGACATATCAGCCAAGCCTAATGTTATTAAGCATGTTCATGTTGGGCAGAATTGCTCGATAGATGAATCTGAAGCATATAAGGTACTTTTTAAGGAATTCTGTGATATTTTTACCTGGTCCTATGAAGAGATGCCGAGGATTGACCCTTCCATTGTGGTTCACAAGATTAAAACTTATCCCACGGCTAAACCTGTCAGGCAGAAACTTAGGCAAGTCCATCCTAGGAAGGCCGCAGCTATTAAAGCTGAGATTGAGAAACTTCTGAAAGTTGGATTTATTTATCCTGTACCTCTGACGAAATCATGTATCGAACGTTGTCCCTGTCAATAAAAAGCAGGGCACCATTAGAGTCTGTATCGACTTTAGGGATTTAAATAAAGCTTGTCCCAAAGACAAGTTTCCTACCCTGCACATTGATCATATTATCGACAACTGTGCTAGAAGTGTCATCTTTTCATTCATGGATGGCTTCTTCGGCTACAATGATATTGAGATATTTCCTGCCGATCAGCATAAGACGACATTCATTTGCCCATGGGGAACCTTTGCGTATAAGAAGTTACCTTTCGGCTTGAAAAACGCTGGCGCCATGTTCCAGCGTGCGATGTCCTATGCGTTTCATGACATTAAACATATTGTTGAACCATACCTTGATGACCTCCCTGCTCATTCACAGTGACGAGAGGACCACCTTGGTCATCTTCGAGACATATTCCTGAGATGTCGTCATTATAATATACGGCTCAATCTGCACAAATGTGTTTTTTGCGTTGAGACGGGACGTCTGCTTGGCTTTATGGTATCCAAAGATGGCATCTGGATCGATCCTTTGAATATTGACGCCATCATTAATCTACCAGCCCCAACCACCATCCTTGAAATCCAAAGTTTGCAGGGGAAGGAAAACTTTCTCCGCTGTTTCATGTGCAATTTCGCTGAGAAAACACACGGTTATATGCGTCTCCTCGAGAAGAACACTCCATTCTTCTAGGATGACTAGGCCCAATGCGCCTTTGATAGTATTAAGCATGCTCTGACTCATGCACCCGTGATACACCCCCCGGACTATTCAAAAGATTTTCTCTTGTATATTGCTGCCTTCGCTACTACCATCGCCATGGTTTTAGTGTAGGCCAATCTCCATGGTCAGGAGCAGGTGATTTATTACGCCAGTAAGAATCTCATTGATTCTGAAACCTGTTATTCACATGTGGAGAAGCTAGCTTTGGCCACGGTCATTGCTGTGTAAAAATTTCATCACTACATTCTGCTTCGCACTACCATCGTATTAGCAGACCAGAACCCAATGTACTACATTCTGACTCGTTAGGTACTCAGGGGAAAGTAGTCTCGTTGGATCGTCATCCTTCAGGAGTTCAATCTTGAGTTTTCTAAGGCTACATCAAAGAACTCCTTGGTTTTTGCCGAGCTTATATGTGACATTCCCTGTGCTACCATGGAATCTGAGCCCATCGATTCCTTTCCAGATGAATTCCTGTTCCTAATTAGCACTACTGATCCTTGGCTTGGAGATTTGTTGATTTATCTCCAGACCCAACATTTTTCAGTCACATCTATCTCACAATGATCATCACCGCATTTGTCACCACACAAAATACTACCTCATCTTGCATGATACCTTGTATAGACGTGGGATTGACTCCATTCTCCAGCGATGCCTCAGTCATGAGGAGGATAAACATGTGTTAAATGATTGCCACTCTGGAGCATGTGGCGATCATTTATCTGGGATGGCTACAGCCCAGAAAATTCTACACGCTGGCTATTTCTGGCCTTCTATCTTCAAAGACTGTCATGAGGCTGTTCAGAAATGCCCACCATGCCAACATTTTTATCCCAAAAAGCGCACCCATCCTGCTTCGCTTCACCCCATCATTTCTGTTGGCCCTTTTGCCAAATGGGGGATTGAATTTATGCATTGTAAACCTACCTCAGTCGAGGGGCATGGTTACATCATCGTAGCCATGGATTATTTTACAAAATGGGATGAGGCCATGCCTATATATGAAGAATATGGTAAGACTGTCGCTCTCTTCTTGTTCAATCATATCATAGGTAGATTTGGAGTTCCACATTCCATCGTCACTGATCACAGATCCCATTTCTGTAATCAAATGATGGAGGAATTGAGTGCCAAGCTAGGTTTTTGCCATGAAAACTCTACGCCGTATTATCCACAAGCTAATGGTCAGGTAGAGGCCATTAACAAGGTTTTGAAAACTATGCTTCGGCAGATGGTTGGAGATCATAAATATAATTGGCATCTCATTCTTTTTTCCGCTCTTTGGGCTTATCGGACTTCCATGAAAACAGTTACTGGTTTCACGCCATTCCATCTTGTCTGTGGACTCGAAGCTATCTTGCCTATCCAATGTCAGATGCCATCTTTACAACTCGTCGTCGAACTTCTACAAGAAACTTTCGCAGAGGAAGTGATATTTTTGTACTTGAATAACCTTGATGAAACTTGTAGAGATGTTGCCTTGGCCAATGAGGCACATAAGAAATGCGTCAAGGTGCAGTACGATCAATCCGTCCAGCCTCGTGTTTTCAATGAGGGTGACCTAGTTTTGACTTATGACCAGAGATATGACAAGCTAGGAAAGGGTAAGTTCGACTCTATGTGGTATGGACCTTTCGTTATTTCCAAGGTGTTAGAGAAAGGAGCCTATGAGTTGGTAGATTATGATGGAATCCCTTTAGGGCAACCTCGCAATGGGTTGTACCTGAAAAGGTACTGTTCCTAGGTCTTCTTGGATGGTATCTTCTATATATGTATATTGATTGACTTTCAGTGTGTTTTCAATATTTTCAAGATGGTTTTGAGTTTTGGTGCCCGCATCTATTTATACCACGTTTTGGTCATGCAGATGGCTTTCTACGGCTTCACTGATGGTGCTTACCGCCACACCTTGAATCTAGCCTCGGCTGCTTGGGTTCTCTATTCCCCAGCTGAAGATTTGGTCAGTTCAGGAGCGATTTGCTTAGGTCCCGCTACTAGTAACATCGCTGAGTATGAAGCAGTCATCGGTCTTCTGATTGAAGCTGCCTCCCAGGATGTCTGTGATCTAGTAGTTTTGATGGACTCTCAGCTCGTGGTTTGTCACTTAAACCATATCTACACCATTAGGAACCCGGTGCTCCTCCGCCTCTTCCGGAGGGTACGTTTTTTAGAAATATCATTTAGAACCATTACATATAGGCATATACCTAGGGAACATAATGTATTTGCTGATTCATTGGCCAATTACATCCTAGATTGGCATATTTCCCATTCATGACGTTAATCAAACATGGTACATTGTAAATAAACATTTAAAGACACATAGAACTGATAGAAAATGCATTCATCCATTTTGAAACGTATAAACATCATGTAAAAGTTTGTATATATATATACGAAAAATGTTACAAAAATAGGTCCCGAGACCTCTTCTGAAGCACGTAGGATTTCAGAAAAAATCATCATACAAAAATCCTGAAGCTATCGGCTTTCAGTATACATGTCTCATCTACTAGTGGTGCTCGTGATAGCACATCACTGCTCGAGCCACCCTACGAAGTAGCTTCCTGAATTGGCCTGGTACTCCCGCCGTAGATCTCTAATTTCTAGTCGGGAGATCATCTATGTCAGCATCTAGGATGTCCAGAGTCAACCTATCAAGGTTCTCCTCCAGCTCCGTGATGATATCATCACCCTGTGGCACTAAGCGAGCTCCGACATCTGCATGAAGACAAATGGGTCTCGTCACTTATCATAAAAATATAAAACATAAAAAACATAAAAACATTTTTCATCTTTAGGGTTTCTTGTTTCTTACCAATGTTTCCCCACTGCCCTCTAGGCGGGAGTGGTAGGTCAGGATCACCTGTAAAATCTGTGCCCGCATAGCCATAGTCCTCGACCATGAGCATCTGATCCCGCAGCCATCTGAAGAAGGCGTCACCAAAATTCACTCTGCCCCTACCCGCTCCTATGCGAGCCATGACCTGGACCCACCTCAGCATGCGGGGGTCCTGTGCTCTCAGACTCCGAAAAGTCACCTGGGGCCTCATCTACGGGACCCACTCGAAGAAGAAATAAGCTAAGATGGAACCAAAGCTGAATTGCTTCAGCTCTCCTTGCCGACATTTAGTCAGTTGATCCTTGAATATTGGAAGAAATGCTTCCGCCCAGTTGAACACCGTAGGTGCCATTGCCTCTAGGGCATACAGCATATGTGCCCTGGAAGCCTGATGTAAACCCTGGCTCCCTACCACCCTTTGCATGGTGAACAGAACGATCCGTAGAGCCCTGTGTGTCACTACCCTGATGGGGATTTTCTTCCCCGATGTACCTATACCTGGTGCACATTGTCGATCTATGAGCTCTCTGGTGGTAATGTCCCCACCACGGGAACCTGTCAGTGAGATAGGGGCACCCTATCTCGATAGGCCAGTCAGGAAGTAGATGTCCTCTACCTCCACTATAAGTATATGTTCCCCCACCTCGAAATACTATTGTTTTGGATTCCACATTCTTAGTATGTGCTCTGGGAGTCTCTCGTGGGACACCATGCTTGGTGTCCGGAAGAACTTTAGAAGTACACAGTTTCAGAGTGTGGCAATACACACCGGATTCCTTTCAGTAGCGACATCCTCGTCATCATGATTTCTTTCCTTCCATATCACCATATTTTGGAAGCCTAGAACTGCCAAAACAACAATGGTATACATCAATATCATCCTTAAATCATTATAAATCAAAAGAATGAGCTAGTTTTGTGTATATCATTGGTTAAATTTCTCCACGGTCGGAACTGCCTGTGCTCTGTTGGGGACAGGTGGTGGCACCACCTGTTCACCTTGTCTTTGGCGCGGTTCTTGGGTGGTATCGCATATCCCACAAGGGGTAGCCATGGTGCCTGTAAATAGGATTTTAGGGCTTGCCAAATAGGCCTAAAACCCCATCAAATCCCAAAATGAAAGCTATGAAATGAAAGAAGAAGGTCTTAGCTCTTACCTGCAACTGACGAGACTGAAAATGGACGATGGAAACTCCCGGTATCAGCTGTGGAAGATCTGGCTAAAAAATGCTCCAAGTGCTCTCTGCCAAGAGGTAAATAGTGAAATGTTTGGTTTTTTACTATTTACTTGCCTTATATAGACTTTTTTTGGGTCTGACTTAGTATAGTTTTGATATTACATCATGTTCTGGTCAAAATGTATTTGTTGTAATCCCGTAATGTTGATTTTGGATGCATTTAACACTTGTTTATGAGTCGTCTGCAGGTTGACTTTAGTAAAAGCTTTGGAAAGTTTGTTTATGGATTTTTCATACTTTCATAAAACAAAAAAGGTCATTGAGCATTTATTACGACACTTTGTCACGCTTGTTAAAATCTAGTATCAAAGTTCCGAGTCTAGTTCAGGTTTCTTTCCAAGCTCGTAAAATACAATATTGTGTAAAGAAACGTTATGGAGTCTTCTTTTCACATCTTCTTTCAGACTCCTTAAACATGAAAAGATAGTCGGGCCCGTTTCCGAATCTTTCTAGGCTCGTAAAAAGTGACATTGTGTAAAGAAACTTCATGGAGTTCTCTTTAAACCCTTTTCAGACTCCCTAAATATGAAAAGATCGTCGAGCGATCTTGTCTTCTTCACGCTCATTAAAGTATTTTAAGAGTCATCTATCCGATGGTAGGTTGTCTCTTTCTCAATTCGGACAGTACTATTTATGAGAAAGGAATGCTCCAGCCAATCATGACTGGAAGAGTTCTCTAAGGTATGATTTTACACTTTTTCGGGCCTTAGAGCTAAATCATACGAAAAAGGACCCCCATAGAGTCTTCTTCTGTATTCATTCAGAATCTCTAAATAGGGACGATACCGAGTTTTCTTTCAGTGGACTCATTAAATATTAAACATTAAGAGACCCGTTTTGGGAATGAACCCATCCTCTCTCAGGTTCGTAAAACATATGAGACTGGACTTGTCTTCTGACAAGCTATATTGAGTGCTTGTTACTCTCTTTGAACTCGTAAAACCGAAAAGAGGCACTCATCGATCATGATGGGGGAAATGGGAAAGGGAATCAT
This sequence comes from Pseudotsuga menziesii, assembly GCA_001517045.1. Classification (NCBI taxonomy): domain Eukaryota; kingdom Viridiplantae; phylum Streptophyta; class Pinopsida; order Pinales; family Pinaceae; genus Pseudotsuga; species Pseudotsuga menziesii. The sequence continues at coordinate 68,798 of LPNX010325710.1, read as the reverse complement.
TTTGCAAATAATGGCAGTTGTTTGTCGTTATCTTTGAACATGGCACTTGTCTACACAATCATGTCAGTCAATTGGGTATTCAGCTGATCTCTGTGATGATCCACTTTCATGAGTCATGCCAATCCTTTGAGTCTTTCAAAAGAATGCATTGTCCACTATCGCATTGTGTATCTGTCCTATCTAGTCATGCTGCCAAGTCATTTTGTCGTGCCGCCCGATGTTCAAAAGGGAATCTAAATAAGTCTTACCTCTGTAGTATACACAGCCTTTGTGTCAGTATCTTTGAGTCAGTCATATGGTTACTATGTTCACATCATTACAGAACTATGTTCCGAGTTTTGTGTTGTCAATGTGGGACTCATCATGGCCCTCCTTCGACGAGACTATTCCCGTCAATGTCAGCTCATCATCCGGGAAATAGTCTTAGAAACAATATTCAATACCTTGAGATCTGTATGCCTTAATGACAGATTCTCTCGCTCTCGACATTGGTTCACATCATTGACCTTTGATCGATAGAATCGATTGGGTGTTTGACGTCAGGACATCTATTTGCACTCAGTAGATTGTACTAGGATACCTTGGGAATCATTGACATTAATGGTGATCTCCCTCGCACTTGTTAACGGTTCACTTCATTGGCCGGTAATCAAGTGGTTTCTACCATGTTCGACTTCAGATCATTGTAATCACATGGATAGAATCGTACTTTGTGGAAGACGAGACGAATACCCTGGGTATTTGTTTAAAAGCGTTCATTGCTTTTCCCTAGATTGCTATGGATTTTTGTATATCTAGCATGGATCCACATTTGTATGGTCACGACTATGCTAAAATTTGCGTCTATATGACATAGATCTACATTGTATGTCTGGTAGCTATGTCCAAGTTTGAGTCCTCTATCACATGGATCTATGCTGTATTCTAGTAGCCATGCTTGTTTATTCCACTCATGGATTTGCCTTGTATTGGTCTGCAGCTATGATTTTGGTTACTTATGTCTATGAGTCAACATACTAATGTACTACAGATGCCTACTTGACTGCATGCTTCGATCGAGCCAACATTTTCATCTCCTGGAAACGACTTATTCTCAAAGCTCTCATTTATCGTATCACTCTAAGACTCATTCTTTGGGGGGCATCATGTTATACCAAAATCCTGTCACCATCATGTGATAAGACCTTTGACATACATACTTGCCATGAATCCCAGCTTCTGGAGTGAAGACTAAATGGTTTCTTATCAGTCTATCATACAAATTCCTAGCACTGCTCATGCTCCCTTATCCAAGAGCGATACCCCTGTTCGCACCACTTTTCATCAGTTGTCCACAAGCGGTGTCATTGCCTATCACCCTTGGTCCATAGGCGGTTAGTACCAGAACCTCTTTGTCAAAGAAGGAGAAGCGCGGTACCTTGGGTAAAAGGGTAAAAAGAGGAGCTTCTTGAGGCTTCTAGATGATAAGCCTCGAGATATCTCTTATCCCTACTACTGTGGGTTGGTTGAGCTCGAGATCCCTCATCCTAGGATCTTAGAGGACACCTCACCCACTAATTTCTCAACCATCTCTATCCATTAAAGCCCTATATATATGAGCTCATAGCCATGGTTGAGGGGAGAACATCGAAGGTATTGTTATGCTGTTGGACTGATTCTTGGCCCAAGATCATTTGGAGAGAGCATAGAGAGCTAGAGTCGGAGCTTTTGGGGATGAAGAGCTGGTTTCATGGAGATGCATGTCAACACTAAGGCTTGGTTGTAAACTTATTCATATTTCTAAGGCTTGGTTGCTTTAATCTGTTTCATGTTGAACTCTTTTGCAGGTACACAGGTGAACTATCAAGGCCTTGTATTCTAGATATCTACAATGTCTAGGGGGAGTTATCAACCTCTGTGATCTATTTGTTCTGGATCTGAACCATTTAGACCAGCGGAACACCTTGCTGTCTGCAGGAGGTGAAATATTCCGATCAACAGGTTGCATTTGAGTAGTGCTGAAAATTTTCTTCATGGTTTCCTTTATTTTCTTTGTTTTAGGAAGTACTAAACTTTGATCCACCACTGGTCCTTTACTCCTAGTTGTAACATTCACAGATGATACTTGGACTTCCTCATTCTGCTCATCCTTGTTCAATCCCAATGTGGGTTCCCAATCCCATAACACTATTGTGTTTTCTTCAATTGTTTATTCTTGCTCATTGGTTTGGTCTTCTTCATCTTCTGGATCTTCTAGTTCGGAATCTAATAGTTGATTCATTACCCGAGTAATTGAATTTATCCATTGTGGGAAGCTTTTTTCAGAGATGTGTTGTTGATGAAATGTACATAAATGATCCATACCTACTTCAATAAAATTTAAAACAACAGAATTAAGTAGAGGTGGTTTGGGTTGTCCACTTTCTTCCATTTTCTTGTAATAGGGATTGAATGGATTTCTTGATGAACTAGCTTCCTTCTCTTTCTCTAAGTCTACTATTTTGTTTGATAATTTCTACACCATTTTGACCACATTTTCTAATTCATTTGAATGTTTTTATTTGATCCTAGTTAACAGTAAAGGATTTTTATTGGCTGTTGGTTTCACCTTTGGTTTTGATGTATGTCTTGCGATACTATCTAGATCAACTTCTACTTTCTTGGCTTCTTCATATTTTTCTACCAATGTAGCCTTCACTGCCCCTTTTACAAACTCCGCTATGGGTGGATATAATGTTGTAGTATAATATTCTACCAAAGAATCCTCAGTTGGTTTTGTTGTAGCACTAAAACTGTTTAAAAGAGTAGTGAATCTTTGATTGAAATATTGAAATTTCTCTTTCTTTTCCATATTCATAGACAATAATTCTTTCATGGGCATGGCTATCATTTTCTGGTTTCCAAATTTACTTATGAGCACTCTTTCAAAACTGTCCCAGTTTTCTATTGAGTTAGCCTAGACACTAAAAAACCATGAGGATGCTCGAGGCTCAAAAGTATATGGGAACAATCTGCAAACAACATCTTTGTGTTCAACGTTCATAAGATTTAGTGCAAGATAAAAGCTTTTGAGATGATCATTAGCAGAAACACCCTTTCTAGGGTTGAACTTTGGAAGTACTCTTTCCGCGTGCTTAGGTAAATCGTATAAAGGGGCAACCATATTGAGTGGTGGCTTGATTAATAACTGCAGACATAACTCGAGGTGGATATTGTGGTGGAGAATGTGGGAAAACGTGAGCTGTAGGAGACTCTGGTTCCAACTGATCAAGAGGTTGAGTGATTTCTTGGATAGATAGATCCACCAATTCTTCCAAATTTTCCACAAGTAATGAATCTTGAGTGTATGAGACATCTTTCTTGGGATCTTGCCTCCTGGGAAACGCAGGAATTAATTTCAAACCTCTGATTTTCTTAATGTAATATCGTGAATACCTATGAAAAATGATCAACTTCTTCAAATGGGACAACGTATAAATATTCTGAATCTTCTTCTTCAGAAATTACCCTTTCTTGTTCTTCAGTTTCAGGAATGGAATCTTTAGGAAAAGTCATTTTAGATGTATTTCCAATGGAATATTTTCTCACAAACGGATTTCTTCTTCAGCCATGCACCGACGACCCTCATTCTAGTGCCAAATATGTTGATGCCTAGAAAATTCCTAGGTACCCACTATTTATCCTAAAGTCTGCTAACTAGACTACGAGATAGTAGTGTTAAGGAACCTCAACAATTAAAGACTGTATTTTGTGGCTTTTTTTGGATAAAAATGTAAAAATTAGATAAGGTAAATACAATATACAGAGGCACAATAATCTGAAAAATCAGAAGATATAAGTGTAAAGACAATATTTTGTAGAATGAATGGCAGTACAAATTAAAATACAGGAGATAGGTTTCAAATCATATAAATACAAGTAATAAACAAACAATTTAGCATTGTAGCATATGTTAAAGGTACAGGTGCTTGAAATAATCTTTCAAACATCAGCAGGCATCAATATCCACTTGCATACACAGTATCTACATAAACAACAATGTAAACAAGAGTTCAAACTGAACCAAAGAATATTCACACAATATAAGTTCAAAGACATAGCTCCATATAGATATATTAAGTCATTCATAAAACAAAGAAGTTCTTACACAAATAAGCATTGCATGACTGCACAATCTCCAAGCATATCGACTCCCATGTGTTTCCCCCTACATTTCAAAACATAAACATACAATATATAGGAAAACTGGTCCTTAACTGCATTGTTTCTAGATCTACTTTCCTAGGATCTTATCATGCCAAAAATAGAATTAAAAAGACAAGTGTAACAAGTTTTGAAAACAATTTCAAAATAACAAGTATTATATATTATTCCTAATCCAAATTGACTTCTGGCTTCTTGTGAACTCTCCCAGGCGCTTCGGTAGTGAAAATTTGGCACCCTCAACTACCTTGTCATCCTTTAACATTCCACATTTGATATGCATATCAGCATGAGCACTCCCCAAAAATACATCCGACTGAACGCCATTTTTAATGATGTGATTATAAATCCTCTGTCCATGCTCCAAGGTTGGCATTTCCCAAACACTTCAAAATAAGTCTTGCAAGGTATTATCACTCACTAATAAAAGAAAGCAAGATCTTCGTTTACAAAGATCTCGATTGCTTATATTCAGAATGCTTGAACATCTATCACATACTCCAATTCTCTCAGCGGAGTCAATTCTCTCTGCTATCTCCTCCAATTTTCCTTTCACACTCATGTCTATCATGTGCTTTCCATATTTCTCATAGATGATAATGAAACCTAGAATTAAAGAAGGTTCAATAGCATTCTTTAGTCTCACATTACTAGCACCACTTAATGTCTGGATCTTCCTGGCTATCTGTGCCATCTGGTGGTTCCCAAGCTTCAAGGAAGAAGTCACAACTGCATCTTGAGTATCTATCAATTCATTATATTTTGTATGGAATTATTCCATGATATCCATGATTATGTCAATATTTTTCTTTTCAACAAGAAAATCCAAGAAACTGAGTGTGGAGTCCTCGACAAAGCATACTCTTCTTCTTCTCTACTTAAATGATGAGTTTGACAAGGAAATCATGTAGTTCCTGGTTTTGCAATAGCTGTGAAAGTTTGTCGACATCTTCATTGATTGTCTCAAGAATTTTGTTTTTGATTGTGCAATTTCCACTAGAGCTGCAGCATATCCCCCCGCAACAATATCTTGCATAACAAATATACATTCACGAACCTTTGAATCTAACCGAGGAATATTTTGTACCAAAGGATTGTGAGTGAAGTTTCTCTTCGAGACAATGCAAAGCCCTCCATTTAATATGGTGAAGTGCAAGGTTGCAACCAACCTTGTTGAGCGTGAGTCATGTTCCAAAACAACAATTGGTAGTTTCTGGGAAATCTGTTGAAACTGCAGAGCTCAAGGACAGGGAGCTCGTTGTAGATTAACTACTAACATAGACTACATTAATTCATCCATATTGTCATCTTTTAACATTCTGTGTGAAAAAAAATTGCAGCCTTTGGGTGTCTTCGTGGCATTTAATGACGAACACTCTGCCTTTCATCAGTGTCTTGATTTCTCTACATCTTGAAACATCTTTTCAATCTCTTGTCTCATGTTCGAGCATTCTTTCTCCAGCTCATAAACACAAAATCTCATATTATTCATGCCAATTTTAAGAACTTGATTTTCTCTTACTGCATTGACCCAGCCCTCTCAACGCAATGTTGAAGGTGGAATGGCCCCCTCATTAGAGATTGGGATGCTATGTCTCATTGGCCATGACATGTCAAGCTTGTCTGAGACTAGAAAGAAACCTGCAATAGAAGTCCATAACTATAACTTCTCAAAGAATAACAATTGAGCAACCACTCTAAATGGCAATCTCTCATTTTGTGTAGCATGAGTACAAAATTCTAAAGAAAGTTTATGGAAATCCATAAGCCTACAAATTTGGTCTTTTTCAGAATTAGTAAGCCAAGGATGTGCCTTTATGGAATCTTTCAGCTTCGAAGAACCACTTTCTTCAAGAAAGTGCAAATGCATGATTCACCCAATACACTACATTCTGACTGTTCAAATCTATGGCTTGGGAAAATTTCCGAGCTTGAAATGCTGCATTAGTAATTTCTTTTAATTCCTCTGCTCGTTCAATGTCTGATGTTGTAGCCCCAAAGGAACTCCTATAATGCAAGTTGTTGCTACTGAACCTCCCAATGCCTTGAACAACTTCATTATTTTTGATAACCCTGCACATGACCCTAACCTTGGTAAGCTGGAAGCGCGCATGCATTTGAATAATGAAATGTGTTGCCAGTCTATGTTGAACATGGGAAATACTTTATCAAATCTTAACTTTGCATAAATTATGAAAATACTTTAATTAATCTATAGGAGCTTAGGTTTAAAAACTAAAATATTTGTAAATGCATAGAATATTTAAAAATGAAATCAAAGCAGTCTAAATTCTTAGGAAAAGGGAAAATCAATCAAAGGATAAAAGGTCTAAGGTAAATAACAGGCCTAGGAAGAATAGCTAACAGACCTAGGACAAAAACTGGCTCCAACTGGGGGATGGAATTTCCCTATGATTTGCCAAGAACTGTAGACCAAGTTCCTTATATCTTGTCAACTGCTACTGATTCATTGGGATATGGATTCATTTTCCAAATCTCTATAACTTTTTCAAACTCTAAACACATACCTATGAAATGACAAAATACTGCTGCAAGCCAACACACTGAAAAGAATCTACATGCTTGTATGGAGAGATTATTCTTCTACCTACTCCTACTTCTAATCAGTATACACAAGCTAATAATGTGTAATCATACTTCCAATGAAGCCATAATAGCATCCAACCGACTGTAACAACTTCTTGCAGGTAGATAGAAATCAAAGAAGTATCTAAAATCTAAAACAGAAATTTAATTTGAAAAGCATATTCTACTTTGATTCCAAATTCTAGAAGGCCGAAACGTTTTGATAACCATGAGTCCATGCAAATGACCACTGGTTCCTTCCAATTGTGTTGTATTTCCAGCCGATATGGAAAGCCACATTGTTCCTCTGCTTTATTGATCAAACGATACTTCATGAGTTCTGCTAGAAAAAGAGCATAAACACCATTCAGACATTGAAAATAAAAGGCATTAATATTATCTTGAATCTGCTCCAAAATTTCTTGGACAACATTAAAAACAATGTCATCATGAGAATCAACAATTTGGTCCTCTTTTCCCATGCCACCTTCACATAGATAACTATCATACATGGGATCCGGTTTTTCATGGATAACAGATTAAATGTCTTCATGGAGCAGCTGAAACGTTTCTTCCACATCACTCATGTATGAATCTTTCTTTTCAATATCACCATCATATTCATAAAAAAATAGAGAATCCTGATAAAATTCCAATGATGATGCTAAAGGTTCATGTTTTTCTTCATTCAATAAATATTGAAAAGTATTTTGTGACATCATATCATCATGAAAACAACTAAAGTCATTTGAACCAAATGCTTCTACAATAATCCTTCATTACAAGGATGATCTTCATAAATATCTGGAGCAATGGATACACCTGAAATAATATCATTTGCATATACAACATAACTGTCAACACCCTGAGCATCACAACAATCCTGAAATTTTCTCTTTTGAATAGAAGAATTGACACACACTTAGGATATACTTGATTGTTGTTGATCTTCATAAAAAAATGGGACATTTTTTTCGTTGTGAGAACAATTATTAAAAATATTCAATGAATCTATAGTCATATTGTCATCAACACTAATTTTAAGATTGTTCTGCAAACCTTCAACAATAGTGTGATTTTATTCAATAGAGAGTTGAGCTTCACAAGGTTTTTCAATAGTAAAATCTACATGATAATGATGTCTCGAATCCTGAAAACTATCAAATGTCTCCTAGACTTCTTTTTCTTGAAATATTTCTTCATGAATTTCATCAGTAAAGCTATTTTGATCATTATTACTAAGAGAATTTTTGAACTTCAATTGCTAACAACAGTCCTTTAAAAGGATATCAACAAAATAAATCCTATTGCAATAAACACAAAAGACAACATGGAAATATTTTATTGATGAAATGCTAGAGATAGAAAGATATCGGTACCACTATCGGGCATTTCCTTCTAAGGAATACATAAATTTTCAATAATACATCCTCATAATGAATATTGAGCTGGTCCATGTATTGATGAAAGACAATCAAGTGTTGTTCCGGATGGTCATGACCATCTCCTCTAAATTCTGGAAGGAAGTCTGTCCATTCATCCATAGTAGGAACTTTATTTGGAAAATCCGGAACAACTAAAAAATTGAAAGGTGCAAACCTTGCAGCCACAATGGCTTCCATGGATTTTTACATTTTGAATTAGTGGAATCACCAACGGATCCTTCCTCCGTGAAGTCGTCAGTGAAAAATTGTAGTCTAAAGCATGTAACCAGCCCTTGTTCACCATCAAATATTGGATCTGATCGTTGTCAATATTGAACTAAGGAATAACTTGTATGGTTCGATCCCCAATATGGTTGCCAAAAGATTTTTATCCTAAAGTCTGCTAACTAGACTACGGGATAGTAGTATTCAGGAACCTCAACAATTAAAGACTGTATTTTGTGATTTTTTTTGGATAAAAATGTAAAAATCAGATAAGGTAAAGACAATATACATAGACACAATAATCTAAAAACATCAGAAGATATAAGTGTAAAGACAAGATTTTGCAGAATGAATGAAAGTACAAATTAAAATCCAAGAGATAGGTTTGAAATCATATAAATACAAGTAATAAACAAACAATTTATCATTGCAACATATGTTAAAGGTACAGGTACTTTAAATAACATTTCAAACACCAGTAGGAATCAATATCCACTTGCATACACAATATCTACATAGAAAGCATCTACATAAACAACAATGTAAACTGTTGAAATATTGTTACTTTGAAGAATATCCTATATGTATTTCTTTGTGGTCCCCGATGGTCCTACTGGGAGAACCACTTGTATTAGTTTGTACCCCGATGCTCCTAATTGGAAGAACTAATAAGAGTCATGAGGCAATCCCCTTTAATTGTAAAGGTGGGTCATTAGCACCCCAATGTGGTTACTTGAGCCTACATGTGTAACTCGAGCCTACATGATTAACTCGAGCGTACATGACAGATGAGTTAACTTAAGTGAACGGATGAATATAAATAGAGGTGTAGTGCTCCTCATTTGAGACATACACACTCACTTGAGTAGCGCACTTATGGAGGAGAGAAGTATCTGGAGAAGGAGGAGGATTAGGTTTTTGATCTCCTTGTTGGTTTTACCTTTTTACCTTTTTGGGGCATCTATATTGAGGAAGCTTTTGCTGGGTTTTTCCCTTTAGGGTTTTCCTAGAATAAATCTGTGTTTTTCTTGTGATACTGTTTCTTTCAGTGATCCTGTTTATATGTTTTTTTTATGGAAATGAAATGAAATACTGATGTTTTTATCTAAGCATATACAAATTTAACATGGTATCGGAGCCACCCTGAATAGGACCGCTTTCACAAGGCAAAATAGCTCTCCCTCTCTCCCTGGAAGAAATTAGGGCTTCTTGCTGAAGAGGAATTTTTGAGTGAGCCTAGAATAGGATTGCTTTCCTCATCAAAATCGAAGTTTAGAGACCTGGATCAAGATTTTTGGTTGGATGAAACTCTGGGAAAGTCAAACCCTAGTTTGACCCCAAGCTAGAAAAACCCTAAATACTAAAACTGCTAAGTTTTGGTACATTCTCTATATCCTGATATTGGCGAAGGTTCATGAGATAAAACTTGTAGAGTCTTGAGATATACTCCTAATTTACATTGTGTCCAAAATTTAGCCTCATATTCGCTGTATTTTGGGAGATATGATCCCTCCAAGTCAGGGTTCCAGCCTCTTCCAGAATTCCTCCCTAAACAGGACACCTGGGGAAAAATGCTATAGCTTGGGCTATAGAGGTCCAAATTGAATTCTTGAAGATGTTCCAAAAATATCACGGACTTTTATTTTCTGTGGTCTGAATTTCAGAACCAGAAGATGAAACAATGACACGTGGCAGTCCATACAACTTCGCTGTTCTGAACAGTCCTGTAACAGGTCACCGTGGTAAAATGATCATAAATCCCAATTGGTTGAACCAATGCTGATGAAACCTATGGTGTTGGATCAGGGACATGCGATTTTACCTTATTGCAAAATTTCAGACACATATGAGCATTAATTTCGGAGATATCATAGAAACAGTGACAGGCATTTCTGCAGAAGAAATTGGAAAACTAGGGCTTCCTGTTCCGAGAGCTTCCCTCCACTGTTTTCAGAAAATGAGTACCTTAGACAGCTCCATTTGAAGAGATATATATTTCTATCCAATAAGATCTTAAATATTCCAAGTTTTGAAAATTAGGGTTTCTCTGACAAACCCTAAATCAGCTAGCTCTGGAAGCAGGACAGACACCTCAAATCGGTAAGATCTAATCTTTTGCTATTTGCATTTGAGGTTTTCATTTCAAAGTGATCTATCACATCAGCTTGATGATAAGCTTGGTAAAGTTGGCAACTTCCAAGCATGGAAGTATTTGATCTCTCTAAAGAAAATGAATTGGACACCTACATAAGTAGAGAGGTTCCAGTTCCATACGGAGATGAGGCTCAAAGCCTTACACAAGAAGAACTTGATCAAGGCCAAGAAGATCATTGTTGATTCAATCACGGATTAACTTGTACCACAAGTGTCTTCCCTAAAGACACCAAAGATGTTTGATTCCTTGATCAAGCTATTTGAAGATAAGAACTTAAATCAGAAGATGGCTTTGAGAAAACAGTTGAATAATGTGAAGATCCAGAATGCAGAACAACTTGAAGCGGTAGAAGAAGAAGTGGAGAATGCATAAGTGGTGATAGCCACCTTGAATGGCCTCCCAGGATCATGGGATTCATTCATGCAAAGAATGTATGCTAGAAGGAAGTAAATGCTTTCAGCTCAACTCATAAGAAGAGAAGAAGAAGATGGGAGCAATTGAAGATTAAGCTCTCACCATTCAAAGAAGATCCCTCAAGCGATGAGGAATATGAAGAACTCAATTCTTGAAGAACCTCTTATTCATCTTATCATTTGGATAAGAAATGATGATTTCATGAATGAAGAAGATGATAAAGCATAATGATCAAGATGGAGTCTACCCATGAAACAAATAAAAGATAAGTATTCAATTGTCATTTCATGATGTTGTTTTGTTATACATTTGATTATATTCAGTTGATGTGTTATGCATGATAGATTGTTTGCATTAATGACTATATACTACTAATATGCATGTGATGGGTAAGTAGCTCATGGTGCTATACAAATCTCCATTGCTACTTATCAAACTTCTTTGTTGACATATTGGATTAGTGCACAATCTCAATGATGTCATGGTATAGATGGAAGGCATCTAGAAAGTTTACGTGAGATATGGATGAATGTTGTATTGTCTAAACAATTACATGATGCATAAGAATTTGTCGTTTTATGAAATAGTTCTAACCATGCAACTGGTGCATTTGAATTGTAGGAAAGGTCCTGTACAACCTCCTACAAGAAAAGAAGGATGAGACTTGTTTTGAAGAACAAGTGATGACAATTCAAGATTCACTCCAATAAACATGAATCTGAAGCTCCCAGGGTTAGAGACACCATGACGGAAGAAAGAGCTCCAGAGAGCGGTAGATCCACCTTGAAGGATGAATACCACCATGGGTACAAGAGATAACTCAAGATGAAGAAAAGAATGCTACAAAAGAAGCTATGATCAAAGAATAACAGTTGATCATGGGGAATGATGTATACAATATGATTTCGAGACATAAAGGGAAGTACATAGTATCTTCCATATGGATCTACAAGAACAAGTGTACAAATCAAGGTTTGTGATTTGCCTTAGAAAGAATAGAATATGACATGACATACTCTATTGACCAGTATATATCAAGCATAGAACCACCTGTATAGAATGAAGAGGGAAGATGATACTCCACTTCAGGGGGAGTGACTACAGAAAATTATATCTGAGTTCGACATGGTATGCCAT
>LPNX010325710.1:44177-56454 GCA_001517045.1 Pseudotsuga menziesii | reverse complement strand
TACAAGGTTGTAGAAGATGAACCTGTCATTCTATTACTATATGTGGATGACTTATTCTTGACAGGGAATGAGAAACAGATCATGGAAAGCAAGAAGAAACCAGCAGAAGAATTTGAGATGAAAGACCTTGGGTTAATGCATTATTTCCTAGGTCTAGAAGTATGGCAAAGTTCAAAAGGAATATTTCTCAACCAAGGAAAGTATGTGGTAGAGATATTGAAGAGGTTCAATATGTTGGAATGGAAAGTCATGGCCACACCCATGGACTCCAACCTAAAACTGTTAGCTGATGACTCATTAGAGTTAGTGGATGTGACTCACTACAGACAGATCATTGGGTCATTGATGTACTTAACAAATACCAGACCAGACTTTTGTTTTTCTATGAACACCTTAAGTCAATATCTTGTTCAACCAAGATGGGTTCACCTAGTAGCTGCAAAACATGTGATGAGATATCTGAAAGGGACTATAGACTTTGGTCTATACTATGATGGTATCCATGAGTATAGATTGTATGGCTACACAGATGCAGATTGGGCTAGAAGTATCTCAGATAGGAAAAGCACATCAGGTAGATGCTTTTGTTTGAGGTCTGCTATGAGTTCATGGCTTAGCAGGAAACAGTCCAGTGTTTCTCTTAGCACAGTTGAAGCAAAATACATAGCAGATTGCTCTACTAAGTTGTGAAGCCATATGGCTTCAGAAGTTGATATCAGGTCTCTTTGACCTGAAGATGGATACTACAATGATTCTATGTGATAACCATAGTTGTGATGACAAAGAACCCTATGTTCCGACGTAACACATAGAAATCCAGTATTTCTACATACAAGATAAGATGCAGATGATGATACTATAGATGCAGATGATGGTGATTCAGTATTTCTATACTAAATATAGAGATGATGATGTTTCAGTATTCCCATATTGAAGATATAGATGATGATGATGACATATTGATCGAAATATTAGAGTATGATGATGATGATGTACTGATCTAAAGATCAGAGTATGATGATGATGTTTCTGATCAAAAGATTAGAGTATGATGATGATGATGTTCTCTGATCAAAATATCAGAATATGATGATGATGATGTTTTCTGATCGAAAGATCAGAATGCGATGATGATGATGATGTTTCTAATCGAAATATTAGAATGTGATAATGATGAGATCCTGACGACGATGATGCCATATTATCAAAGTATGATGATGATGACGTACTGATCAAAAGATCAGAATATGATGATGAGTTGATGTTAGAGTATGATGATGTTTTTGATCGAAAGATCAGAGGCTGATGATAATGATGATTATGATTGAAATATCAGAGTATGATGATGATGATATTTTGATGATGATGATGTTGATGTTTTGATGATGTTTTGATGATGTTTTCATGATGATGTTTCTGACCGAAAGATCAGAGTATGATGATGATGTTGTTGCTGATCAAAAGGCCAAAGTACTGAAGAAGATGTTGCTGATCGAAAGGTCAAAGTGTTGAAGATGATGTTGCTAATCGAAAGGTCAAAGTGTTGAAGATGATGTTGCTAATAGAGAGGTCAAGGTGATGAAGATGATGGTGATGATCGAAAGGTCAAAGTGCTGAAGATGTTGTTGCTGATTGAAGAGTCAAGATGTTGAAGATGTTGCTGATCGAAGTGGTCAAAGTACTGATGATGCTGAAGACTAAAGATTGAAGATGAAGACTACGTGATGTTGAAAAGATTCCAATGATTTATAGATGTATCACCCTGATGATGTTGATGATGTCCTCTATCTCTCTTCTATTATTGTTGTTGTTGATGTTGTTATAGAATACCCTTCTCGTTAAGGGGGAGTGTTGAAATATTATAACTTCGAAGAATATTCTATATGTATTTCTTTTTGGTCCTCGATGGTCCTACTGGGAGAATCACTTGTATTACTTTGTACCCCAATGCTCCTAATAGGAAGAACTAATAAGAGTCATGAGGCAGTCCCCTCTAATTGTAAAGGTGGGTCATTAGCACCCCAGTGTGGTTACTTGAGCCTACATGTGTAACTCGAGCCTACATGATTAACTCGAGCCTACATGACAGATGAGTTAACTTAAGTGAATGGATGAATACAAATAGAGGTGTAGTGCTCCTCATTTGAGACATACACACTCACTTAAGTAGCGCACTTGTGGAGGAGAGAAGTAGCTGGAGAAGGAGGAGGATCAGGTTTTTGATCTCCTTGTTGGTTTTACCTTTTTACCTTTTTGGGGCATCTATATTGAGGAAGCTTTTGCTGGGTTTTTCCCTTTAGGGTTTTCCCAGGATAAATCTGTGTTGTTCTTGTGATACTGTTTCTTTCAGTGATCCTGTTTATATGCTTTTGTTATGGAAATGAAATGAAATACTAATTTTTTTAGCTAAGCATATAAAAATTTAACATAAACAAGAGTTCAAACTGAACCAGAGAATATTCACACAATAAAATTTCAAAGACCTAGCTCCATATAGATATATTAAGTCATTCATAAAACAAAGAAGCTCTTACACAGATAATCATTGCATGACTGCACATGTTCCAATCATATCGACTCCCATGTGTGTAACCCTCCATTTCAAAACAAAAACTTACAATATATACGAAAACTAGTCCTTAACTGATTTGTTTCTAGATCCACTTTCGTAGGATCTTATCATGCCAAAAATAGAATTAAAAAGACAAGTGTAACAAGTTTTGAAAATAATTTCAAAATGACAAGTATTATATATTATTCCTAATCCAAATTGACTTTTGGATTCTTGTGAACTCTTCCAAACGCTTTGGGAGTGAACATTTGGCACCCTCAATTACACTGTCATCCTTTAACATTCCACATTTGATATGCATATCAACAAGAGCACTCACCACAAATACATCCGACTGAATGCCATTTTTAATGATGTGATTATGAATCCTTTGTCCATGCTCCAAGGTTGGCATTTCCCAAACAATTCAAAATAAATCTTGCAAGGTATTATCACTCACTAATAAAAGAAATCAATATCTTTGTTTACAAAGAAATCTATTTATTGTATTCAGAATGCTTTAACATCTATTGCATACTCCAATTCTCTCTGCAGAGTCAATTTGAGCTACTATATCCTCCATTTTCCTTTCACACTCATGTCTATTATGTGCTTTCCATCTTTCTCATAGTTGACAATGAAACCTACAATCAAAGAAGGTTCAATAGCATTATTTAGTCTCACATTACTAGCACCACTTAATCTCTGGATCTTCCTGGCTATCTGCGCCATCTTGTGGTTCCCAAGATTCAAGGAAAAAGTCACAATTGCATCTTGAGTATCTGTCAATTCATTATATTTTGTACGAAATTATTCCATGATATCCATGATTATGTCAATCCTTTTATTTTCAACAAGAAAATCCAAGAAATCGAGTGTGCAGGATTGAAATTGAGCATCATCGACAAAGCATACTCTTGTTCTTTGCTTAAATGATGGGTTTGATAAGGAAATCATGTAATTCCTGGTTTTGCAACAATTGCGAAACTTTGTAGACATCTTCATTGATTGTCTCAAGCATTTTTTTTTACTGTGCAATTTCCACTAAAGTTGTAGCATACCCCCCTGTAGCAGTATCTTGCATAACAAATCTACATTCATGAACCTTTGACTTTAATCGAGGAATATTTGGGACCAGAGGATTG
Source organism: Pseudotsuga menziesii (assembly GCA_001517045.1). NCBI lineage: Eukaryota > Viridiplantae > Streptophyta > Pinopsida > Pinales > Pinaceae > Pseudotsuga > Pseudotsuga menziesii. The sequence continues at coordinate 52,758 of LPNX010325710.1, read as the reverse complement.
TGAGTGAAGTTTCTCTTCGAGGCAATGCAAATTCCTCCCTTTTAGATGGTGAAGTGCAAGGTTGAAACCAGCCTAGTTGAGCATGAGTCATGTTCCAAAACAACAATTGGTAGTTTCTGGAAAATCTGCTGAAACTGCAGAGCTCGAGGACAGGGAGCTTGCTGTAGATTCACTACTGACATAGACTACATTAATGCATCCATCTTGTCATATTTTAACATTCTGTGTGAAAACCAATTGCAACCTATGGGTGTCTTTGTGGTATTTAATGATGAATACTCTACCTTTTATCAGTGTCTTGATTTCTCTGCATCCTAAAACATATTTTCAATATTTTGTCTCATGTTTGAGGATTCTTTCTCCATCTCAAAAACACACAATCTCATATTATTTGTGCCAATTTTAAGAACCTGATTTCCTCTTACTGCAATGACCCAACCCTCTCCACGCAATGTTGAAGGTGGAATGGCCCCCTCATTAGAGAGTGAGATGGTATGTCTCATTAGCCATGACATGTCAAGGTTGTATGAGACTAGAAATAAAATGCAATAGAAGTCCATAACTGTAACTGCTCAAAGAATAATAGTTGAAAAACCACTCTAAATGGAAATCTCTCATTTTGTGCAGCATGGGTACAAGCTTCTAAAGAAAGTTTTAGGAAATTCATAAGCCTGCAAAGTTGTTCTTTTTCAGAATTAGTAAGCCAAGGATGTGCCTTTATGTAATCTTTCCAATTTCGAAGAACCACTTGTGTCACACCCATCCCATCTACCCGAGAGGAAACGCGACCATGGTGTTGCTAATCCGAGAAATTTAAATCCCATGAACATACACATGATAAAAATGCATTGAAATTAAACATACATAGATACATAAATCATTAATATACAATAGTCTAAGGAAAATACATTCATTCACAACATTTAACATGTTCATATTAATCAATAAGCACATATAGTTGCAGAGATAAAATAGACAAGAGATAGTTATCTTAGAAGAAGCTTGTCCCACAACCAGCTACATCACTGCAACATTCCACCCAACCATAGGCCAGTGTGCTAATCAATCTATTAGCAACACTGCCACCCACGAGCTGGGCATGATTCCCACAAGGAATAGGGGAACACTAGCAGACTCACACATATCCAAGGATATAACAAGAACTCAGCCAAGCCAAAAGAGTTGGGTTTATCAGGCTACAAAGGAGCTGGAAAGGTTGATTGCTAAGCTAGTGAGCTCAACCCCAGAGCTATGGACACTTGCACCAGATCTAGCCTGAATTATAAAACATCTACACACCCAACACAAGGAAGCATCCCCTTCTCTCCTACAAATTCCCTCAGGATATGCCTTCCCTTCCAGTGCTATTTAGGGTTTGCAAAGAAGAAAACCAACCCCCTAGATATGTCTGTGAGGTTCCTTCTCACACCAGGTTTATCAAGCTAGTCAGACCCCATTTCAACTCCCAAACCTATTCATATCAAAGCAAAATATGCACACACGGCAGAACAAAAAATTTCTGGATTGAGGAAAAATGGTTTCGACAACACAACGAATTATCAAGATGGGTAAAAATAGCCCCTTAGTAGCAATTCAATTTCCAGATTCATTTATGGTCCTAACATGGCCAAAACAAACTCAACAACACCCAAAAATTGTGGGTTTCTCCTCCCACTCGTTGTGCAAACCAAATTTTTTTTTCCCAGCCAAGTAATGAGGAAAAAAACCACAAAAACACCCAACAGAGATCTCAACCACTATTTGTTAGCAAAAAAACTTCCCAGCAATGGGGAAAAAACACAGGAAGCTGTAAAAATGTGAATGAGAGTGCCCAAGAGCTCCAAAAACATGGGGAAGACAAAAACATGGATGCATGAGGGAATGGGCAGCCTTTTTGGGAAATAACCCCCCCCACAAGTCAAAATTGCATTTCCCAAAAAATGATGGCTTCTCCAATTCGAATTTTTGGGCTGTCATACCTTGCCCATCCCATGCAATAACCAACTCAACCAATTTTTGGCAGTAATAAATGATTGGGTGAGTAAGACAAGGAAGGTAGTTAATAGTTTGATGGGTTTTCCCTTTGACATTTGGATTTTCCCTATTGGCCCAAAGGTTTGAATATCCCTCTCCCCACCTTATCCTTAGAAAATCATGCCCCCATGTCACTATTGTTGCATCCTACTAGAATAGGGTGCAGGGAATCACATGCATATGATGGATTCAAGGATGACCAAGCAACGTCCTCGCAAGGGAATAACTCTCCCATCAATTCTGACAACCGAATCTACCCCACCCCAACAAAATACCATCGGCATAGATTTAATCGTCGAAACATAAAATGCTAAATCGATGGTGGTATTTTTCCTTTAGCTCCACACCACGATTAAATACAATATATGCATCATATACATTTAATGAAAACATGGTCAAAACCAGGGTGTTACATTCCCCTCCCCCTTCAATAGCACTGTCCTTAGTGCTTTACAAAATTGAACAAAAATGCTAACTGGTATCTCCCTCAGTTCTACATAGAATTCAACAAAAATGGATGTGCCAATCGTATGGCATCCTCCAGCTCCCATGTAGCCTCTTTAGGACTGTAGTGCTCATATTGCACCTTTACCTGCCCTATGGCTCGATTCCGAAGCATTGTGAACTTCCTGTCGAGGATGGGCATTGGCTTGATTTTGAAATCTCCCTCGGGTTCCACCTAAATCACATCCCAATTTATTACATGGTTAGGATCATGTACATATTTCTGAAGCAAAGATACATGAAAAACATTATGAGCTCTAGTGCTAGAAGGAAATGCAAGTCTATATGCAACTGGCCCTATTCTTTCAAGCACTTCAAACAACCCACAATATCTTGGTGACATCTTGGCACAACTTCCAAGCTTCAAGGAACTCTTCTTTTCCCTCACTCTGAGGTAAACATGATCCCCAACACTGAACTCTCTGTTCACCCTATGCTTATCTACATAGCTTTTTTGTCTATCCTGGGATGCTTTCAAATTCTTCCTGATCTTTACAACCTCCTGCTCCATCTCCTTGAGCAATTCTGGACCAAGCACAACCCTGTTCACTGGATTATCCCAATTCATTGGTGTCCTATGCCTTATTCCATACAAAGATTCATATGGGCTCATCCCCAAGGATGTTTGTTGTCCATTGTTATAAGCAAAATCTACCAAGTGTAAATAATCCTCCCACTTGGATGGTTTATCGATCACATACATGCGAAGCATGTCTTCAAGCACCTGTTTAACTTTCTCTATCTGCCCATGAGTCTGAGGATGGTAGGCAGTGCCGAAGTTCAACTTTGTACCCAAATATGCAAACAACCCCTTCCAAAAAGTGGAAGTGAACTTGACATCTCTATAAGAGACTATTGTCTTAGGAAATCCATGCAATTTGAAAATCTCCTTCATGAAGATCTTTGCAATGTCATCAGTCTCATGCGTAGACTTAACTGGTATAAAATGTGCTGCCTTTCTCAACTTGTCCACCACAACCATGATGGAATCATGCTGTCTGCAAGTCATTGGCAATCTTGTAATAAAATTCATGAAAATAACTTCCCATTTCCATTCTGGAACTGGCAAAGGCTGCAACAAACCTGTTGGGTGTTGATGCTCAACCTTCACCTGTTGACATTTCATGCACCTTGAAATATATTCATCCATGTCCTTTTTCATTATTGGCCAAAATTACTGCTTTCTAGCTATAGCAATTGTCTTCCGATATCCTGGGTGACCAGAATATGGAGCTTGATGGATCTCATCCATAACAACCCTCCTCAAATATGCTACATTCAGAATATAAATTATGTTCTTATAAGTAAGAAGTCCATATTCTTCCAATTTATATCCCTCATAATTCTTTTCAAGGCTTTGCTATTGCAACTTGTCCTTGACTTGTATATACAATTCATCTTCAACAACATGATTAACAATCTGCTGCCTCAACTTTGATTGGCAAATACTAATGGATGCCACACGCATTTCCTGCACCTTTCTGATGAGTGCATAGACTACTTTATTCTTTTTTCCCTTTATGTGCTTGATTTGAAAATCAAACTCACATAAAAACTCCAGCCATCTAGCTTTCCTAGCATTTAGAGTAGCTTGATCAAACAAATACTTCAGACCACAATGGTCTGTCCTTAGCTCAAATATTCTTCCCATTAAGTAATGCCTCCACATCTTGAGAGCATGTACTATGGCTGCAAGTTCTAGATCATGAGTAGCATATTTCTTCTCATGCTCCTTCAGCTTTCTTGACTCATAACATATCACGTGGTTGTATTGCATATGGAATTCTCCAAGCCCTTGACCGCATGCATCGGTACACAGCACAAAATATTTTTCTGGGTCTCCAATCTTCAAGACTGATGCACTTGTGAGAATATTCTTCAACCGCTGGAAGCTTTCTTCACACTTCGGTGTCCATTCAAACTTTATTCCCTTATTTTGCAAAGAAGTGACTGGATGTGCAACCTTGGAGAATCCTTCAATGAATCTCCTGTATTATCGAGCAAGCCCCATACAAGATCTTACATCTGTCACTTTTCTTGGAGTAGGACAATTCATAATGGACTCAATCTTCTCAGGGTCTACATATATAACCTCATCTGAGATAATGTGACCCAAATAATGAATCCTATCTCTATAAAAGTCACACTTTCTCAACTCTGCATACAACTTATCCTTCTTGAACAATTGTAATGTCAATCTCAGATGTTCTTCATGCTATTCCTCATTCTTAGAATAAATAAGGATGTCATCAAGGAAAACAAGAACAAACTTGTTCAAATACCTGCTAAAGACACTATTCATAAGGCACATAAATGTAGCTGGTGCATTTGTGAGACCAAATTGTATGACTACAAACTCATAATGTCCATACCTTGTCTTGCAGGATGTCTTATCAATGTCTTCATCCTTGATTCTCACCTGATGGTAACCCAACCTTAAGTCAATATTGGAAAATACCTTTGCTCCTCTCATTTGATCAAAGAGGTCATCAATCCTAGGAAAAAGGGTATTTATTCTTAACCGTGACTTTGTTTAGCTGTCTGTAATCAATACACAATCCAAGTGTACCATCTTTCTTCTTCACAAATAGAACTAGTGCTCCCCAAGGAGACACATTCATCCTTATATACTTCTTCTCCAACAAATATTGTAGTTGCATCGTCAGCTCTAGCATTTCTAGTGTACTCATCCTGTAGGGTGTCTTGGACACTAGTGCTACTTCTGGCACAAGTTGAATTGTGAAATCAATGTTCCTCTTTGGAGGAAGACCTAGAATCTCATCAGGAAAAACATCCCTGAATTCTTGTAATACAAGATAGTCCTCCAACCTAATAGTTTCATTCTTTGTTGCTTCCAAAACATGAGCTGCATACACTGTGCAACCTTTCCTACAACACTTCTTCAGCTGCGTTGCTGAAATCTGCCTAACCGAAATCACCTTTGGAATGCCTCTTACAACTCTCGGGTTCCCTTCTTCATCCATGCATTCAAAAGTATTATTGTAATAGTCAAGCTTTAACCTGTGAGCTTCTAAACAATCCATTCTAATGAGAACATAATAGGAACCAAGTGGTAGAACATTCAGATCAACACAAGTGACCAATCCATTCATGACCAACAGACATTTCTCTACAACTTCACTAACCTTTCTCTTAGTTCCAGTGGCTAGCTGAAATAACCAAGATTTTCTATGCTTTACTTTCTTAAAAGCACAAATCTCCACTACTCAAGGAGTAATGTAACTATGAGTAGAACCAGGGTCAATCAAAATAGAAACCGATTGCTCAGCAATCTTACCTGCAAATTGAACCACAGTTGATCGGTGATCTTCCTGGAGGTCCTCCAGTGCTACATAAATCCTAGGGACAACTGTTTCTGCCTCTTGAATGTTGTAATCTGGTTTTTCATTCTCATTCTCAAGTGGACAATTCTTGTGCATGTGGGGTCCTCCACACTTCCAACATTGGAGTGGTTCTTTGTTCTATTGTGATTCTCTGGGCTTTTCTCCCACAACTATGGTTGGTTGCTTCTCAGTTTGGGATGTCTGCTTCTGTTGATTCCTGAAGTTAGAAGGTTTGAAACCCTTATTCCTTTGTTCAAACTTTTCATTCTTCTTGTCATTCCATGTCTTATGATAATCAGGTTTTCCTTTGTTTTTCTCATAGCAATACTTATCTTTCCTTATTACTTCTTCCAGAGTTCTAGGTTAATAAAACTCAATTCTGTCTTTGTAAGACTAAGGAAATCCACTAAGGAAATGATGGATTTTCACTTTTTCATATTTGATGTACCTAACATACCTCAAAATTTCTAGGAACTTGTTTGTGTATTCTTCCATAGTCTGCTGTCCCAATCTTAGCTCATGGAATTCGTTGATCTTGTCATCATAGTACCTGTTAGAGAGGCACTTCCGCTTGAAAAACTTCTGGAACCGTTTTCGCAGAATATTCCTTTCATTAATCTTTTTCACTTTCCTGAAGTGCTCCCACCATATGGATGCTCTTCCAGTCAAATTGAATATGGCTACCCTAGACTTCATATTTCCAGAGTAGTCTTGGACTTGGAAATATTTTCTCATCCCAAGAAGCCAAGCTTCAACTTCTTGTTCATTCTTTACCTCACCATTGAAGGTAGGCGGCCTTGCCTTCTTAAATTCATCACGTGAATGGTTCTGGTAACACCTCTTGTTAGGATTATTAATCCTCCTTTGTCCAAATTTGGTCATATGTCTAAATCGGGAGTCATGTCTAAATCAGGAGTCCATCCAGTCTATTTATAGTCATTATCACCATTGGGTAAACTTGACCTAATTGGGGCACATGTTTCAGTTACCAAAGTGTGGGGAACACTAATTGAGGCTCACTGCCACTTATTGCACTTGAATGCATAAGTTTGGGAGTCTCCTAGATCAATCCCTACAATTTAGGAAGCAACTGGGAGTGCTGAAACCAACCAAGGTCAGTTCACTTCAGTTGATGACTAGTCAAGCCAAGTTAGGAGTCAGTTACATTCAGTTCTAGCCGTCTACATTCAGTTAGTGCTAGGTTTAATTGATTGCACACATGTGGGGCACTTTTCTCACCTACCACAGTCAGTTAACCATTAGTCAACACTAAATGTAACACTTGGTTGTGTTTTAAAGCTCCTATGAACTCCGGTTATGATTTAGACAAGGACAGTTAACTACTGGGTCCTCCGATAGTGATTTAGACAAAGTCCTGGTTACCTACAATCAAGTAGAGTCTAATCAATTCAAAATTCCTCATGTGGATTCGAATTGCTTGTGGCTATTAAAGCCATTTTACATTATTGTAATTATTATCTGAATTACTTTTTTTATTAATGAAAGCATTCACAGCTGCAAGCCTTTTGCACTGTTTCATTCTTCAATTGCTGAGTAAATTGTGAGATCTTCTTTGTGAGTTGTGTATTTGTCTACAGATATATATGCTCAAATTTACATGGTATCAGAGCCTCGGTGGACAATACTCCTCTCCTCCTCAGATCTCCAACCGGATCATTTTGTTTGTTTGATTGTGTGACAGGTTATCAAGTTTTCTTACATCATTCGCTACAAGCAGTGTCTACTTCTCATTGCATTCGCTACAGAAGCTCAGTTCTTCCTATTACTTCGAAATGGCTCATCAAATAGAGCCTCTCACTCCCTTCAACTATCACCAGTGGAAGGAAGACATGAAATTATTGCTCCGCACCAAGCATCTCTTCAGACTCATAGAAGAAATAGAGGAATAGCTAGAATCAGATAAAGACAAAGCTAAGTACATGAACAGGCTTGATGAAGCCATTGGACTCATGCAATTCTCAGTCTCTAGGGATCTTCAATTTCACATCCAAGACTTGGACACTCCCAAGGAGGTTTGGGACAAGCTTGCTTCCTTGTTTGATAAGCATGATGAGATGAGGATCCATCAGCTAGAAAATGATCTGATTACTCTCAATCCATCAGATTTCGAATCTCTAAATGAATTCTTCTCAAAGTTCAAGAACCTGATATATCAGTCGAAGCAATGCCAAGTGAAGAAGGATGAAGATCAGCTCATTCTTGCTATTCTCACAAAGCTCAATTCAGACTACTCAGTCTTTGTATCCACCTTCTAAACAGTAAGGCTCACTACTCCAAATTGGAAGATGCCCACTCTTAATGCTTTCATTCAATCTCTTATTTCTGAGAATGATAAATTGATCCAAATGGGGATCATTCGATCTCCCAAAGATCTAGCTCTTGTTGCAAGAGGAGATAAGGTAGTGAATGACAGAGGGAAGCAAAGAGATGAGTCTGAACTGTCAAAAGAACCTTCAAGTTCGAAGAGAAGCAAGAAGAATGGAAAAGGCAAGGTCCTCTACCCTTACTGTGGAAGGGGATTCCATTTAGAAAGCTCCTGTATGAGAAGACGACTTGATGAAATGGCACTTCTTTTGAAAAGGCACAACATTTCTGTACCTGCTAGCGCAAGGAAGGAAGACTCTGAAGAAGAAGAAGAAGAATACCCAAGGAAAGGACATGCATTGAAAGATTGTTGC
>LPNX010325710.1:13050-34785 GCA_001517045.1 Pseudotsuga menziesii | reverse complement strand
ATGTGTGATCTCTTGTTAGCAACGTGGATTGCTTTAATTAATCATCATCCCCTTAATATTAATCACTTCAAATCATAATAACTCCTAAACAACACCCATCCATATCCGCAACTAATCAAAACACTTTAACAACTTAAGAGCCATAGAAACTCTTTTGTAGGGACTACCCCCCTTGGCTTCGTTAGGAGTTAGCCTAAACGGAGGAGCTAGGAGTAGGTGACAGTACCTAGCTCTGTGCTTGCCCCCAAGGTCACATCTCTCCCACTTTCTCAAGTGAGGAGACAGCTTTCGGAAGATTTCTGCTGTTGGTGTGCAATCGGCGGACAACATGATCTTTGGTCCTGACTCAGTGGAGATCACAGATATCTCTACTGGGAGAATCATAGCAAAGGGTATTGCGAATCATGCTTCAAGAGCATATGAGTTCTCATATTTTATGCCTCCTTCAGAACTAGTGCACTCTCAGCAGCCACCTGCAAGGGAAGGTAAAACCATTACATCTACTTCCTTTACATATTCTACTAGTATTGCAGATCCATCCATATCAGTTTATGACATTAAGATTCAGGGTGACTCAGATCTAGATTCAGTCCCTACTTCCAAACTGGAAGCTAGGAAGATGACTGGAAACTCAACTGACACTCAGAAAGGAAAGACTCCAGCGCTATTCCATACTATTTTCCTCCTTCAGAGAGATGTAATAGACTCCCTGTAAGATGCAATATGGCAAGGGCTCAGTATTACTGCATTCAGAAGAATGGATATGATCATACACCTCTTCATTTAGCAAGAGACAAAAGTTACATTCCTCCTTCCTTCCATCATCAGATTTGGAGAAAAAGGAGAAGTCTACATGCCAGGCCCCAGAATACCTGTGCACAGCACACCATGCATGCTGCTTCACTACCTCACAGAGATGAAGATTGCAGCAACATATTTTCAAGTTTTTCAAACTTGAGACCTGATTATACCTGCTTAGATAGAAGGAGGGATTTTTTCCCATGTATTTTTTTCCCTAGCTTCTTGTATTGAGCAGTTACTTTATTTTACTTGATGTAATGGGTGACCTATGGTCTTAGTTACCAGGGCCCACAATTTGTCCAAGTTAGCATTCAGGGGGGGTGTTAGGATTATTAATCCTCCCTTGTCCAAATTTGGTCATATGTCTAAATCGGGAGTCCATCCAGTCTATTTATAGTCATTAACACCATTGGGTAAACTTGACCTAATTGGGGCACATGTTTCAGTTACCAAAGTGTGGGGAACACTAATTGAGGCTCACTACCACTCATTGCACTTGATTTCATAAGTTTAGGAGTCTCCTAGATCAATCCCTACAATTTAGGAAGCAACTAGGAGTGCCGAAACCAACCAAGGTCAGTTCACTTCAGTTGATGACTAGTCAAGCCAAGTTAGGAGTCAGTTACATTCAGTTCTATCCCTCTACATTCAATTAGTGCTAGGTTTAATTGATTGCACACATGTGGGGCGCTTTTCTCACCTACCACAGTCAGTTAACCATTAGTCAACACTAAATGTAACACTTGGTTGTGTTTTAAAGCTCCTATGAACTTTGGTTATGATTTAGACAAGGACAGTTAACTACTGGGTCCTCCGATAGTGATTTAGACAAAGTCCTGGTTACCTACAGTCAAGTAGAGTCTAATCAATTTGAACTTCCTCATGTGGATTCGAATTGCTTGTGGCTATTAAAGCCATTTTACATTATTGTAATTATTATCTGAATTACTTTTTTGATTAATGAAAGCATTCACAGCTGCAAGTCTTTTGCACTGTTTCATTCTTCAATTGCTGAGTAAATTGTGAGATCTTCTTTATGAGTTGTGTATTTGTCTATAGATCTATATGCTCAAATTTATACCTCTTCCTCTCATTCATGTGAGAGGAAGAACTTGAATTGCTATTGGATCCTTTAGAGTCAGATGACCCACTAGGAGATCTCTTCCTTCTTTTGGTACTGCTTTTACTACCTTTTGGTCTTACTACCCGGTCCTCAGAGTTCATCCGCCTCTGGATGCCTATCAAACTTTGTAGCATGGATGCATTCAACTGATTCTTCTCCTCCCAAGCCTTAACTAGTATTTCGTTATCTACCTTGTAACTTTGCATCTCCACCCTTAGGCTTCTCATGGTGGCTACAAAATATGGGGGAGTATCTTGAAACCTCCTCCCATTAGACTCTGTCTTAGAATTTCCAACTAGGACATTTTCCCCCATAGCATCTTCCTCGTACAAATCGGGGTTTTGTGCATCATTCATGCTACAGGTTCTCATGGCTGAACCAAAACCCAAATTTACTGATCTGCACTATGTGGAATGCTGCCCTTTTGAAGGTGACTATAATTCTGCAAAATGTGTTAATAAACAAAATTGTTAGCTGCATAACATTCACATGAATTCATAATTACTTACCTTCATATGGAAAAATCTCATATTGACAACTTTCTCAAAATAAACTTTTCTTCCACAACAACGACTGTTTGAAGGGGACGATGGGGGTCAAGGGGGATTTCCCCCTTATGGCTTCCCAATTTTTTTCAATATGCATCGACAAAATTTACCCGATTCCTTCCGATGTCTCCTTTTGCTACGTCAAAAATTTTCGACTTTCATTCGTTGCTGCATCGAAAAAGTTTCTGACTTTCACCCACTGTGCCGTGTCAGAAAAATTTCCGACTTCCATCCGCCATTGCAGAAGACTTCCCAATTTTTCACCCGCCATTGTGGAAAACTTTCCGTCTTTCTCCTAGCCCAGTCCTCCGTGGTTGCGAGAAATTTTTTGACTTTCACCCACCACGGGTCGGCTCGACCCAACCGACATGCATCGGCTCGATTTTCAACTTCCACCCAACATGCATTGGCTCGATTTCCCACTTCCACCTGACACACCTCGACTCAAATATTATTATGTGCTTAGCCAACGTTGGGACCAATTTCATCAAAATTTTCCGATTTCATACTTAGAATTTTTTTTTATCGGAATTTTATTTCATCGGCTTCGTCCGCTGTGTCAAAGAAAAACAAAAAATATATCCGATGAATCAGCTCGGCTTCGCCTGATTCTTCTCGCCGACGCTTCCGCTTCAGTGCATCGGCTTCTATTGCCACTTCTTGCCGACCACCCCAAAACCCTTAGGCTCCATTTTTTGTCGGCTCCGTTCAGACAACGCAACCAACGTATCGGCTCAGATTCACCCTTTATGTTGATATTGTCTCTGTGAAATCGTCGGCTCGAATCCACCAACCCATCCACCACTATCATCTCGTCTTCAGCTAACCCAACCGATGTATTAGCCCAACTTTAGCTAACTGGGCCGATAGGCTATTTTTCATACTTAGAGAAATTTTGAAAAATTTATCCTGTCTGCTGCTTTTCTACTGAACACAGGTGGATTTCTCATGACCCTTTTGAGGCCCAAAGCTGTAACACAACTCTGATACCACACTGTCATGTCCCCTCCTAACCACCTAAGAGGGAACGTGACCATGGTGATGTTAATCCGGAAAATTTAAATCCCATGAACATACACATGATAAAAATGCATTGAACTTAAACATACACAGACACATAAATCATTAATATACAACAAAATAAAAATACATTCATCCACAACATTTAACATGTTCATATTAATTAGTAAGCACATACAGTTGCAGAGATAAAATAAACAAGAGATACTTATCTTAGAAGAAGCTTGTCTCGCAACCAGCTACATCGCTGCAACGTTCCACTCAACCATAGGCCAGTGTGTTCATCAATCTCTCAACAAAACTGCCACCCCCTAGATGGGCATGATTCCCACAAGGAATAAGGGAACACTAGCTGACTCACACATAGCCAAGGATATAACAAGAACTCATCCAAGCTAACACAATTGGGTTTATCAGGTTGCAAAGGAGCTGGAAAGGTTAACTAATAAGCTAGTGAGCTAAACCCCAGAGCTATGGACACCTACACCAGATATATCCTGACTTGTAAAACATCTACACACCCAATACAAGGAAGCATCTGCTTCTCTGCTACACAGTCCCTCAGGATATGCCTTCCCTTCCAGTTTTATTCAGGTTGTGCAAAGAAAAAAACCAACCCCCTAGATATGTCTGTGAGGTTCCTTCTCACACCAGGTTTATAAAGCTAGTCAGATCCCATTTCCACTCCCAACCTGGTTCAGATCAAAGCAAAATATGCACACATGGAAGTGTTAAGTCATGAATTTGTTTTCTTCAGTCTTATATTTTTCTTGTGATTTTGGTTTAAGCTGGCTCATTTACTTACTTTTAAGAAATTTTGGTTTAGAGTGAATTTTTGATTTTTTTCCATTAGGTTTTCATTATTTTTTGTTTTTCTTATGTCCTGAAGGGTTCTATAGGATATATGTTGATTAATAGTTTCATAAATAAGCACTAAGACCAAGTTTTAGTCATATAAACCTAGGTTAAAGTTGAATTAGTGGTTAAAAAGGTCAAAATTTGATTTTTAAACATTCTTGTAGTGCAACGGTTAAAATTTTACACTGGTGCGCTACAAGAAAATCGCGGGTGCAAAATTTGTCAGTTTTTACGCCAATTTCTCCAATGATTTCACTCCTGGATGACTAATCACATGTGTAGGTAGGTTTAATACGTGTTTCATCAAATATAATCATGCAAACATGTGTTGGCTATGACGTGAGGGAGATCGTGGCAGTCAGAATTAAAGGCTTGGCAAATCATGACAGACAGTGGAATGAGTCTAGAATGATGGGAAATAGCTTCTCCAATTAAGCATTACGAAGCTGGTGGAGAAGTGGAATGAAGACACATTGCTAAGAATTAGAAATTGGCAGTTGAAGAAGGAACTTAGGGTTTTCTCAGCGCGACAATTGGAAGTAAGCTAAAGACTTGAAGACACCTGGACGGTTAAATTCGACATTCAGATAGTCCAAGAATCAACTTTTAACACCTGCAGCAAGCTGGGAGCGAGGTATTCCATGTGACCTTGGTCATGGCATTTTAAATTGGTGGTTTTTCTATTAAGGCTTATAAGGTTAAATTGATTAAAGAAAACATAAACTCATGTATTCAACAAGCTCCCAACGGTGAGAGATCAGTCAAAAAGGTCTAAATGAACATCTTTGATATTAGTAAATTTCAGCAGCAGCTCTGTTTAAAGACCTTGGTGCTCTTTTTGACCTAAATTACCCAAGCTCGGTACAAAACATTCCCTACATTGATAGTAGAATTGACTGTTAAAAAATTGAGGAAAAACAGCCAGGGAAAATCCAAAGGAGAACTGACTGTCAAAACTCTGAAAACTTGAGGAAAAAAGGCTCTTAGGTCACTAATAGGTTCTGAAATTCACACAGAAACATCATCAATCCTTGGGAAAGCAGATGAAGAGGAGTGGGAAGACCAATAGGGCTGAGCCCACTAAGTTGAATTGGATAGACAAGTTTCCTGGGTGTGCAGAACTTTTTGAGAATGCTGGATGGTTGAACTTCTTTAAAAAGATTGATGGATATAATACCGAAGTTTCTCATAAATTTGCTCAATGTTATAACCAAGATATAGTATCATTTGATACTCTGAAATTCAAATGAACTGTAGAGTTGGTAGCTGAAGCAATAGGCGTCAAGAATGAAGGAGAACTTTGGTTCAAAAATGTGCCTTTTACCTTAAATGCCCAAAGGTATCTATTGCCTGGCATTGTTCCAGATTGGAGAAAGGGAGTGCTTATCGATAATTTCAGAGCTGAATGGGTAGAGCCTATCAAGGTTCTACAAAGCTACATTACTTGTGAAGGGAGGTATGCTTTTTTCTTCAAGTATCATTTCAGGTTTCTTCAGCACCTTGCTGGTGAATCAAGGATGAATCTCCCTTTCTTCTTGTTAAAGAGTTTGCAGAAAATGTCAAGCAGGATCAAAGAGCATCATGGCCACACTGCACAGTCCATCTTTCATCATGGATTGATCAAGATTATTATTAGCATTGTTTTGCAAAGAGAAGGAAAGACTTGGGACTAGTTTCTTTTTTGGTCTAGGTTCCAAAATAACCAGGAAGGACAACCTACCAAAAAGCATGTTGATAAGGGACAAACCCTAATTAGAAAATTAAGACAAAAAGTGAAGGCTAAAGATGAAAAATCTGTCAAGTTAGAAGGAGTGGAAGAAGCTTCAAAAGGATATTATGAATCTCAGCAGCCTTCAGTTGATAGTGAAAACAAAAATTTGCTGTCTATTCACAAGGAAAGCCAGCTTGTTAAAAATGAAACACCAGCAGAAGCACTCATTGATGAAAAAATTGTTTTTACAGAAAAGGTTTTAGGAAATGAAGAAAATACTAAGGTCCAACAACGAAGCCTAATTACCATTTTATCTGAAGATGAAGGATACTTGTTGGAAGGAGATGAGTTGACTTTCAGTGCTAAGACTAGGGTTGGCACACAAAGGGAGTTCTACAGTCAAGAGGATAAGACAGTAATGCCAAAGAAAAAGAAGATCAAGGGTAAAGAATTTGCCTCTATCATGCATCAAGGAAAAAGTTTAAAGATGGTAGGAGAGTTTTCCCTAGGCCGGAGACCCAAAACTAGATCCAAAAACAAATTGAGGCTGAACATGAAAAAGCTACTAAACCCTAAGTTAAACATAGAAGAGGTAACTGTGTTTGATAATTCTTCCTTAGATGAAAAACTAGAATCTAGCAAAGGTAACAGCAAAGGAAAGAAACCATTGAAGACAGAAGAAGAATCTAGTCTCACTCAGACTAAATTATCTATTGTGTTTTTAGAGATACGAGGTAAACTTTTGAAGGAGCAGCATAAAGATGAAACAGAGATGTCTTATTCAGGAAATAGGTTGTTGATGTATGAAAATGCACCTAATGAAATAGATAAACAGGAAAACCCAAGTGTTCATGATGCTACTACAAAGCTGCTGTTTGAGGATGAGGAAATCTTCAGAAAGCTGAACATCCCATGGCTGCCTAGTGAGCTATAGAATACAACAAGAAGCAAGGCATTTGACTTAGAAAAGGAGAATTTGCAAAGAGCTATCAAGCGATACAAACATCAAATAGAGTATATGCAAGAGACCAATGATGGTCTGGTTACAGCTAATAAAAGACTCAGGGAAGACCCAGAAGAAGTGAATGATCATTACCAAGAACTTATTGCAGTTTCCAAAGAGGCCCTAAAAAGGAAAAGAAGTACAGATTTATAGTGTGCAGAATTAAAAAAAATTGTCAGAAGCTTACAACAACAGAATGAGGAGCTTAATAAAAGAATGACAGATATGGAAGCTGAGTAGTAGAAAACTAGGAAAAAGGCCCAAGCCTTAGATGGGATAGCTTTATTGGCAGAAGCTGCTAAAGACCTTTGAGCATTGTTAGCAAAAATAGTTAGTTTTTATGTTTTGATGAGTATTTTATTTTTGTAATTATTATATTGACAATATCCTATCGATGAGTAGGCTAAAAACAGTTAGGGTTTAGACTCTAACTGCATTTTGAAAAAATAGTATTTAGGAAGGTCACAAAGAGAACAAGGGGTTCGACTTTTGGATGGCTAAAGGAGGTCTCTAGACTTATTGATAAGCTAAGTAATTGACTCTCATGTGTATTTGATGAACATATTATGAAATATATGTTCCATTTTACCCTTCAGTTTGTGTTTTGGCTTCATTTCTAGCTTGTTTAGCTACACAATTGGTAAATTCATTGCTGGTTTATGGTTTCTATGCTTGTAGTGCTTGTCAATTGTGGATCAACTTCAAGGTTATGTTCTGTTGAATATATGGTTACTATATTATGCATCTCTGTTCTTATTTAGTTGTGATTTAGTTTATATTTGGCTTATGAATGTATTCGCTTTGTCACCAAACTTCACAACCATAAAAACCTTTCAAAAACCCTAAAAACCTAGTTTTGTTTGATTGAATATTTGAGATTGTGTTGGCTTGTTTCTTTGTAGTCTGGAAACAATTTCTGGAAGAAACATATTTGGCGCCGTTGCAGGGGAACAAATTTGAAAACATATTTTTCCCTGGGATACTTATCATTTCACTGGTTTCAAGAGGTGAACTTAAACCAGCACATCTTTAAGGCTACTTTTCACCAGTTTGTTAGAGTGGCTACTAGGGGAGTTGGAACTAGAAACAGAACCATTTCATCATTGTAGTTAGGTGTTATAGATCCTGAATAGATATTGAAGACATCAAGGAAGATTATAAGGTATCAGTCATTACCATCCCTATGTGACCCTCACCAGTTGGATGGTTCATCACCTTCATCTGTGTTGAGAAAAGAAGAAGAAATCTCACCTTGGCTAAAACCTATAATTCCTGACAGTAGTTTCCAAGTTTTCACTGATCCTCAATCTTTCAGAAAAGCTAAAACAGTCTCTCCTGGTAAGATACCTCTATTTCAGTTGAAAGTAGGTAAAAACCCTTTTCAGCCAAGTTCCAGCCAAACCTCTCCATCACCAAAGTCAATTCAGCCTTAAAATGGCAGCCCAAAATCAACCTATAGACATGATGGACCGAATGGTTGTAGCCAGATATGCACCATTGGTTTTGCCTCATCCTTTGAATGCATTGCCTGGAGGTGACTATCAGGAATATCTGCCTAGGTTTAATGGATAGGGGGAAACTACAGCTGAAGAACACTGGGAAGCTTTCCTTAGTTATGCTGATAACCAAAACATTGAAGCCAAGGATGTATGGATGAGAATGTTCGTGCAGAGCCTTGATGGAGATGTCAGGAAATGGTTCAGGGAGTTTCCTGCTAACTCAATCACTATCATTGAAGAACTTTGTGATCTCTTCATGAGACAATGGGGTGACACCAAAGACCATACATACTACATAACTGAGTTTGGAGCCCTTAGGAGGAAAAAGGATGAAACTATTGCAGACTTTTCAAAGAGGTTTAACAAAATGTATAGTAGAATTCCTGCAGAAATAAAGCCTACAGAAACATCTGCAAAACTTACATATGCAAATGCTTTCGACCATGAATTTTCCTTACTACTAAGAGAAAGGAGACCTATTTCTTTACTAAATATGCAGGATGCAGCATTGGAGGTAGAATCTAACATATTAGCTTCCAATAGATTGAAGAAGGAAACAACTCAGCAAATCTATGACAGGAAAGGAAAGAAAGAAGCAGCTCCAGGAGGTTCAACTTCTCATTTTGCAGAAGAGAAAATATATGAGATGGCCAAGTTGGTGAAGATATTGACTGCAAAGTTGAACAAATTAAAACTAGAGAAAAATTCCAGCAAACTTGTTCCAGAAGGTGAATGAAACCCTAACAATCAAAACCAATTTAGAAGACAATTTGCTCCCTGTTTCATGCCTAGAGAACGAAGGAATAATGATATCCAGCGGGAAAGGAGAGAAACTGAGGACCAAAGAGTACCACCACCCCTTCAGAACAATGTTGCTGATGAAGAAGAGGTTGATGATGAAGTGATATTTGAAGATACTGACCAGGATATGAACCATTTTGGAGAAATATTGTCTGGGGGTTTTGTCATTGAAGAAGAGTTTCTGAATGCAGAATGCTATGATGCTGATATGTTCGAAACAGAGGATGATTTAGGTCTAAAAATGACTGCTATAACCGCTGATGTCCGTCAAAATGAACTCAAGAAGACTATAAATATGAGGTTAGGTCCAAAACAGTTTGTAAAAATCCCGAAGAAGAAGGTAGCTGTCCCTACTAAGCAGCCATCTGATCCCGTGATAGAAAAAAGAAAAGTTTCAGAAAAACAAAATAAGAACATGGAGGTTGAAGAGGTAAATAAAAATATGCAGAATTTCAGCCTGGAAAATGAATTAGTTAGGTTAAAGATTCCTATACCTTTGATTGAATTAATGAAAAACCCTTCATATAAAGAATCAGTTATTAAGATGATTAATTCAGCAAGCAATCAGCCTATTTCTGACACGGTGAATTTGTAAGAAGAAAACCCTAGGATTTTCATTGGATCAGCCTTGGCTGAAAAGACTGAAAATGAAGCAGGTGCTTCACCTCCATTCTACATTACTTTGACAGTCCATGAACAAATGATACATAATTGTTTGTTAGATTCAGGAGCATCACACAATTTAATGCCAAAGACTGTTATGGAGGCTTTAGGTCTGAGTATTACCAAACCCTATCATGATTTGTATGCATTTGATTCTCGAGTAGTGAAGTGTTTAGGGGTAATAAAGGACATGGTTGTCAGTTTGGCTCAATTACCCATGAAAAGTATGATCATGGATGTAGTGGTAGCTGATATCACACCTAAATTTGGTTTACTTCTCTCTAGGTATTGGGAAAAGAAGGTTGGTGGGACCTTACAAATGGATTTATCATATGCTACTATTCCTGTGTTTGGAGGAGAAAACAGAAGGCTGTACAGAGAGCTTCAGTTTGCCTATATTGTAACAGATGACAAGAACACTACCAACCATCCACTATATCCTATTGATAAAGACCTGGGGACTTGCATGTTACATTTTAATGATGAAGACAATACTGCTGGTTTGTTACAGGTTGAAAAGGAACAACCAGTAAAATGTAGTAGAGAACAAGAGGATGAGCTATGGCAATTATACTTTGATGGATCTTCTTGTAAAGAAGGTGCTGGAGCAGGGGTTCTTCTTATATCCCCTAGAGGTGAAACAGTAAAGCTGATGTATAAATTAGAGTTTATTACTACAAACAATACTGCTGAATGTGAAGCTTTGCTGTTAGGATTAAAAGCTGCCAAAGATTTGGGCATTCAACAGATTTCTGCATTTGGCGACTCTAAATTAGTTGTTCAGCAAGTGAAGAACAACTATCAAGTGAAGCAGGGTTTGTTGAAGGTCTACCGAAATGAGGTATGGGACATGATTAAAAATTATTTTGTAGATTTTAACATTACCTATATTCCAAGAGACCATAACCAGACTGCAGACTCATTAGCATTGGCTGCTACACACTTTAGGATCCCCAAAACTACTCAGTTGAGATATCCCATTGAAGTTAGGTACAGACCATCTGTACCTGATAATGTAAACAGTGGAGAGTGTTCAAAGATGACATTGAGATTAAAATGTTTCTGGAGCTTACCCATGAGTTTTCTAATTCCCTGGTTGATCAAGAGGAAGATGAAGAGGATGGACAGGTGGAAGAGATTGCTGAAAATGAAATAGTTGGACACAAAACCATTGAATTAAAAAGCAATTTCATTCCAAAGGGTTTGGTACCTTTGGAAATGATTTTTTCAAAAGATGATACACTCTTAAAACCTGTTGTATAATCCTCAGAAGAGAATGTGGTGGATTGTAACATTGGCTCTGCAGAACAGCCTAGAATGGTAAAAATTTCTAAAGCACTTACAGCTGAACAAAGAAATAGGTACATTAAATTGTTAAAGGAACATGTTGATGTTTTTGCATGGCCTTATGAGGAATTGAGAACATATGAAACTAGAATTATACAACACAAAGTCCCTTTAAAACCAAATGTCAAACCTTTTCATCAGAAATTAAGGAGGATTAATCCAGCCTTGTTTCCTGTTATTGAAAAAGAAGTGAAGAAGTTATTAGATGCCAAGATCATAGTTCCCCTCAGGTACTCTTCATGGGTGGCTAATCTAGTTCCTGTTAGGAAAAAGAATGGAGAAATCAGGTTGTGTGTTGACCTTAGAAATTTGAACAGATCTTCACTAAAGGATAATTATCCTCTGCCTAAAATAGAGCAAATATTGCAGAAAGTGGTCGGGGCATAGAGGATCTCAATGGTTGATGGTTTCTTAGGGTACAATCAGATTTCTATGCATCCTAATGATAAGGAGAAAACAACTTTTATTACTCCTTGGGGAACTTTCATGTATGATAAGATGCTTTTTGGTCTAATGAATGCTGGAGCCACTTTTCAGAGGGCTGTGGATATTGCTTTTGTTAGAGAAAAGGAGAAGTTTGTGGTAATCTACTTAGATGATATTACTGTTTTCTCACAATCAGATGATGAACATCTGAAGCATTTGAAGCAGACTTTCCTGAAATGTAGAAAATTTGGCTTGTCCTTGAATCCAAAGAAGTCACACTTTGTTGTACAAGAAGGTAAATTGCTTGGTCATTTAGTTTTTGCTGATGGTATAAGGATTGACCCTGAAAGGGTAAAAGCTATATTGAAAATAAGTTTACCGAGGAGTAAAAAGGATGTCCAATCTTTCATTGGTAAAATCAACTTTCTGCATTGGTTTATACCAAACTTTGCTGAGACTATCAAACAAATTATAGTCATGCTGAAAAAGGATCAAGAAGTCAGGTGGACCACTGAGGCAAAGAATGCATTTGAGAAGATCAAAATGGCTCTTACTGAAGCTCCTGTATTAGTAAGCCCAGATTTTACCAGAGAATTTCTTACATTCTCATTTGCATCAGAGGATACAATAGAAACTGTTTTGTTGTAGAAGAATAAGGAAGGATTGGAGCAACCTATTGCATTCTTCAGCAAAACTCTCAGGGATTCTGAATTAAAATACAGTATCTTAGAAAAACAGGCCTATGCTTTGGTAAAATCCTTAAAGTTTTTCAGAATCTATGTTTTGCATTCTAAAGTTATTTCATATGTGCCTAATGCTACTGTAAAAGATGTTTTGACACAGCCTGATAGTGAGGGGAAAAGAGGCAAGTGGATTGCTAAAATAATGGAGTATGATGTAGATATTAGACCTACCAAACTAGTCAAGGGACAAGGTTTAGCCAAGCTGTTGGCTGAATCAAATTGTCAAGCTCCGGGATTGGATGTGATGGCTGAAGAGCTAGCTCAAGAAGAAGATCAAGCAATTTTGGAAAGAGAGAATATTATGGACTATTATTCAGCATCCACATGGTACACAAACATTGTGTATTTTTTGTTGTTTTTGCAATGTCCTGAGCATTTAGATAGAAAAGCTGCTAGATATTTAAAGCTAAAAGCTACTAAGTATTATCTAGTAGAAGAGCAGTTATTCTGGAAGGACCCAGGTGGTATTCTACTCAGATGCTTGGATAAATCTGAAATTGAAGGAGTGATTTCTGAATCTCATGAGGGTGCTTGTGGAGGTCACAAGTACTGGAAGACAACAGCATACAATATTTTAAGAGATAGGTACTATTGGCCCTCTTTGTTTGTAGATGTATATCAGAAGGTAAGAGCCTGTATCCCTTGTCAGAAGTTTGCTGGAAAACAAAAATTGTTGTCATTGCCCCTAAAACCTATTGCAGTAAGTGCTCCTTTCCAGCAATGGGGTTTGGATTTTATAGGGGAGATAAATCCATCTTTCTCAAGACAACACAGGTGGATTCTAACTGCAATAGACTTCTTTACCAAATGGGTGGAAGCCATCCCTACTAGGACTTCCACAGACAAAGTAATTATGGAATTTATTGAAGAAAATATCCTTAGTAGGTTTGGGTGTCCTCAGAAAATAGTAAAAGATAATGCAAAGGCTTTCAAGTCTAAGGCAATGGAAGCATTTTGTGAAAAGAATGGTATCTTGCTGAAGCATTCAACTCCTTACTATCCCCAGGGTAATGGTTTAGCTGAATCCTCAAATAAAAAAATCATTCAGAATATCAAAAAGTTGCTTAAGCATAATAAGAGATCATGAGATTCTATGCTGAAATATGCATTATGGGATGATAGGATAACAGTCAAACAAGCAATTGGAAATTCTCCTTTCCAATTAGTATATGGCACAGATGCAATTTTTCCTGTTCAATTGGGAATCCCAGTGATGAAGTTTTTTCAGAATTGCCAGGAAAAACCAAATGATATGCAGAGAAGGATTTATGAGATGATAGAATTGCAGCAGAACAGGAAAAAAGTGGAAGAAAGGGCATAGTTATACAGATTGAAGATTAAAAGCAGATTTGACAGGAAAATCAAAGAAAACACTTTCTTAGTCGGTGATATGGTTTTGAGGTGGGATTCCAGGAAAGAGCAAAAAGGGAAACATGGCAAATTTGACAACCTCTGGTTTGGCCCTTTCCTAATATCTAAGATGTTGGAAAATAACACTTTTGTCCTGCAGTCTTTGGAAGGTGAGGAATTGTCAAGTACAGTCAATGGACGATTCCTCAAGCATTTCTATAGTCTTTGAGGAGATTTTTACTTTTCATTGTATATACCGGTGTGAGTAAAGCATAATAAGGACTCCATAACCCAATAGAAATTTTGCAGACTAGTAGTTAGCAGAAGAGAAGGCACTGGTCTACAGGTTCTTGAAGCCTCACAGGGAGGACTTCATCCCGCAGCTGGAGCTAGATGTTAAGTCATGAATTTGTTTTCTTCAGTCTTATATTTTGCTTGTGATTTTGGTTTAAGCTTGCTCATTTACTTACTTTTAAGAAATTTTGGTTTAGAGTGAATTTTTGATTTTTTGCCATTAGGTTTTCATTATTTTTTGTTTTTCTTATGTCCTGAAGGGTTCTATAGGATATATGTTGATTAATAGTTTCATAAATAAGCACTAAGACCAAGTTTTAGTCATATAAACCTAGGTTAAAGTTGAATTAGTGGTTAAAAAGGTCAAAATTTGACTTTTAAACATTCTTGTAGCGCAACGGTTAAAATTTTACACTGGCGCGCTACAAGAAAATAGCGGGTGCAAAATTTGTCAGTTTTTATGCCAAATTCTCCAATGATTTCGCTCCTGGATGACTAATCACATGTGTAGGCAGGTTTAATACGTGTTTCATCAAAGATAATCATGCAAATAGGTGTTGTCTATGACTTAAGGGAGATCGTGGCAGTCAGAAGTTAAGGCTTGGCAAATCATGACAGACAGTGGAATGAGGCTAGAATGACGGGAAAGAGGTTCTCCAATTAAGCATTACAAAGCTGGTGGAGAAGTGGAATGAAGACACATTGCTAAGAATCAAGAATTGGTAGTTGAAGAAGGAACTTAGGGTTTTCTCAGCGCGACAGTTGGAAGTAAGCTGAAGACTTGAAGACACCTGGACGGTTAAATTCAACATTCAGATAGTCCAAGAATCAACTTTTAACACCTGCAGCAAGCTGGGAGCGAGGTATTCCACGTGACCTTGGTCATGGCATTTTAAATTGGGGGTTTTTCTATTAAGGCTTATAAGGTTAAATTGATTAAAGAAAACATAAACTCATGTATTCAACAAGCTCCCAACGGTGAGTGATCAGTCCAAAAGGTCTAAATGATCATCTTTGATATTAGTAAAGTTCAGTAGAAGCTCTGTTTAAAGACCTTTGGTGCTCTTTTTGACCTAAATTACCCAAGCTCGGTACAAAACTTTCCTTACATTGATAGTAGAATTGACTGTTAAAAAATCGAGGAAAAATAGCTAGGGAAAATCCAAAGGAGAACTGACTGTCAAAACTCTGAAAACTTGAGGAAAAAAGGCTCTTAGGTCACTAACAGGTTCTGAAATTCACACAGAAACATCATCAAGCCTTGGGAAAGCAGATGAAGAGGAGTGAGAAGACCAACAGGGCTGAGCCCACTGAGTTGAATTGGATAGACAAGTTTCCTGGGTGTGCTGAACTTTTTGAGAATGCTGGATGGTTGAACTTCT
Source organism: Pseudotsuga menziesii (assembly GCA_001517045.1). NCBI lineage: Eukaryota > Viridiplantae > Streptophyta > Pinopsida > Pinales > Pinaceae > Pseudotsuga > Pseudotsuga menziesii. Next base: position 19,216 of record LPNX010325710.1, on the reverse strand, counting down.
TTAAAAAGATTGATGGATATAATACCGAAGTTTCTCATAAATTTGCTCAATGTTATAACCAAGATATAGTATCATTTGATACTCTGAAATTCAAATTAACTGTAGAGTTGGTAGCTGAAGCGATAGGGGTCAAGAATGAAGGAGAACTTTGGTTCAAAAAGGTGCCTTTTACCTTCAACGCCCAAAGGTATCTATTGCCTGGCATTGTTCCAGATTGGAGCAAGGGAGTGCTTATCCATAATTTTAGAGCTGAATGGGTAGAGCCTATCAAGGTTCTACAAAGCTACATTACTTGTGAAGGGAGGTATGCTTTTTTCTTCAAGTATCATTTCAGGTTTCTTCAGCACCTTGTTGGTGAATCAAGGATGAGTCTCCCTTTCTTCCTATTAAAGAGTTTGCAGAAAATGTCAAGAAGGATCAAAGAGCATCATGACCACACTGCACAGTCCATATTTCATCATGGATTGATCAAGCTTATTATCAGCACTGTTTTGCAAAGAGAAGGAAAGACTTGGGACTACTTTCTTTTTTGGTCTGGGTTCCAAAATAACCAGGAAGGACAGCCTACCAAAAAGCATGTTGATAAGAGACAAACCCTAATTAGAAAATTAAGACAAAAAGTGAAGGCTGAAGATGGAAAATCTGTCAAGTTAGAAGGAGTGGAAGAAGCTTCAAAAGGATATTATGAATCTCAGCAGCCTTCAGTTGATAGTGAAAACAAAAATTTGTTGTCTATTCACAAGGAAAGCCAAGTTGTTAAAAATGAAACACCAGCATAAGTAGTCATTGATGAAAAAATTGTTTTTACAAAAAAGGTTTTAGGAAATGAAGAAAATACTAAGGTCCAACAACGAATCCCAATTACCATTTTATCTGAAGATGAAGGATACTTGTTGGAAGGAGATGAGTTGACTGTCAGTGCTAAGACTAGGGTTGGCACACAAAGGAAGTTCTATAGTCAAGAGGATAAGACAGTAATGCCAAAGAAAAAGAAGATCAAGGGTAAATAATTTGCCTCTATCATGCATCAAGGAAATGTTAATTCTTGCACATGATCTAGGAACTAGGAATCAAAATCATCAAAGAATTATTAACAAATACTCATGAATTGGAAATTATTGGAACCAAATTGGTTTCCTCTTTGTATATTTAATAAACAATAAAGGGTTACAATTCCAATGCTGAGCAATGGCTTAACTCCATGAAGAATTCGAATACCTAAGGAGACAATTCGAATTCAGTGAGTGAGTCTAGCTTAACTGACTCTCAACCATTCAATCTCAATCATTTAACCACTTGACTAAAACCCTAATTGACTCACCAAACCCTAACTGAAGTCGGAGTGCAATAAATGACTGAATATCAACTGAAGGAGATCAAACACATGTCATAGCAAGCCAACCATCAAGTGCTAGTCCTGCATGACTCCAATGAACCCTTATGAAGTTAACTGAAGCTGAACTGACCATCAGAAGTTGGTGGAGGTGCCTTGTTGACTCAAGTTCATTAAATAATAATAAATAATCATTAAATAATATATTTAATGAATTGAGGCGCCTTAACTGACTGTAACTGACTGGTTGAACTGATTGTAACCACCAGTTAGCAATTAGGTGCATTAAGGTCACACAGATCACCCCTGGAGTGCTCCAGTTAGCCTCCTTGATTGTAGGAGAAGGCTAAGTTAGCCTCCTTGACTATAGGTAGGTGTGGGTGTGACTAGATGATGGCAATTAATGCTCCACTGATGTCAATTAAACTTAGGATAGTGGTTTAACTAGGCCAATTTGACCAAAAGAGTGTGTATGATGGTAAATGTCTCCAACACCCCCCCTTAAGCTATAATCAGGAAGAGTTAGAAAACATATATGCATAAAAATGATAGGGCCCTGGCAACTAAGGCCATAGGTCACCCTGTACAATGTTGAAACTGAAAAACAATGCTCAAAACAAACTAAGTGAGGAAAAGAGGGAAACCCAGTGGGAAAAAACCCCCCCTCAAGCTGAACACTGAAAATAGTCTGGATCACCCTGATGAAGTCACCCCCAACAGTGAACGGAGGTAAGTGAACTTCTTTTTTGAAAAGCTCTTGGTGAAGATGTCTGCAATCTGCTCATCAGTCGGGCAGTATTGCAGAATGATGGTCCTGTCATGCACTAGCTCCCTGATGTAGTGCATGTGAATCTCTACATGTTTGGTCCTCTTCCTGGTAACTGGATACGTCGATATCTTAATAGCACTCTGGTTGTCACAAAAGAGGACAGTGGACAAAGTACTACCAAGATCAAACTCTGAAATAATGCCTTGCAACCAAACTGCTTGGATTAAAGCATTCATCGCTCCTCGATACTCGGCCTCTGCTGAAGATAGTGCTATGGCAGCCTGCTTTTTGCTTGACCAGCAAATAGGGCCACCACCAAACATGAATACATATCCAGAAGTTGACTTCCGATCAATAGAATCACCCACCCAATCGGAATCTGTGTATCCAACCATCTCTAGCTCGGAGTCTGCAGCATAGTGAATGCCGTAGGTCCTGGTTCCCTGAATGTACTGGAGGATCCTCTTGGCTGCCTTCCAATGAATATCACGAGGCTGTTGCATGTATTTTGATACAACATTCACGGCATAACAAATATCAGGCTTAGAATGTGTCAAGTACAACAATCTACCAATCAGCTGTCGATAGATAGTGTAGTCCATGGGAGGTGTGCTTTTTCCTTCTTCAAGACTGATTCCTGAAAGGAAAGGGAATGGTGCAGGTGTACATTCATCCATGTTAAACTTGACTAATAGGTCTGAAATGTATTTTGACTGAGTGACCATAATCCCATCAGAATTTTGCTCAATTTCGAGCCCCAAAAATTGTTTTAGAATCCCCAAATCACTCATTTCAAAGGCATTGTGGAGAGCAGTTTTGATGGCTGAAATGGAGGAAATTGTGCTACCTGTGATCAGTAAGTCATCAAAATATAAAACAATGATAATTAGATGACAATCATGCTTCTGTAAATACACATTTGGATCTGATCTACATCTCTAAAAGCTTTGCGAGAGAAGGAAGGAATCCATCTTGGAATACCACTCTCTTGGGGCCTGTTTTAACCCGTATAGTGACTTCTTTAGCTTGCAAACCAAATATGGATTAGTGATGTAGCCCTCAGGATGCTTCATGTATATCTCCTCATGAATATATCCATGAAAAAAGGATGACTTAACATCCATGTGATGCACCTCCCAGTGCTTGGATGTGGAAATAGCCAAAACAAGGCGGATGGAGTCCATTTTTGCAACTGGTGCAAAGGTCTCATGGTAGTCCACTCCTTGGACCTGAGAGAAACCTTTTGCTACCAGCCTTGCCTTATATTTTCAGGTGCTTCCATCAGCAGCAATATTTTTCTGAAACACCCACTTGCATTGAACCAATTTCCTTCCCGGAGGAAGAGGAACTAGCTCCCAAGTAGTGTTTTTCTGAAGAGAATTCATCTCTTCATCCATGGAAACTTGCCATATCGGATCATTCCGAGCATGGTATTAGGATTTTGGATCTGAACTAATCATAAAATAGCAAGTTTCGAACAGCAAATTATCATAACAAGAGAGTGCAATACCTGCTCTTTGGAAATCAAACTGAGTTCTCCTTGGATCATCCGGATTTCCAATGTTGTCTCCTGCGGAGGAGAGTGTCTTTTGGGCTCATGTAGGAAGATGATTTTGCACTTCATGTTCTGATTCATTATATGATGGTAGCTGCACACTAATATCAGAAATCAGAGGATCCAAATCAGGGTCATCACCCCCAATTTCATCATCCAAATATTCAGTGGAATAGGAAGGAATTTCAGCAGTTTTCTCCTTCACTAGTTCCACCTCCTGAAGAGGCTCATCGAACTTGACACTTCTCTCTATGATGATCTGTTTGGTCTTGATATCCAGCAGCTTAAATCCTTTAGATTCATCAGGATACCCAATAAACATACATTCTATGCTCTGCGGTTGCAAATCCCTTCTTTTATCAAGCGGAATTCGGGCCCATGCAGTGGACCCAAACACCCGTAGGTTCGACACATCTGGCTTGTGTCCAAAGTATGCTTCGAAAGGAGTCTTTCCTTTCACTGATAAATGTGGCACCCTATTCTGAATGTATGCTGTAGCATGCATGGCTTCAGCCCACAAATTTTCAGCAAGCTTCTTTGACTCCAACATACAGGTGGTCATCTCTTTGAGAGACCGGTTCTTCCTTTCCGCTACTCCGTTCTGCTGGGGAGTGTAGGGAATTGAATGTTGGACCTGAATACCACTTTGGGAGAAAATGTACAGAAACTCATTACTGACATACTCCCCTCCATTATCAAATCTCAAGATATTGATCTTAATCCCAGAGGCATTTTCGATCAAGGCCTTCAATTCAGAAAATTTTTCACATACCTCTGATTTCTTTTTGAGAAAGAAAACCCATGTATACCTTGAAAAATCATCAATAAAGGTAAGGAGGTACCTTGATCCATTCATGTATGTGACAGGAATTGGACCACTGATATCAGAATGTATTAGCCCCAATATGCTTGTAGCTCGGTTTGCCTTCCCCCAATCGAACTTGTGCTCAGGGTGTTTTCCAATCACACAGCCCTCGCAGACTCTCGTGGTTGCCTTGATGACCGGAATGCCTTCAACCATTGAGTTTTTCTGTAATTGATGCAAATATTTGAAATTAATATGGCCAAACTTTTCATGCCATATCCTACTAACCTCATTTCCATGAGTTAGCAGAGCGGTGGGCTTTGCATCCGCAACAAAGTGAGAGAACTCATAGGATTTTGCATGATGATTTGCATGGCCTTTTGCAATGAGTTTCCCGGATGCAATTTCTGTTATCTCAACATCATTTGGGCTAAAAGAGACTCTCTTAGGCATTCCTGTATGTGTCATCTGATAGACACCAAGGATATTTGCTACTAGAGATGGTACATACAAAACATTAGAAAAAAAACCATTTTCTAGATCTACAGTACCTTGTCCTTTGGTAATGATGGTGGAGTCATCTCCCAAGTGGATGGGGATGGATTTTCTAGTCTCCAAGGATGAAAAGGAGTATTTTTCAGCCATCATGTGATTCGAAGCTCCACTGTCAATCAGCAGTGATTTAGACTTCGAAGTGCTTGCCATGAGGGCATGAACTTTCTCATGCTATGGTTCCCAATCTTGGTGATCTCTCCTTCGAAAGCTCTCCGAAAGATTGATGTGATTCCTCTCAAGGAGAGAGGTTTCTTCATCAAGATTTTTCTTCATGCAGGCATGTTCAGGGTGAAAACCCTTCCCGCAGTAAGAACACCTGAATTTTTCTTTTCCATTGTGCCCTTTTCCTTTGTTCTTCCTTGAGCCGGAAGATTCATCATGCTGCTGAAATTCAACTCTAGGCTTGGGAGCATCAAATTTAGTTTTCTGATTTTTCTGCTGCTTTCCTTTACCCTTCACATCTTTGGGCCCCGAGACATGGAGGGATTGATCACAGGAAGATCGAATGATCCCCATCTGGACAAGCTTGTCATGTTCACTAGTTAGGGACTCAATGAAGGCATTGAGTGTAGGCATCTTCCATCCGGGAATTGTGAGCTTCCCCGCACGGAATGTAGAAACAAAAACTGAATAATCAGCCCCGATTTTGGAGAGGATGGCTAGGATGAGCTGATCATCTTCCTTCTCCAATTTCCATTACTTCAAGAGAAAAACAGTGTGCTTGAACTTTGTAAAGAAATCATTCAGAGTCTCGAAATTGGAAGGTTGGAGAGACATGAGTTCATTTTCGAGTTGGTAAACTCTCAAGTCATCATGCTTTCCATATAGAGATTCCAATTTGTCCCATATTTCTTTCGGTGTCTTCAGATCCGTAGTATGGAAGAGAAGGTCATCGGAAATAGAGAGGCATAAGAAACCGAAGGCTTCATCCTTCTTGTTCAAGAATCTTGATTTTTCTATGGAAGATCCAGGCTCAACTTCAGTGTCCATGGTGACTCTATGGAGTCCTTTGAATTTCAACTTATTTTCCATTTTACTTTTCCATGTGTGGAAATTGTATGGAGCCAATAGAGGTACCGAGGAGGCCATCTTGATATGCTGTAGCGAATGCTTCACCTGTAGAAACCTGAAAATCAAAACAGAAAGAGC
>LPNX010325710.1:2245-12728 GCA_001517045.1 Pseudotsuga menziesii | reverse complement strand
ATGAAGAATTCGAATACCTAAGGAGACAATTCGAATTCAGTGAGTGATTCTAGCTTAACTGACTCTCAACCATTCAATCTCACTCAGTTAACCACTTGAATAAAACCCTAATTGACTCACCAAACCCTAACTGAAGTCGGAGTGCAATAAATGACTGAATCTCAACTGAAGGGGATCAAACACATGTCATAGCAATCCAACCATCAAATGCTAGTCATGCATGACTCCAATGAACCCTAATGAAGTTAACTGAAGCTGAACTGACCATCAGAAGTTGGTGGAGGCGCCTTGTTGACTCCAATTCATTAAATAATAATAAATAATCATTAAATAATATATTTAATGAATGGAGGTGCCTTAACTAACTGTAACTGCCTGGTTGAACTGATTGTAACCACCAGTTAGCAATTAGGTGCATTAATGTCACACAGATCACCCCTGGAGTGCTCCAGTTAGCCTCCTTGACTGTAGGAGAAGGTTAAGTTAGCCTCCTTGACTGTAGGTAGGCGTGGGTGTCACTGGATGATGGCAATTAATGCTCCACTGATGTCAATTAAACTTAGGATAGTGGTTTAACTAGGCCAATTTGACCAAAAGAGTATGTATGATGGTAAATGTCTCCAACAGGAAAAACTTTAAAGATGGGAGGAGAGTTTGCCCCAGGCTGGAGACCCAAAACTAGATCCAAAAACAAATTGTAGGTGAACATGAAAAAGCTACTAAACCCTAAGTTAAACACAGAAGAGGCAACTATTATTGATAATTCTTCCTCAGATGAAAAACTAGAATCTAGCAAAGCTAACAACAAAGGAAAGAAACCATTGAAGACAGAAGAAGAATCTAGTCTCACTCAGACTAAATTATCTACTGTGTTTTTAGAGATACAAGGTAAACTTTTGAAGGAGCAGCATAAAGATGAAACAGAGATGTCTTATTCAGGAAATAGGTTGTTGATGGATGAAAATGCACCTAATGAAATAGATAATCAGGAAAACCCAAGTGTTCATGATGCTAATACAGAGCTGCTGCTTGAGGATGAGGAAATATTCAGAAAGCTGAACATCCCATGGCTGCCTAGTGAGCTACAGAATACAGCAGGAAGCAAGGCATTTGACTCAGAAAAGGAGAATTTGCAAAGAGATATCAAGAAATACAAACATCAAATAGAGTATATGCAAGAGACCAATAATGGTCTGGTTACAGCTAATAAAAGACTCAAGGAAGACCTAGAAGAAGTGAATGATCATTACCAAGAACTTATTGCAGTTTCCAAAGAGGCCCTAAAAAGGAAAAGAAGTACAGATTTACAGTGTGTAGAATTAAAACAAACTGTCAGAAGCTTACAACAACATAATGAGGAGCTTAATAAAAGAATGACAGATATGGAAGCTGAGCAGCAGAAAGCTAGGAAAAAGGCCCAAGCCTTAGATGGGATAGCTTTATTGGCAGAAGCTGCTAAAGACCTTTGAGCATTGTTAGCAAAAACAGTTACTTTTTATGTTTTGATGATTATTTTATTTTTTTAATTATTATATTGACAATATCCTATCGATGAGTAGGCTAAAAACAATTAGGTTTTAGACTCTAACTGCATTTTGAAAAAACAGTATTTAGGAAGGTCACAAAGAGAACAAGGGGTTCGACTTTTGAATGGCTAAAGGAGGTCTCTAGACTTATTGATAAGCTAAGTACTTGACTCTCATGTGTATTTGATGAACAAATTATGAAATATATGTTCCATTTTACCCTTCAGTCTGTGTTTTGGCTTCATTTCTAGCTTGTTTAGCTACACAATTGGTAAATTCATTGCTGGTTTATGGTTTCTATGCTTGTAGTGCTTGTCAATTGTGGATCAACTTCAAGGTTATGTTCTGTTGGATATATGGTTATTATATTATGCATCTCTGTTCTTCTTTACTTGTGATTTAGTTTCTATTTGGATTATGAATGTATTCCCTTTGTCACCAAACTTTACAACCAAAAAAAACTTTCAAAAACCCTAAAAACCTAGTTTTGTTTGATTGAATATTTGAGATTGTGTTGGCTTGTTTCTTTGTAGTCTGGAAACAATTTCTGGCACAAACAGGAAGAATACATAATTCTATATTGAGGAAACACGGTTTCGACAACAAAACAAATTATCAAGATGGGTAAAAACAACCCTTTAGTAACAATTCGATTTCCAGAGTCATTTATGGCCCTAACATGGCCAATACGAACTCAACAAGACCCAAAAATCGTGGGTCTCTTCTCCCAGTTGTTGTGCAAACCAAAAATGTTTTTCCCAGCTGGGTAAAGAGGAAAACAACCACAAAAACGCCTAGCAGAGATCCCAGCAACTGAGTGTTAGCAAAACAACTTCCCATCCATGGGGAAAAGACACAGGAAACTACACAATCATGAATGAGAGTGCACAGGAGCTCCAAAAATGTGGGGAAGACAAAAACGTGGATGCATGAGGGAATGGGCAGAAATTTTGGGCAATAAATTCACCCATAAGTCAAAATCATGTTTCCCAAAAACTTATGGCTTCTCCAATTCAAATTTTTGGGTTGTCATACCTTTCCCATCCCATGCAATAACCAACTCAACCAATTTCTGGCAGTAATAAATGATTGGGTGAGTAAGACAAGAAAGGTAGTTGATAGTTTGATGGGTTCTCCCTTTGACATTTGGATTTTCCCCATTGGCCCAAAGTTTTGAATATCCCCCCCCATTATCCTTAGGAAATCATGCCCCCATCTCATTATTGTTGCATTGACATAGCTAGTTGTGGGTTTTTAATTAAATTGCATATTTACATGATGTCCAAAATTATAATGTGTCAGCTAGCACAAAATACCTTCGACGTCGATTTTAGTTGCCGAAACATAAAATGATAAATCGATGGTGGGATTTTGCCTTTATCTCCACACCATGATTAAATACAATATATACATCATATACATTTAATGCAAACGGGGTCAAAACTGGGATGTTACAACTTGATTCAAGAAAGTGCAAATGCACGATTCTCCCAATACACTGCATTCTGATTGTTCAACTCTATCGCTTGTGTATAGAGCTCTATGGCTTGGGAAGATTTGTGAGCTTGAAATGATACATTAGCAATTGCTTTTAATTCCTCTGCTCGTTCAATGTCTAATGTTGTTGCCCCAAAGGAACTGCTAGAAGGAAATTTGTTGCTATTGAACCTCCCAATTCCTTGAACAACTTCATTATTTTTTATAACCCTGCACATAACCCTAACATTGGCAAGCTGGCAGCGCACATGCATTTGAATAATGAAATGCGTTTCCAGCCTATGTTAAACATAGGCAATACTTTATTAAATCTAACTTTGCATAAATTATGAAAATACTTTAATTAATCTATAGGAGATTAGGTTTAAAAACTAAAATATTTGTAAATGCATAGAATATTTAAAAATGAAATCAAAGCAGTCTAAAATTTTAGGAAAAAGGGAAAATAAATCAAAGGATAAAAGGTCTAAGGTAAAAAACAGGCCTAGGAAGGATAACTAACAGACCAAGGATAAACACCCACAGTAGGGATTCTCCTCGATAATCAATCCCAATTAGATCGTCCACCGTTTGGTATGGGGAATCCGTCCGGTTTATGGTCTAGTTACCATAGATTAATGTATTTTTAAAAACTTTTTATCGGTTACGACCCAATTCACCGTTTATGTTGTTTTCTCTAATTGATTGATGAAATACAAGTTCCTAATCTAAATGCATGTAATTTCTAAAAATAAACCTCACCAATGATGCGCAGGTTCTTACCTCCCATCTTACTGTTCCTTCCTTATCAATTAGCTTTGAAATATAAGACTAAGCTATTCTATCCTATTTTAGTTTACTCTATCCTTATAGGGAGCAGATTTAAAATTAGAGCAATGTACTGTAACTATTCATACCAATTCCACAAATAGTTGTTTCTATTTAATATGCATATTCACAACATAAATAATATCCAAGAAACCTCTGATATAATCAACCATTCATTACTCATTTCATACATAGACATTTACGTAGAAAGAAAAATAATTCATAACTAACTAATAAATTCAGAGAAGTTAGAATGATCTCACAATTGTACAGAAACAAGAAGAAGTAATTCCACATTGAATCCCAAACTTTCAAAGAATATTCCTGAGCCGCATTTCCCAGAAAAATAGGTCCTTCTTTATTAGCAAAAAAATTAGTTCTCTTACAAAATAGTTTAGCCCTTCTTTGTGATAGAAAAAGTCTTTTCTATATACTTCCTACCACTATTTATATTACAACTACAATTCGTCATCTAGTGACCTTTCACTTACCCTAACCGTAGGGGTTCTAAAATTTGTCTTCTAGTGCTTTACATTTGGAAAATGCCAAAAAATATATAAAAGACAAAAATTTCAAGTGGGCCCTTCCAAGCTGGAAACATATGCTCCCCATGCGTTGGCCTCTTCTGGAATAGTTTTGTACTTTATTGGCTCTAGTAATTGCAAGGTCAGCTCATGTGCTGACAGTCATGTCTCTATGAGTGTCACTTCTTCTGTCCCAGTCCTGCACATTTCCTCTAAGAGGTAAATGTTGACAGAAGCCTGCCCAAAATGCTTAATATATTCTTCATTGAAATATTCTATATTTATGATGTATTCTATGTATTCTTGTGATATGTTGTGCAAATGTGCCATATGTTGTTTTTTTCCTGGAAGATCGATGATCTTTGGAACCAAAGGAATCTAACACTTTTCATGGACCCACTGTATCTTCTTATAAAATCTCTTATGTTTTCCTATGGTTTTGGAAATCTCGTTGCTCAACCTCCAAGTGACTTTCCTACAAAACTCTAGAAGTTCCGCTTCTGATTTTAGGCCCTCTGTTGTGTTTTGGGGCATATGTTCAGATACTTATGGACCAAATTCCATTCAGGTCAACTAGCTTTTGACATTTTTTGTGGCTTCCATCAGCCCTTTTCTGAATTCCAATGTTTCGGCCGCCATCACTCTTAACCTTGTCATTATCAATCCAAATTTGTAGATCTCATATGTAAGAGTTACCTGAGCCTAATGTATATACTTTCAAATGTTGCAAGCTCACTCATAGAAAGGAGTGATGTCTTTCTTTTTCTCGTTAGCGAGCTTTAGTTGACTCTCCAGAGATTCCTTCTGCTTCACCAACTCTTCTGCATGAGTTTTAAACTATTCAATTTGTTGGTTTTCCGTGGACTCTGTTGACTCCAGTTGGGAGATTCTAACTTTGAAGTTGTTCTTTTCTCCCTCAATGATACTCGCTACACATTTAATGCATCCTTCTCTGTCTCAATAATATGGTATTCGCTTAGTAGCCTCACTTTCTTGGAGAGGATAGAATCGTATTTCCTTTTTAACTCTATACCTTGTCCTCTTGTCTTAACCATATTATCCTTGAGTTTGAGAATTTTTTCTTTATTACATTCGACATTGTCCATCAACTGATCGACATTGTCAATGATGGCTTGTGTAGCTTATGTGTTTACTGAGGCCATGAATTTCGAGTCCTTGTGGGTACCCTTCATTATGGTACTTTTGGTGACGGTGACAACGTGAGCTTGCGTGCCCATATTTAACCTTTTTTTTTTCTGACATCCTTGTGATGGTATTCTTTGATTTGTCGAATATGATGCTATCTAAACGAGCCACCATGTGCTGCTTAGATGGGGAAAATGGAGTGATAATGAGCTTTACAAAAGGAATGTGTCTGCATGTGATTGTTCCACTTGATGAAGCAGGAGGTTCTAGGTCCACTGGATCATTCTTGGTTGCCTCTCGATCCAAAGCTTCCTTAATCCTGTCCTCTTCTTCCTTTCTCCTTAATTATTCAACCGTGTCCTTGGCTTCCTTTTGTGGTCTTTCTTCATTTTATTTCTTTAGTATTTCCTGTTCTTCCTGCCTCTAGTTTTCTTCTGCTTTCATTTTATTTGATTCTTCTCTTTTCTTTTTCTCTATCTCTTCTCTTTGTCTTTGCAACTTCATTTCCATAGTAGTGATGCCGTCTTTGCTTCTGCTGGCATGGATCTTCTTTGTAAAGCGATTTCCTAACTCAATCATATTGTTAGCCTTATTGAATACGTCTTCATCCCTGTTGAAGAAATCTGAGTACTCATAATGTATTTTTTTGGCTGCGCAATGTTCTATGACCTTTCCTTTGCTATCATTTCTTTGAAAGTTTTTTTCCCCAAAATGAAAAGTCTCCAGCTCTTTCACAAAATCAACGACACCTTTTACCTTGGATAATTTGTATCCTCCGATGCAAAAAGGCAGTGGGGGAAAGCTTTCCTTTTTCATATCATGCAGGAAGTTGTTGACTCCATTTAAGAACACTTTCCTCACTACCTATTTGTGGAATATATAGTCCATGGTGTACTTTGGCAGTAGGTGTTATAGCTCAAAATAACACATCTCTGCCTGTGACCACTTTCCCATGATTTCGTCGCATGTCGACATTTTCATGACGACACTTCATGAAAGTCACTGAAAAAACACCTATCCTGGAGGATCCATATCTTGAGTTCTCTAACTCGATTTGACCTCATCTCTACATCGTTGGAAAGGTATTTCACTTAGCTAAAACTTTTCAGAAGAAATTAAAGTCTGAAAATGCCCAGACACACCCTTAAAATGCGTTTTTTGTCCATTCATGACTTTCCTTAAGGCAAAGTCACGAATGCCTCCTAAATATTCGCGAGTTGCTCTCTTACATACTCGCGAATACAAAAAGTTGCTTATAATCGCGACTTTATATATTGGCAACCCGTAGATGATTCGCGACTATCCAGTTATAAAACCAGCAGATTCTTGTATTCACGACTTTTTATACTGGCAACTCGCGGATGATTCGCGACTGTCCAGTTGTGCAACCCACGAATACCTTTTAAAAATGTCAAAAACTAGTCATTTAAATTTTAGTTAGTTTGGGTAGTTATGCAACTGACTTCTTCAGTTGTAACCACTATGTCTTTGCCCCTAACTCTTTCTTAATCACATAAATAAAGGTAGGGAGGTCCATGAGGGGGGACTTGAATTTCTGCATTGTTATGCTAGAGGAATCGGGACTCTCTTTGCCCACACCTTTGCCCTAGAAGCATTCTCCTTGTGTTGCAGAGCTTAGAGGCTGAGTTCCTTGGAGAAGAGAAGCAGCAGAACTGGATCAAGGTTTCGTGAGGTGCCAAACTTGAAGAGAAGGTATACTTGTACTTGTTTTCAAGATTAATAAAGATGTGATGTCCTTCTTCTTCCCAAATCATTGTTCAATGTGTGATTGAATCTCTGTTTATGATCATATGATGATGTTATTCAGATCATTTGTTCATGTTTATTTGATTATCATTGTTTTACATGTGGTCATAATGGTTTGAGGAAGGTATAATTCGTTTTGCAGGTCTCTTGGAGTGAGAGGAGCAAGAAGAGGATTGAAGAGAAAGTTTGGACCAGCCTTCAGTTAGTCAGATGTGGACCTTTCTCATCTCTGATCTTGCTTATATATGCTTGCTGAACATTGTGCATCTCTCTTTCAACCCCAGTATGTTGATGGCCTCTTAAACCCTAGCCATAGGATACTTTCCTTTACAACAGAACTGGCGACTCTGCTGGGGAGAGCCTTGTCTGTTTGGGGTTTCTCTTGATTTCTTTCAGTCTTTTGCATTGTTTCAGGTCCTTCTTGCCACTTAGTCATCCCTTTTGGTTGTTTTCTATCTATGTGGTAAGCCTTTTATAGCATCAGGGTTTGCTCTTTGCTCTTTTCCCCACCTCCTTTGCTTGGTTTGATGTTTGGCTTATGTTTCTGGTCATCCTCTATTAGTGATATTTGTTTGACTTCAGAATCTTGTTGGTGTTGGTTTCCTTCTTCTTTTGTTGGTTAACTTCACCATGCCAAAGTAGTTGACTTGTCTCTTATGCAAGCCTTCCTTCCAAGTAGGGTTTATACTGACTTTAAGGAATTTCTAGAGTTTGTTTGGTGGTTGTATAGCAAAGTCCCTTTTGCTTTGTTATTATTATCTGCATACTCTATTTTGTAGGTAGTTTTATTTTGCATTTATAAAAGAAAATTAAAAAGAACCTATACTTGTTTGTGCTGCTTGCCCCCCTACCTCCTTCTTTGGCTTGACCTTGTTGGACAAGGTACTGAGCAACCTCTGTTTGTAGGTGTAGATTGATACTTGGGACTTGTTGACCTTTGTTTATGTCAGTCTTTTTGCTCAGTCTCTTCATTCCAAAGTTGTTGGCTTGTTTACCTTTGTAAGCTTTCCTTTCAAGAGAGGTTTATATCGAACTTTAGGGAAACCTAGGGTTTGTTTGTGGGGTGTAGAGTAGTTGTCTATTTGCTTTGCTTACAGTACTTGCTTGCGTTAGTTGATAGGCTGATTTTTCTTTTTCATTTATAAAACAAAAAAACAAAAACACATGTTTCCTTTATATGCATGTAGATTAGGCGTTTAGTCTAGATTGCATAGCATATCATTGTTTTTGGAAAAATATAAAAATAATTTTTTCTTTTGTGGTTTTGAAGGTTTCTATTTGAAAAAAAAATAAAGAGAATAGTTTTTTCTTTTTGCATTTCATTTCTCTTTGCTTAGTCATTTTGTTTCAACTTTGAGTCAAAACACCATATAAGTTTCATGCCATTTACCCTCTAACTAAAAACAACCCTTAAAATAAATGATATAATTTTAAAAATTACTAGTAAGTTTTATTTTATAGGGTCATACACCAACTAGCTTAGGCTAGACTTGTGGGATAGGGAGTTTAAACTCCCCACAAGTGTTAAATCTCAGACATAGTTGGCCAATCACTAGGTAAATCCTTGACTTTATTGACTGTATCTGGGAAGCTCCTCTCAAACGGGAGTTAAGCACGAGGCTGCATGGAGGCTTGGACAGAGGAGATAACCCTCCGAATCCTTGTCAAAGCGTAACTCAGGAATTTTGCGCATCTGGAGATTCTGTCCTAGACAGAGTTTTGGGCTTAGCTACCCTGCCCATGCGTATGAGTCCGGCTTGCGACTGTCCCCCCAGGCTGTCAATATAGTTAAGGTAGCCTTTAGTCTCTTTGACATCTAGGGTTCATACACAGGTACACCGGAAGGTTATTTCTGGTTGACTTTGGACGGACTTGGAAGGTAACCCTGGTAGAAAGTGTGGGAGGGCAGTGGGTGATTCCTCCGCTTGTTCCTAAGAACATATACAGGGATTCCAAGTAACTGTCTATCAACTTTCTTCTGGAAAGTATATCTTATACCTGTTTGTCGGCTTTAGGAATTTTTTAGTGAGTGCTGTGTGGTTTGTCTGTACTTAGTGTGCCTTTAGGTGTGTGCTTTGTAATTTTGGTTGCCTATCAACCTCAGACTTTGTCTCCTGGTTTGAAACTATGGCTAACACCCCTTTGAACACCAACCAAGAGATCCCCATGCTAGTAACTCCTTGTACTATTCCTCTCATGGGGAATGTTGGTGTTCCCTTAATGGCCACCCTGAATCTACCTGGATTCACCTTAGGGCTACCGGTGTGGTTGTTTTCCACTCCAACTGTCCTGAATGCTCCTGATGCTTCTCAAGTAAGCTCCTTATATCAAGGGCATCAAAACACTGCTTCCCCTTCACTTGTAGTTAATTCTCCTCCTCCTTCTACCTCATGCGGTGAAAGCACTGATATTAGTAACCGACAGTCTAAAAGGAGTAAAAGAAGGAGGAATAGGAAGAAGGCACATAAGCAAGGGGGCACCCGTTCAGCCTCTGCAAGTCAAGTTGAACCTCACCACCCAGCCTCTGTGGTTCATGCTGGGAGCACTTATTCAACCTCTGCAGGTCATGTTGGATCTAAGCACTCAACCTCTGCAAGTAAAGTTGATCTTCACCATCTAGCCTCTGTTGTTCATGCTGGTGGGATCCTTCCAACCTTTCCACGTCATGTCAGATCCAGTCACTCAGCCTCTGTGGTTCATGCTGAGGGCACCCATTCAACCTCTGTTGTTCATGTTGAACCTCCCCATCCAACCTCTGCCATGCATGTTGGATCCATCCACCCAGCCTCTGTGGTTCATGCTGGGGGCACACACTCAACTGCTACAAAGAATGTTGATCCTAACCATTCAACCTTTGTTGTTTAGGTTGGTGGTGTTAGAATAATCAACCCATAGTATTTACCCACTTAGACATTATTTCATTTATTTTGTCTTATTTGCCTAGTTCATGAGTCCCACCATGTGCAAGTTGCTAATTGCCTATCCATAGAGGTCAAACTTTCCATTATTGACTCATGGAGCGCTTGGGAAAGCCTTGGGAATCAAATCTGCTTTATTCCTGGCCTCCTAGGTGCCCATCTGCTTTTTCTACTTTATTCCCTGCTTTTTCAGTGTTTTAAGGCACATAGGAAAGCAAGACTAGGTGAGTTGAATCAGCTTTGTTGCCTCTTCCTCCTCCACTCTTTCCTCCATGAAAAAGCATGTATGAGCTACCAT
>LPNX010325705.1:1875-19058 GCA_001517045.1 Pseudotsuga menziesii | reverse complement strand
AAATTTCTCCTTAATAAGAATATTGCAGAGTTACATATAGATCTGAAATCACTCATGGCCCGGCGAAGCCTCCTTCTCTATTCCTTTCAATGCAAAGCTTACATAACAAACAATACTATAGAAAAAAGAAATCATTATGTTGTGGAGACCCCTTCCCCTTTTGACATTCGAATTTTTGTTTTTAGTATAGGCGAGGACGATTAATTCTTGAGCCTACTCATGCATAGATCTCATGGAACTGGCATTGGTGATTAATGTCTTCGTCCAGCAAACCCAGAAATTATGACAACGAATCTTGCATGGTGAAAATTCTCATGCTATTTGATGGCTGCATGGCAATCAGTGGTTTCTTACCTTGGTGTACATTTATTTCTTATCTTGGTGCACATTTATGAAACTGGTAACCTATGACAGATTCTGCCAATTTACTGACCTGATTATGTGGTGGCAGAATAGTGTGCCTTACTAGGGTGGGTTTTTTCGCTTCATTGTGACACATCTAACGCCCACCATATTATCTCGTACTTGTGGTTATNGGCAGAATAGTGTGCCTTACTAGGGTGGGTTTTTTCGCTTCATTGTGACACATCTAACGCCCACCATATTATCTCGTACTTGTGGTGATACGATTGCTAACATGGCTCCCTTTAAACTGGTATCAAGACTTCAAGAATCCTAAACTCAAATTTGATTGTATGGTGGAACCAATAATCTGTGGACAAGATGGCCAAGTATTTCCTTTAACATATTTGCCAATCTTTGGCTGGCAATTTCTTGTAGTTTCCATTTCCTGTGGGCTAAGGAAACGAACTCAACGATCTCCTTCTCGAGGCACGCTAGTTTCATTGTGACTTGTAAGCTATGACTAAGATCTCAATCTGACGTGGTAATTTCCAATGAGGGTGAGAATTTTGTTGTAAGAAAAAAAATACGACATTAATGTAAAAAAAAACATTAGTGTTTCAAAAATATATGTGAATAGCTTAGGATAAAAGACAATTAAAACAATGACTCTTCAGTTGAATTGCCAATAACTTTCGTAGTGTTTTAGGACAACGCTTCCTACATATTTGACAATATAACAATTGCCTTGTTGGCAAGCTTACAAATGACACAATATAACAGTTGCCTTGTTCACAAGTTTACAAACGACACAGTTAAAATGGATAAAAGAGTGTTAGTTCAGAATTTTGAACCTCCTCAAAAGAGGTGGATTCCATATACTGTGGTTGTGGTTATTGGATAAAAGAGTGTTGGATTCCATACTCTGTGGTTGTGGTTATTGGATAAAAGAGTGTTAGTTCACAATTTTGAACCTCCTCAAAAGAGGTGGATTCCATATAGTATGGATAAAAGAGTGTTAGTTAAAACCTCCTCAAAACAGGTGGATTCCATATATTATGGTTTTGAAGGCAAATATATAACAATTTCCTGTTTGATTATGGGATAAAAGAGTGTTAGTTAAAACCTCCTCAAAACAGGTGGATTCCATATATTATGGTTTTGAAGGCAAATATATAACAATTTCCTGTTTGATTATGGGATAAAAGAGTGTTAGTTCACAATTTCGAACCTCATCGAAAGAAGCGGGTTTCATATACTTTGGTTTTGAAGAAAAATATATAACAATTTCGTTGTTGATTATTTGATAAAAGAGTGTTAGTTCACAATTTTGAACTTCCTCAAAAGAGGTGGATTCCATATACTGTGGTTTTACAGGCAGATATATAACAATTTCCCGGTTGACAAGCTTACAAACACACAATTAAATTGGATAAAGGATTGTTAGTTCACAATTTTGAGCCTCCTCAAAGGGGTGGATTCCATATACTATGTTTTTGAAGGCAAATCCAAATTTTCATATAAACCATGGATAAAGGGCTTTACAAAATTTACAAAGTAATTTTAAACTTCCTATGAATTTCTAAAGAGGGAGACATCATTCCACATGGTTCCCCCCTCTCATGCGATAGTTGAAGGTGTTTGGGTTAGGGTTTGTATGGTATATAAAGCCATCACTCGTCTTGATGGTGGGATTATTCTAGACCGTTCGAGTGGGAGAAGGTTGATGGAGAATTGGTCGCTGCCATAGATATTCATGTTGGCTTGAAGGTTGATGGGGAATTGGTCAATGCCACAGATTTTCATCTTGGCTCTTTGTATTTGGGTTTTTTTTCCTTTTGGCTATGGGTCATGTTCCAAGTGGTTGTGGGTTTAAAGGCCATGTAGGAGATATCTAGAACAAGCCTTCTTTTCTAAGTGCACAACAGAGGGAGAGGGAAATGCAGAAAGCAGTGGACTATGGGAGTGAGGTTCAACATGCTAGCTATCAAATTGTAGGCTTGAGGAAAACCATTCACAGGTTGAAAACAACTAATAGGTCAACTAATTATCGAAATGACTGTAGTTGAAATTGGTGATTATTCCGGGAAATCTGTCAAAAGCAGTATTGAACTCTGGTCAAAGTAGTAGAAACATTTGAAAACAAGTTAACACTACAGCCTGATCATTTGACGAAACTGTAACCTGCATCATGTCAAAACTAGATTCAACAAATGGCAGGACAAAAAAGTGGATGTTTATTATTTGTAAATATATTAGCCGAAAACCAGAATTGCAACAAATCCTAAAAATTTTAGGAAACAAACAATTGTTCATGAGCTGTTCAAAACAGAAAGCTCCCAGAAAATTGTAAGCGCAGTTGTTTTTAAAGCTTTAAAAGACAAGAAACATTTCAGCTAGGCCATAGACTTGGCATATTTATATCATAATAAGACAGTAGATAGACATAAGTTTTAAACAGTGTAGTGTTTCTGATATCAAACACAAAGTAACTGTTCAAGAGGTAGAGTAGCTTTAAGCAAAAAAGATATGTTTACTGTCAGTAAACATATTAGCCAAAAAGCAAAGCTATAACACAGTAAAAACAAGGGTGAACCAAACAAGTACTGTCCTAGAGAACCTCTGTAGGTAAGCAGGGAATGAACTAAACAGAACTTCAAAGTATTCCAAAACGGCAATCCCACAATAGAATTGGGGTTTAAGCAGCCAAGATCACGCCGTATCAACTCTTAGAGCCATAGTACTTCTGTGCATCTATTTAAAAGAAACTAGTTTCAAATTCAAGAACTGAATTATTTTTTTCTTTAAGCAAACAAAACATGGGCGGAAATTAGTATTTGTTTAGGATAAATGAAACTTCAGCTGGAAATCTTTTCATTGTTATAGCTGCTGACCATTATAGTTCCTAAAAAAATTAGACAAAATTTTTTATTTTTGCAGGTTTGATACATGTTTAAAACAAATATAAATTGCTAAGATGCAATAGCATTAGTTGAAATGAATAATACTATAGCAAGTCCTTAAAAAAAAAAACATATGAACTATATAGCAAATAGCAGTCTAGAAACATTTGAACAATAATTAACTAGCATACCTTTTGTAATGTGTTATATTCTATTTTCATCAACATGTTAAACAGATCTCATTCGATAAGTTGTCCCCTTAAGTAAACAATGACGTCGTCTTAGTCAAGTACAAAGACTCCTTCAAAGGAGAAGTCACGTATTAAGTATATCATAACAGATTTGGCTCTTAAGTAGTCCTCATATGATAGATCTGTCAAAGTCGGGAGGACTTTCTTCAAGAGATCAGATTTCAAAGTACACGGTACTTTTGCACCTTCGGTATTGATTATATTGCATTTTAATCGGTGTGAATAGATAAAATTTGTATCAGCTTCACACTTACTACAGTATAACATTTTTCCTTGTATTGATCCAAAATTTTCTGCTGGCAAGTTGCAGTTTAGACATATTGGATGAAAAGGATATGAATATGCACTTGATGCAAACAGTTTTCCCAAGACCTATTTCACATTTTTCAATTCGATTAGAAGTTGAAATTTTTCAAAAGATGAAAAATGCATAACATAGCTTATTGAGAAATAGTTCTAACGTGTTACCTTTCTTGTAGACTGAAGCAAGGTTTGTGGATCAATCAATGTCTTTTTTGAACGTAGTGCTGTTATGAACGTTGATTGACAAGTATGTAGTATATTAGCTTGTGCTTCCTTCCGTCTGACCAGATTTCTAAATAAACAGATTGGATAATCTCTCTTTGACACTTTGTCTTCAATATAGGAAAAATCAGATGCAAATGTCGGAAACAGTTGCAACTGTATTTCAAGAAAGCAAGTATATTATTTTATAATTTGAAGAAAAGAAACAGAATATTTTGCAAGTTAAATCCATAGATGAAAATTTGCTTACAGTTGCTTTGTCGAATTGTGAGTTTCCATCCTTTATCTCTAGCATATATTGCATTCCTGATCTCTTTGTACCAGTCACAATTGCGGCTATTGTTCCAATTGCATATGGCTCTATTGTTTGCAGAAGTCTTTTTATCGTTGTATTTGGTATGAAAGTATATTCTTGACAAACTAGTCCTATGTTTTCTATCGTAGTTTGCTCATCTACTAGTAAAATGCACTCTGATTCACCGTGATCGTAATTGGTTTTTGCTACAATTTTAAGGTTCTTTATGCATATCGCTTTTTCTGGAACTATTTTTTCTTCATGTTGTTTTATCAGATTGCCACGTATATTCAGCGTGATTGTGAGTTCGCCTTTCGCATCTGTCAAGTCTGCTCACAGAATCTCATTTGTTTTACGCAGTTTATCTAACATTGTTCTATATGTAACAATGATATTCCCATGAAAAACATTTCCTTCTTTGCAACTTGTCAATTCTTCAATACTTATTGACATCAAGCATATTTCTTCATGCCTGCAAACTTTAAATCAGTATAAGTTGGAAAGAAAAAGATTATTGTAGAATATTGTTTTGAGATCATCTATACTAGTCTATACCTTTTGGGCTCTGTTTTAGCTATGTATTTTCATTGTTGTGCTTCAATCTGTCCATTGACATCAGTATTGCTACAGAAAAGACAGCAATCAAATATTGCATGGTAAGTAGAACTATAGACATTAATTGCGAAATTTAGTTATTTAAAAAGACTGTTGCAAAAAAAATGCAATCGAGACAATTGTTGTAGAACTTCGTCTCAATGCAGGTCTAAAACTTATTGAACATTCCCATCCACCTATCCCGCTGAGTTCCATAGCTATCAAACAGAGTTTTAAATGTATTCATAATCCTAAACTCACAAGAACTAACTTGTGCTACACTTTCAGCAATTACCATATACATTTGTACATGTGGAAGGAAATCAATTGTTCCAGATTCCTCATAAAGTATAGTAATTCTAAATTTAAAAAAAGAAATCTAAAACCAAAATTGACCTATATTAAAATAAACATAGGCAAATAAAAAAACTGCCATTTTGTTAATTGATACAGCTATTGCAGACAAGAGTCCAGGTGTGCGAACTGTCAAGTGGCTAGTTAGCAAACTTGCAAGAGCATGAAAGTCTAGGCCTTTTCATCATAGTCAGATGTCATCTCAAAGTCAAGAACAGAGACTGCACGCCGTAGCTGTACAGAAAATTGGTAAGTTTTCTTGCAATGAAAAGGTTATGTCTCATTGAGTTTTGTAAAGTCTTGGAATCCGTTGATTCTGCTCCGTTTTAGTACGGTCAGTTGTGGAAGTGTCATCCCCGTGCAAAGTATGTTGATGAATCCATGTATTAAAGAACTTGTCGGGGTGTCTGATCACATTCAAGTTCAATTGTCAGTCGGAGAGCTGGATCGTAACAAATGTAAAGCTTTGTATTAAATTAAAAAGATTGCATTATTAAAACAGACAAACAAGGAGTATTAATAAGAAGATAGGTGCTGGTGTTATTTGAAGCAATCTGTCTATTTGAAAGGGGTTTAAAGAAAGATGTTTCAAAAGAAGAAGAAACGTCATTAATTAAAGCAAAAGAACAGTTAAGTTAGAAGCAAACCTGTCTTATTAGAAACTGAGGCAGCATAGTATTATTATGGAGGCAGTGAGGTTAAAAAAGAAAGCCGAGTATATTTGAGGCATTAGAAAAGAAGAAAATTAGAAAAGAACAGTCAGAAGAAACAGGTTTGAATGCCCAAATTTGAGAAGACGAAGGGATAATCGAGTATTTCAGCTACGGCAAAACTACTTTAACAACTAAAAATAAACAACAAGTCATCTGTAGCAATTAACAATAATATTTCCATCAAAAACATTTCCTGTTTCTGCAACTAGTCAATTGTTCAATACTTATTGCCATGAAGCATATTTGTTGATGCCTGTAAATTTTAAATCAGTATAAGTTGGAAAAAGATTATTGTAAAATAATATTTTCTGACAAAATATACCGTTCTATACCTTTTGGCATCTGTTTTAACTAGCTCTTTTTCCTGTTGTTCTTTGACCTGTCTTTTGATGTCGCTATCCCTACAGAAAAGATTTTTTTAAATTAGAGTAAATCGTATTCAATATAACGTACAACACACTAAAATGAAGAAAACAAAGTGCTAGTAGAATATTTCAGGACTTATAGCAACTAGCAGGCGGTACAGCTACTACAGAAGATCAGAGAGCTTAAAAGGAGAGCCCATAAGAAAAAAAGAAACGGTGATTTTGTTAATTGTTACAGTTATTGCAGAGAAGTCTAGAAGCACAGGAACTGTGAACTGATAGCTGAGCAAAGTTGCAGGAGCATGAAACCATAGGCTGTTTCATCACTGTCAAATGTTATGTCGTAGTCAACATCAGACACTGCACACCGTGGCTGTACAGAAAATTGGTGAATTTGCTTTGTATGCAAAGGTTATGTGTCATTGGCTTTTGTAAAGTCTTGTAATGCATTGATTCCACACCCTCTTAGCATGGGTCAGCTATGGACGTCTCATTGTTGCACAAAGTATGTCGGTGAAGCGACATATTAAAGAACTTGTCGGGACGTCTGGTCACATTCAATTTCATTGTTACGTAGAGCGCTAGTTAGTAACAAATATAAAGCTTTGCATTAAATTAGAAAATTTCTCTTATTAAAACAAAAGAAAACAGGGATGACAAAGAGAAACATGCATGCTGAGAACAAAAAGAAACTATTTGATAATACTCACAGTTTTTCTGTTGCATCTCCTATGTCTTTTTCCTGTTCTGGTTTACTCTGTTTTTTCATGCTACTGTTCAAACAAAGATCTATTAGATTATAGCAAAGCATCAATAATATAAATATGTAGACAAATAAAACTACTAACAAAAAGCTTTATAATAAATTGTCTATTCAAGAAGAGCTCACGATTTATTTTTTTTACTTGTAATAGTCAGAATGCATAAATTTGAGAAAACAAAGTGATAGTGGAATATTTGAGGTGCGGTAAAACTGTTTTAACAATTAAACATAAACTACTGTAATTTTGAGGCAAAAATATAGACGTAAAATTCTGCAAGTCTCATCTAGAAACACAATGATGGACAAAAACTTTCTGATCATATTTGATAATACTCACATTTTTTACTTTGTTTCTACCATTGCTTTTTCCTATTCCGCCTTTCTTTTCATGTTTCTATTGCAATAAATATCTATTTGATTAGACTAAGAGATGAATAATATAAATATATGAAAAGAGAAAATCAATAGCAAGAATATTTATAAACACTAACTAGGAAAAAAAATCTATGTCTACCTAGTTTTCTAGGATACTGATTATTTGCTACAATGAACAATTGAAATTGTCAAAGACTTAGTAACTGCAAAAGTGTCACTGTTTTTATGATGTCTCTATTGTTGCTTTCTGCTAGTTTGCTTTACTGTGTTTGCTCATGTATCTGTTCAAACAAAGATTTATTAGATTATAGTAATTGACCATTAATACAAATATATAGAAGAATAAAATCAATAACAATAATCTTTCTAAATGCAAATTAAACAAAAAGATCTATCTGAATATAGTTTAACTAGTTTACTAGGCTCCTAGTCTATGTTCCAATAAATATCATTGGATACTTCAAGAAAGATAGAAGATGAACATTGATTGAGGAAGCCAAGGACAAAGTGCACCAGCAAATTCTTTGTTGTTTGAAAATAGATAAGTTGAACCAAATACTATATGGTTATAAATAATATGACAGCAAAGAGAACTTTACCTTCAATGTTTTCTCGGAATAGATTCAATTCAGCATAAACAATGCATCCTGCTGACTCATGTTGTTTTCAATACTAATAGCAACAGTAAGTCAAGATTGATAATGGTTGCTATGAAAATAGCTATAAACATTGAATATGCTTCTGTGTTATTTATTGTTGTATAACTTTAATCTAAATTTTATAGAAGATGTACAAGAAGATGCAATATGTCATGGTCAGTCCAATATGCATCTGACATTTGGACTTCACAATGCTGAGTTTGCATATTTGTCCAAATGTGATCAATAACAGGCTTTCCTTTTTGTAAAAGACTATTTGTTATTTCTTGCATATGTAACGATTGCATGAATTGTTGTAGGACTTTGCTATTATCATTGCTTGCATGGATATTGACATTGAAATCACCAACTATCAGAACAATGCTGTCCTTTTCTACTAGTTCCATGCTTGCGAATGCAATTGTATCAATTATTGATGCAATAGAGGCAAACGGTGCAGCATAGATATTGAATATCCAGATACTCTGTTGAACATGTACATTTGTTGCAACTAGTTCAAATTTTTCATCCGAATAGTTTTTTATTTTCTTTATCTCTATAGATTTGTCTACACAAGTAAGAACACCATGAACAAAATGTGCTATGTTGAAATTGAACTTGTTTAATTCAATAGCTTGCGGTGCATAATTTAAATAAGTTTCCTGGAAGCAAATAATCATTCTTTCCATCAAATATTCATCATGTACAATGTCATCAAGATGTTTGTGGAAGCTCCGTGTATTCAATGTAGAAATTGACAAAATATTTTCCAAGCACACTGGTTTCTCTATATGAGTTGTTGTCCATAGCGAATTTGTTTCTAGACAAACCATTTCATCTGATACTTTCTTTGTCACATGGAAATTCTTTTGTGACAATTGCTTTAATAAGAATAATGAGTCAATGGTTTTCACTCTTGATAATGCTATGTACACAAGCCCATGTCTTGTAACGCCAGTTGGTTCAAATGCAAGTCCATTTAGGGTAAGTCCTTGTGTTCTATGTATTGTTTGAGCACATGCTAATTGTATTGGAAACTGCTTTCAAATAGTGACTTGAGATTTGTTTCTAGTAATTGCATTTGGCTTTGCAATTCGTAGTATTGGTGTCGAAGCCAATTCAACATCTTTGTCATATAGCTGCGAATATGTATTTCTTTGTTCTTTTCCAATTGTTGCATCTATAAAGTCTATCCAGATGATATCTATATCTTTGGTTTTTCTTGTATACTTTTTGAACACTCCATCAACGCCATTAACTAGACCGTCTTCTATATTGTAATTCCCTGCACATAATTCAACTAACATATTTTGCTTTACTAGTATTTTGATTGGTAGTGCTAGTAGGACAATGTGTCTTGATAGTTTTCAACCTCATCAATAGCTTCAAGGATCACCAGTTGTCCATTGACTACTGAGAGCATGCGATCATTATGTTCATTAACATCTTTGTTTCTATAAAAAAGGTATGGAAACAATGGATCTATTGGTGCTGCTCTATAACAATGAGCATTTATGTATTCGATGTCTTTGTCTGATTGTTTGTTCAGTCTCATTTTGTTCAAGATTCTAATGAAATCTATGTTTTTTTGACGCATTGTTATATGCAATTGATAGCATTTGACTTCATCTTGCCAAAATGAGTATGACATTTTATGATTGTTAATAGTTGGTTCTTCAAAGATAAATGAGTCTTTAATCGGTTGTGCTTGATACAAGTCTCCACAAAATATTATATCAATACCACAAAATATTTGAGATCCAACTTATTCTAAAATTAGGGAGAGATATTGAGAGAATATCTCAACAATCTCCATCAAATCCCAAACCAAATCTTCAAGTGATAAATGAACAACAAGATACACCATTGTTCATAGGTTAGTTATTTTTAAATAAAATAAGTAATGTCCACCCATGATTGCTAAAATGAAGCATATGTAATCCTCTTTCTTGTGTAATGGATTATCTCATTTCCCACTATGAATTCCAAATGAGCACTTCCAACTATCATATGGAATTGAAACCTTCTTTGTGGTATATATCCTTATTTCTATAGAAAAAGGTATATTTTGCAACACTTATTGGCAAATCTCTTACAACTACATTCCACCCATTTTCATGGAATCAAAATGAATATACTTTACGATAGAAAAGGATTAGGCTAAAAATATAAGGAACTAGAAGATTAGTCATTACAATTTACGTGGAACAGATTCAAAAGAGAAACTAATGGTTAACAATAAAATAAAAATTGAAAACAACAAAATGATTAGAAGAGGGTAAATGTCACAATCAAATTGTTAATAAATGTAAAAGGATAATAAAATAGGGCTAGGATTAACAAAAATGATCATTTTTGAAAATGATTTATTATAAATAATAATGAATTAATGCTTAAAATAATGAAATAAAAGTGTGTTGATCAAATGATTTAAAACAACATTTTTCTTTTATTTTAAGAATAAGACTTTTGAATAAAATTAGTTATAAGGAATTGATGTTTAAAATAATAAAGCCTCTGACGCAATGTTAACCAAAATAACCAACTTTCTCATCAGTTTCAAGAACTTGGTGATAAGCCTATTAGATAATGTCACAAGCATATGAGTCAAATTCACTCAAGGAACGCATAATGTCCTAAATTATACATCGAGTTCATATTGAGCATGTAGCTAGAACATCACTATCAAATATTTTCACTGACTTTAAAGAGCAGTTATTTTCACTAAAATGTTTAAATATACAAGCATCTCATTCTTTTCAAAAATGCATGCTATTTATTTGAAGAAACAATAAATTCCACTTAACTTTGCGCCCATTTTCACAAATCAGATAGTTTTAATTCACGTTGATTTTATCAGCATTTCCATTATATTACAAAGTAGTTGGTATGGCTATTCACAAAATTCACAGTAACTATGTTCTTATCTATCATTAATAGCTTAAGAATCTTATCATATATTTATAAAAAAAATACATGAGATCAGAAATTCGAAGACCATAGAAGCAAAGCATCCATTCCAGGACAATTATCCTTGTAATGTCTGACAAATAGAGTATTTTTGTGTGCTTCATGTATGTTTCTAACACCTACCACCTCCAAAAGCACCTGTCATTAAGAAATTACAATAATAATAATAATAATAATAATAATAATACATAATAGGTAGATACTAGTGGACAATTAATAAAATATGATAATATTTGTTTTATGGATAATAATAATCAATTGTTAAGAGAAAGTAAATAAATTATTTGGTTTACTTTAAAAACATATTAAGCATGTCTCACTTACTATACCATTTTAAATGGTTCATAAATCATAATAGTTCAATAATTCATAATAGGTTATTATAAGTTACAAAGATTCATAATTCATTAATAAAATTTAGAAAAGAAATACTTATTTACATTGAATATATTTAGTGTTCTTTGTGGTTTTATAGCATTTATAGAAGCACACTCCTGTTTTCGCTAATGTAAAACTTAAAAAGACGTGTTTGAAAATAGGTGAAACGAGAAAAATAGGATGTCATTTAGGTATATGCACTACTNTAGAAGCACACTCATGTTTTCGCTAATGTAAAACTTAAAAAGACGTGTTTGAAAATAGGTGAAACGAGAAAAATAGGATGTCATTTAGGTATATGCACTGCTCCGATTTATATAAATAATAGCTCCAGAGGCACAGTGCTTTATTTCCACGAAATTCCAATGCATTTAAGAAATTGGGCATGCAGAGATTTGAATTGAGTTGATTTTTTCAATTGTCATCAATAAAACAACGGTATAGTCATCATTAAATCATTAAAGACATAAGAAAACAAAAATAATGAACCACAATGCATATGATATGTATTTTGTGGTATTTTATGGATTAATGCATATAAAATGTGTTAAGCAGATCGGTCACATTGGGCAGATACTGGAAGTAATTCTAGCTTGAAGTTCTAAAACATCTTTTGAATATATTGAGGTTTCTATTTCATATTTTTATGCCCTTGGTGAAGGAGTGAGTGAGGAAAGAATAAAGAATGACAATGGCGCTTTTGGGGAGATAATTCAAATGCTTTTATTAGATCAAGTGCTGTGTCTTCAAGTGTTAAGAAAAAAGACTTAACAATGTTCTGTGTTTACTAATCATCATCACTTTGTAGCTAGGTTGGATTTTTTGTTCTAGAATGCCAAGTGTCTAGTTCTAGACCTCACTGTTGGAATAACTAATTTTAGTCTTTTCTATCATGTAATAGAAATTTTATTCTCTAACCAAAATTTTACTATATCTTGTGGTTCCTTTCCTTCTCCAATAAAACACCCCTTTGAATCTGATACAAGAGCATAAACCTAAGATTCTAGACCTAGCATTTACTTCTAGAAATTCAAAATATTTACTAAAGAAAGTTGCTTCTCTTAATTCGTTTCTTTTATTATTGCATTTAGTTAAGGTTGAATAAAATTTTTCAAAGGATCTCGAATCCTAACTTTGTAAATAGCAGATAGGGTTTGTTGAGGATTTTAGTAGCAATTATAGGATCTAGATTTCTTAGCTGACTTGATCCTTGTCAACTCTACCTTATCCTTGTCAACAATAGTTGTGGCTTTTGTTAATAGGTCAACAAAACCAACCTAAATGTAGTTTGCTCGACCTTATGCCATATTACTAACATGGCCAATTTTTTCTAATGTTCCAAGATAATTATTTTAAATAATTATAATTCATTAGTACGATGGAATTTGCACAAGGTAATTATTTCTCTAATACATTAAATTCAATAAAGGATAATAATTTGATATAGCCTTTGATGAATATAGATTCAAATAACTTTGATTCTTCCATTTACAACTACGATAATATGAAAAAGACATTTATAATTAGGATAATAGGGTAAAGGTAAGAAAAATAATGAGGAGAGATGATGAAAAAATATTGGTCTATTTAATGTCAAACAATGTTTGAAAAGATAATAGCTCAAACTATATATAAATAAATAAATATATAAAAAAGGTAGCCACTTAGTGGCTAATGCATGATTCCTATTTTGATTGACAAGAATCACTTATAAGAATTATTAAGGTTTATGCTGATCACATTATGATTATTTTTTTCTATTTACCACGTTTAATTGCTAAAAATATATTTCAAGATTAACTTTGAATTCCAATAAAAGATATTTATAGATCTTGGATGGAAAGTCAATAAATAGAACGTATACAACTTGTATATGTATATGCGTTAATTTAGCAAAAATCTCTCACAAGACGACAAAGAAGAAAACGAGACACACATATTCTGATGTTGAAGTAAGATCCAACTTGGAAGATCGCTATATTACTTCGATAAGTTATCACAATCATCGTTTTCACAGCTCAGGAAAGTATCAGATAATTCACTGGAGGCAAGGCCACAAGGAAGAATGCCAGCCACAGGATGTATGTAGTTTTTATTCATTTGTTTCCATTCTAAAAATTGAATATGATTCAACTAGTTCTTTGCTGGATCCCATGGAACTCAGGTCTCAGTGTAATTTAAAAGGAGAAAATGTTTCTTCTCCTCATTTTCTAAAATGCATCATTATATTTCTGAAACACCTGAATTTTTTACATGAAATTGCATCAATTTTCTACATTAGTTAGGTTTTATGAAGCTACATGTGAAATTTCAAGGTTGGCTTGTATTAATGGAACTGATTATGTTTTCAATGCTATTCATACAAGTAGAATTAGCTCCCAAGTTTTTGTCTCCAATGCCCATTCACCTGTTTGTAGATCAGCATCATGTACTAAAAAGGATGCTCCGATGCATGACACTGCTGTCTATGAGATATCTAGATGTGAAGCCTCGACTAACTACAGAGTATCTTCATGAAATCCTCGCTCCAGTTTCACTAGTGAAATGGATCCTATAACTGGTACCTTGGATTTTGTAAGTTTTGTTCTGGATAACCCTGGCTCCAAAATCTGTCAAATGGATTTTTCCAGTTATATGGATGCCAATAGTTGTTCAGATTATTTCTGGAATTATAGAAGTTATGAAAATGACTCACATAACTCTATGAGTATTACACACAATAATTCAACCTCTAGGAATCCTATTATTGATCTTGAAATCCTCAAGGGTGCAAGCAAGAATCCTCTAAATGCAAGCAAAAAAATCTATGAGAAGGACACATCCAAATCCAGTACTTTTATCAATAATGATCCTAGTAACTTATCTACTTTGGATGAATCATGTCCTAGACATTATGCATACGATATTCCTAATTCCGCATTTTTTTGCTATGATTTGGATGATAACAATAGAAGCGTTTCTTTTTCGAGTAACGATACTTCCAGTTACTTGGATAGAGCCTCTGAATTCTATAATGTCATGTCGACCGAAATTGATAGCATTTTGTGGTTGACTGAACTTTGGAGTTCAAGGGGTTCTTTGTCGACTGGTGCAATCAGGCGCTCAATTGGATATGCTATTCAGTATTTTTCTCAACACAAAGCAAGGGCTTCCTCTCACACTTATTCAAATCATCTGACTGACAGCAATAACGTAGTATCCTCTTTGACAACCACAAGTGTGGGTTTTTCACAAACACCAATATTGGATTTAAAAGGTCTGTAAATAAGGTATTGCATCGCGAAAAGTTTTCTAGGCATCAAAATAGACAAAATCTAGATGGGTAAATGGGATCATAGAAAAACCAAATCAGGTAAGTTTAGCATTCTTTCAGTGAACTCATCAATATAATATATTAGAAAATTCCTCATATTTAGCTAATGAATGTGAATTTATTGTTGAGTAGAAAATTTTTAACATTATAGAAGAAGCATCATGCTTAGAAAATTTTATTTACCTGACTGAATGTTTGATGTTACATACTTTTTTTATGGGCAATGGTTGTTCGTCTAATTTGTCACATGATTCATTTCAGATACTTTTTCCATATGAATGTTTTGTGGAGTTGTTTAACTGGACAATGTTGGAACTATATCCTTGTGGTTTAGTTAACTATTGAAACTTGTACTTGTTATGCACCAGCGATACATATTTAACATCCTGTTGTGTCCGTTATATGTTTCTAATAGCTATTTAATATTGTATATTAATATTTCATATTTCATTCACTGCTTTAGTTGCAGGATATTTTTTTATTCTTTTTGATCATAATCAACAGTAAAAGTTCGACATTCGTGATAGGAGTAGCTCTTAACATAGGAGAAAGGTAAATGCACTAAAGAATAAGCGCAGAGCGCAGAGCTTCGTCCAGGCACTTGAGTGTTATTGTGGACAGAGCAATGCAGAACTGTATGCGCTCCATCTTTCACCATTTGGCATAGCTGGTGCACAGAGTCACCATTTTTCAAAGCTGGTACACATGTGCTTGTAGACTGACTCGTCTGTCGACATTTTTTTTTTTAAATTGAGAAGTAAACCAACCCACAAATCCACATTCGAGGAGTAGAAAAAACAAACCGAGATGATAAGTTTGATTGTAATGAATATACTTACAGGCTGTAGATCATCGCGCTTCAGTAAAATCCTCACCCCAGACCTCTGACCTATCTTGGGTGCATACTGCAGTGGGGATTCAAAGGCCACCTCATAAACTTTGGAGGACAAAATATTGGTTAGATAAGACACATTGGTTGGCCCTCCATTCCCATTGGTATCGTTGTGTGGGTCATTGGTCTTGTCTGAAATAGCCCCAAGGTACCTCGATTCATATTGCAGAGACTCTGGCAATACCTTCAGCAATGGCAAGGTGTCTCCAGATGAAGTGGGCGTTGCAGAGTCTGATGATTTGTCAACAAGCCCAATCGCAACTTCATTGGCAACAACTCTGCTCTCCTCCAATCTCCTATTTGGAACAACAATTGGGTTGGATGGAGCATTTGTACTATGCGGGAATGCCCTATTTTCAAGTGTTGCTGCAGATGCCCTTATGGTTGTTGTAACTCTATGGCTGCGAAGAGACCAACCACTGAATGTGTTTGGGTGTGTGTTGTTAGTAGCTACGAAAACACCATTGAAAGAGGATGGGACAGCCGACGACGAGGAAGATGAGAGCCTTGAGCATGGAGTGAGTGTCTCCATGACTGTATTTGTGACAGAAGAGGAAGAATGAGCTTCTATCAAAGAGGAACACGAAGTTTGGGTTTCCTTTAGATTTGTAGAAAGAAGTTGCGAATAGCTCGATAGATTATAATGTAGGAAAATGTATAGTAGGGCTAACTATAACCAATGTAAGTAGATTGAGAAAAATCCTAAAATCCTTTGGAGAAAAATGGAAGTTCATGGTTCCTTCATATATATGGAAAACAAATTGTGAATAGTTCGGTAGATTTTAATGTAGGAAAATGTATAGCAGGGCTAACAATTCCCAGCTTTAAGCCGAAATAGTGAATGACAGTTTGTATAAATAAAGCAGCTCACTACTCATTTAAAAATAACAACGAATACTGATCACGAAAACATGACGAGGTAGAAAATTGATCACATAGAAAACTCCAAACAAAAATATGTTGGGATAGAAAAGCCAGGAGACTGAGAAAGATTTAATTCTTTTTACTTGGATTGTAATTGCTTTAATACTTCTGTCAATTCAAAATTTTCCTAAGTTGCTAGGTTAATAGAAATTTGTCTTTTTGTTCAAGGCCAAAATGGACTGCATATGATTCCATCTCCAAGATCTTTACAAATTGTATGATGGTTCGATAAATTTCACCTAGGGCTTTGAACATTGAATAATCTTATGTAATTTCCATCGTTTAGCTCAGTCCCTCGGCATGAGGAGTGTCTTCAGATTTTCAAAGCCATAATGATTTTTCATTGTATGGAACATTTTTAATACTGTATATACATATTAGTATAAAAACTAATTACTACATAATGTAGAGTTTATAAATCCCAACATACGGATGATACGCCATCGCAATAAGATCACATCACATAGATAGTCGCATATGGATAATAATTTTACCAAGAATTAATGTAGATATTAGAACAGGATACCAATCAAATATATGACGATTGACATATTATAATCTGCTATCACATTTCTTTGTTAAAAGGCA
>LPNX010325677.1:294144-315800 GCA_001517045.1 Pseudotsuga menziesii | reverse complement strand
ATTTAGATGTGAGAGAGTCTAAGACGAGAGGTAAGAACCTGCGCATCACATTGTGACCACTCCTTGCATTCTTTATCAATCTGCATCTTATATAGGCACTTGCATATCATACTTAAAGTAAAAAAATACAAAAATATATACGGTGGACCGGGCCGCAACCGGTAAAACCCTTTGTTTTTGTTACTTAACCTACGGTAGCCGGACCACAAACTGGACAAATTCCCTACACCAAATAGTCACAAGCTAGTTGGGAACGTTGACTGGGGAGAATCCCTTGCTGTTGTTTCCTGCGAATTTCCAGGCCTCAACAGGCCCACACCTATTTTTTGGGCATTTTTATATTATTTTTTGGAGCTTTTGGGAGGCTCACGATTTCCTCGAGGCACAAAGTCAAAAAATTAAAATATTATATTATTTTATTATGTCGTGGGGACACCGGGAGGGAGTTAGTTAACACTCCATGGACCCACCATGTGCTTCATTTATTTCTTGTTGAGTGGGCTACCCTCTTTTTGGGTGATCTGGTCCACTTTGGTACTTTATGGTTACAGTGATCCATGTATTGTATGTTGAGATCATCTCAACCATTGATTAGACATTTATATCTTTTAATCTTAGCCACTCATTTTGAAAGTGGTTAGGATTTTGGTTCTCTCATTCCTATTTAAAGGAGAGAGCTTCCCATTTGTAAGGGGTCTTTGGCTCTTGGATCTGATTAATAGAGAAACTTTCTTGTAGATATTTCTTGGATCTCCTTTGCATCTGATGTTCTTAGATGGTTATTGGAAAGTCTTTTGCTTCCTAGCATTCGGGAAATTTGTGAGATCTATATTTTTTCGGGATCATTGTCTTGTCTACATGAGGGCGACTTCAAATTTGGTGTTTTTGCAGGGGATCCTCAACTCGCTTGGATTGGATTCGTCTTATATCAGGGGGTTTTCATTAGCTTCATTGTAATCTATGATTTCATCTTGTTATTTTCCTATAGATCTTGTCTTTTTCTCATGACACGGTAAATATGATATTGTTGACATTTACTTGTACGAGAGAGAGGGTGCATTGGTCACTTGGAGCAAAACGTTGGGCTTAGAAATCACACAGATCTTCTCAAATTGATCGGGATAGAAGGGATCATCATCATCAAGGAATCTGCAAGTATTTACAAGTAAGATCTACAGGTTAGCCTCTTTCTTCCAAATCCCAATCCATTGTACCTGCTTTTCCTCATTTTACTGAAAAATTGCATAATATTAAAAAACTAAAAAAATACTAAAAAATAAACCGCTCGTTCTCTAGACAAACCACTGCTAGTTTTTGTAGATCGGGTCTTCCACTCCCAAATTCACCCTCAACGTGAAAGTAGTTGGTTTGCCCTATATCTAGAAAACTATCTGCTCAAATCCCAATGCTCCTCATGAAATTTTGACTTTTTGGGGATTTGCTTTTTCTGGAAAAATTCCTTCATAGGTTTGTAGATCGAGTCCTCCTCTTTCCAAATCACCTTCAACGTTGAGCTAGATGCTGACAGGTGGCCCTAGATCTGAGAAACTGTCTTCCAGGACCCTAGCGCTCCTCATCATTTTTTTGACTTTTTCCCAAATCTGATTTTTTCAGCATTTTTCCAACTTGGGTTTGTAAATTAGGTCATCCTCATTCCATTTCTCCTCCAATGCTGAGCTGGTGGTCTCCATATTGTCCTATATATGAGGATCTGCCCTTACAAACCCTAGCGTTGGCCAGCTTGCTATTGGTTTCTCCCATAAACTGACTTTTCCAGCCAAAGTACCTTTCTGGGTCTGTAGCTCAGGGCATCTCCCTTGTGGGTCTCTCCCAACGCTTGGTAGATAGTGACTCCATTTCCCTAGATCTGACAAGGAACTGATCTCCAACCCTAGCGCTAGCCCCTTCTTTGGCCTCTTTTCCTTGCAATCTGAATTTTCCCTAATGACTCGGGTACTTTAATATTGTCATGCCTATCATCGATTCTATCCATCAGTACTAGATAGCCCCAATCCTGTCCTTTCCCTCCCTGCATTGGTTATGTTTCCCAAGGCAGCGGATATCTTCCACTTTAGATCAATCCTCATACGTCTAAAGCCCTCATCCAAATCCCCGGTACACCTAGTGATACCCTCCATAGATCTAAGGTCTCCAATTACCTTACACCTTACATACCTCAAGTCTCGTTGATCTGATCTTGTGTCTAGGTTTGATCTCTCCTATCGGGAGTAGATCTGGGTCTCCCCCTTTGTTGTCTTAGGCTAATATAACATAAAGCGAAGACTTCCTCGATTGGCGTGACAACCATCCATTTGGGAGTCGAGGCAATCTTGGTTCCACCTCCTTAGTTTCTTGTCCCTCTACCATCCATCCTGGATCCACCTCACATAGGCAACTACAAGGTTGGTGATAACAGTTGCTAGAGCCCAAGTTTTCCAAAGTTAGGATTAAGGGGGGGTGTTAGGATTAATTAATCCTCCTTTGTCCAATATAGTCTACTTGTTCTATTTTCCTAACTTGGGGGGTAATTATTACTATACTAGAGTGTTGGGGACATAAATAGAGGTTATTTGCCACTTACTGAATGTGCATGCATGGGTTTATGTGCCTCTGAGACTAATCCTTACATTATAGGGGCCCACTCTGAGTGCCACCAACAGCCTCCATCAGTTGGTTGTGGTAGGTAAGCAGTTATGCCGAGTTAACCTCCAATTACAATTATAGTAGATCACTTTCAGTAAGACTAGCGCCAATTTTGCATGATTGAAGGGAGAGTGGCGCCTTTTCCCAGCCACCTCATCAGTTAACTGATTTAGACATCCAGAGTTAGAATAGTGAGCTCCAACAGTGATTTAGACACACTAAGTTATCTAATTAGTTAGTTAGAACTGATAGATTTGAATCATATCTTTAGCATTCAAATTCTATTTATTGTATAATCATTGTATTAGTGATTAATGAATGAATATTAATGATGTGATTATATAAGTAATTCTTCTCCGATTGATCTAAAATTTGTGGCATGTTTTTCCTATTCATTGTACATTATCTTTGATTATTCCATTGCATAATTGCCTTCCTACAGCTTTTATATTTTCCTGTAGATCAATGGTTCACAAATTTAACAGTATGGGGGAGTTTCTTAATGCAGACCTTATCAAGATTTTTCCTAAAGTTGTTAGATGTAATTTGGTAGGAGGTTGGTGTATCACTGCTCTCCTCAATGTCTCCTACCAAATCCTCTCAAAATAATTGGCTAAGTGGATTAAGGTGTTGTTCACACCGAATATTTTCCACATAGCTCTCTATGATCCGAACCATAATTATACATGATTATCTCACCATTATTTCCCCTATTTTGACCTTCACAATTAAATCACACCAAAATTGGTCCAAAACATCATTCCTTCCCCTATAAATACATGGAAGTTGGTAATTTATTGCAACAAACCCCCATTCTCCCAAAAAGGACCAAAAAACCCTAAAATGAGAATGGGTCCAAAACCATGGACAAATATATGCACTATGAAAAACCATGGGTAAGAAAATCCTAGATCATCCTATAAATACATTATGAAGGTCTCCCTAAAATCATTTTTTATCAAAAGACTTTTGATTCCAGAACTTTCTCACTTCCAATACATTTCACCACACCATCCCACATTGCACATCGAGATCACTCTATGTAACCCTATGATCCCTTTCCTAGTGACAACCCTTGTTGGATAAAAACGGAGACCAGGATCTTGGAAGTCGTCATATCACATCCTCAAACAGTTGTAGTGGCCCATCTTATTGAAAGGTATGTTGTATTTTTGTTTTATTAGTTATATCATAAAATTAAAATTAAAAATATTTGTTGCTTATTGTAATAGTCAAGGTTGAGATCCTCCCTTGCACCATGAACTCTATCCTTAGATTCGGCTGATCTAAGGTAGGTTCTTTTACACGTAGTCAGGGAGAAATCCCCACTACAGTTTTGGCGACTCCACTGGATCGATCCCCTTGGATCTCTGTTTTTGCAGGTGCTTTTACTAAGTTTGTTCTACTTGGGTACCCTTATCCATCATAGATATGACCCCCCTATGGAATATCTGAACCATTACTGTCGAGGTTCATGTCCCTCGGCCCTAGCTGGCCATTTTTCCTTAAAAAACTTACAATTAGGGCTGAATCGCACATATTTGACAAAAAGTTGCGACACAGGTCGCACCTTTTTTCCTGATAAGCACGACCTAGGTCATTCCTTTTGCCCCAATAAGTGCGACTTGGACCTAGACTCCAGATCGCGCTTGTCCATGCTTCCGGAGTGACCCTGGTCGCTTTTGTATCCTAGTTTAGTGTGACTTGTCGCATGAAAACCCTTGTTTAGTGTGACCTATTTTTTTCTGTTAATTTTCTAGCCATGATTCTTTTACAATTATATGCCACCCTGACCGCACTTGTTCCACCGACAAGTGCGACCTATAGGGGGGCCAACCCTTGTCTAGTTCCATCCCATGGCTAGGATAGGAAATGACACACAAACACATCCATTACATAAGCTGATAGGTAAAAGGTGGGCTTTCTGGATGCCAGATTTTTCTAGTACTTCTTTATGGATTCCTTCAAAACAACTGATAGAATTTGAGCCCAGTTGAAGGACTCCCCTATGGTAAGAATATGATGAGCGAGTGGCGCCCATTCCGCCTTAAACACTGTGCAGTTTGGCAACCCGTAGAGTCTCCATATCATGGCCACCAATAGGGAAAATGACTCTATAAACCAGGAGATATGGTATAATTTGTCTGTCTTAGGAAAGAATTCTGCAGGGTTATCCATCCATGATTTTATCATTTCATCGAAATTATATTGTGTAGCATAGGCTTCAAGGAACTGATTATTAAGAAATTGCTGAGGTGGGTTAAGGGCATAGGCTCTGGAAAATACCTCTGGACAAAAGGAGACCAACTGGGTGTGAGCCTAGTCATTAAAAGAGAGGTCATGGGGGTTTGCGTGGTCGACCATCCACTTTACGGGGTCTGTATAGGGCATGAAGGCAGGCCTGGACACTATAGCATGGAGTTGTGATTTTCTTATGTTCAGGAAGGCCGACTGGTCATGTTGGATGCAGAAGAAGTCATCATTATCGAAAATGGCATAAATCCTAGACCAATCTAGATGATAGGTTTCAGATACCTGCCCACTAGTGTCAGAGAAGATTCTAGAATTGGGGTCTTTGTTCTTTTGCTCATTGAGAGTGGTTTTGGACCTTGTGTTCCTTGACATAGTTGCAGGGTATGAGGTAAATTCTGGTAAAACACAGGAAAACAATCAATTTTTACCCAAAATAAAAATTACTGCAATTAAACCAATGGAATGAAGAGATTCAAAGGACTTACCAGTAAAACGATTAAGAGCAAGTAAATTCGTGGGCCTGATGAAAATTCATAGCAAATTATTTTGCACAGGTGAAATTCGTAAGTAAAAATGATGGAAAGAATAGTAAAAAGTTGAAATATTTAAACTAATGATCCCAATGACAACATGAATTTAAGCCGTAGATTTCAAATAGATCAATGGTTAGGATTGAGGCGAGAAAGAGAATTGTGGGGATGAACTTTTGACATATTTTTATTTTTTAATTTCCGCAATACGCAATCCGCATTGCTGGTTGCGAAAATGCGGGATATCGTTTGTGACCAAAAATTAGTTGTATTGCTTCCGCATTGCAGGTTGCAGAATCGCGGAAGTGCGATTTTGCGATTTTATTCTGTTTTGAGTTTCCAATTTCCATAATCCGCATTGCGGGTTGTGGAATGCGGAACCGAAAATTTGAAATTTTATTGCAAAAAGGTTTTTCCACATCTGCAATCCACATTGTGGGTTGTGGGTTGCGGAAAGGTAAAAATGAAAAATAAAAGAGATTTCGTCATTCGCAATTCGCATTGCTGGTTGTGGATTACGAGCAAACAAATTTCAAAACCTTTAAAAAAAGGACTTCCGCTATCTGCTTTTGCGTATTACGGGAGAAATTTGTAAGAAAATAGAGGATTTTCCGCAATTCACAAACCAAAAAACAAAGCTTTGAATTAGAATTTTATTAAGTTTCAAACATGATGAGATAAAGGGGATGAAAGCACCAAAGAATAATACCCCATTGTAAAACAATAACAATAAAAATTACCTTAATAATGATGAATGGGGTTCCCATTTCATCAGATGAAATGGGATCTATTGTGCCAACAACAGATCCATACGATGAGCTCCTGCCTCATTTATCTACTTGAGATTATATGTACCTCAACCATCATTGAGGAGTTGTACTTCCAATTATGGCCCTTGCAGTTCGTGTGAAATTTGTGCTTCACACTCTAACATAGCTCCAGTTCTCCAGCACCTTTCTACTCATCGTCGTTGAACAGTACAGATCCTATGATGTCTATCAGCCATACAAGGAGCTCATGCCCTCACACATTAGGGGGTAATTTGTTAACACCAAAAAATGGATCACCTAGCTCATCTCCCTTAGCCACATCATTCATATACCCATTTCCCTAAAGTTTGGCCTCCACCAACCCAAAAGTCAACTATATGACCATATTGGCCAAGACATTTATTTTTCCACACAAATCATCCCCAAAATACAAAAGAAAAGAAAAAGAAAATGGAGAAAATATATAAAAACCAAATAAGAGCAGGAAAGTTATGAAACTGAGTGCCAATACCATGGTTTTCCCAAACCAAGGGCAAACTCACCACTAGTAAAATTTTCCATAAAAATAGGGGTGGAGGGCCCCATTTCACAAGTTCTTTTCTCATTACCAAAACTCTACCAAATTTACTCCAGAAACCTTAGCCACCATCTTTGGCTTGGAACTCTTGTTGAGAGAATCCCCTAGTGAGTTTCGAGGTGGAAAACCAATGACAGTAAGAGACCAGGAGCACCATCCATCGCGCAACTGCAAGGGCCCATTATTCTTCGAGGCAACTCGAAACGAGATGTAAAGCTTGATCATTTTAATAATAATAATAAATCCCTTTGTTCTTTCATGTAAGTTGTGTTAATATATGTGAATGGTTGACTGTGTTTGCTTTGATATTCTTACTGCTCACTATTTACAGTTACTACTTACCATTTACAATTATTATTCATTATTTATGCTACTAGGTGCATTTATGGATAAATATTTACATTTTAGTTTTTTTTCATTTACAACTCACAGGCCATTGCACTTTGGTCTATATTTCTATTTGCATAGTTTAGGTTAAATTTTACTATGTTTTACTCACAGTTACCACATCTATTCCACACAACAGTGCCGCAAGAGACATTCTCTTGTTTGTTCTCTACCTCGACTTCCTCAAGCTAGTAGAACCTCCATTTTCACCTGTTGTAGTACGAAAGCACTAACAACACTTTTAATAAGCCAAATTCTCAATAATTTGCATGATATTGCATAAAGTAGATATAAGAGCCTATTTTGGAAGAGGTAACTTCATAACTGGGGAAATAGTCTACTTTGGGGATACAACTTCGTGTGGCTTTGTCTTCTTGAATTGAGATGTTATTTCCCACTAAGGTCCTCCTCAAGTCCATCTGTTGGTTCTTGTTCCCTATGCCTCCATTTATGTCTATGGCATTTGACCATTGCCCTTGCACTCTCGTATGCTTGCTTACCATTGTTTCTAGATACATGTAGGTTCACTTTTTTATTTGGGTGGAGGGGTGCGGAGTGATTCGAATTAAAAGGACTTCTTTGTAGGAGGGGTCTCCTGAATCTTCTATGAGGAGAGCCTCTGAGCTTCTGCAGTGTTACCACCCAATTTGCGCTAGGATGATAACGAAGATTGAAGATAAAGATGTGCAAAAGAGATTGCAATGCCAAAGCTCTGCCAAGCATGTGTGCCTCTCCTTCTTCTTCTTCTTCTTCTTATTATTATTATTATCAATTGTATCTACATGTTCCATATCCTCTTCGAGGGAATTGTAAAATGACGTGGTATGAGTTCCTTGTCTGTAAAAGGCTAGTTCATCTAGGACAATCACATTAATGTTGCCATGGGGTGTTTTTTTCACTCAAATAAGCTTAGGTCGTTGTGGTTTAAGCTTGTCAAACTTTTTTCACGCATGCCTCCAAAGCCAAAGTAAGCCTTAATGTCTTTTCCCTAACACGGTGCCTAGTCTAGTATCAATTTGTATTCCATACATCTTATATTTTAATCAATGGAAATGTAAAAATTGTAATTTAGGTGTTTAGGGATTTATATTGTATAGTATTTAATTTATGTGGCTAAAGGAGGTGTCAAGCACCTTAATATGATGTATTAAACCCTTTGGACCACTTAATTTAACTTAACACGCCCCTTGGGAGATAAAATCCCATGATTTTTGCATGTTGGACACAAATTTGAGCAATTTTAGGAGGTTAATAAAAGAGAATATTCCCTAATTCACCCCCCCTTGAGTGAGGTGTCATTTCTGATTGGATTAGTCTCAATCAATTCCTATTTGTCCCCTCCTTGTCTCCTAGGTGGCTGATGAGGAGCCCTTAAGCTCTAGTTAACTTCATGACATGCCAAATTACACTCAAGTTAACTCCTTGAGGTGTCATATGACACTCTAGTTCACTCCACTTCATGAAATTCGTCCTCTTCTTCCTACTTTGTTATTTAAGCAAGCTCTTCCCTCTATTTTCTATGTTGGTTACTAGTGAAGTTTGTGCTCAAGCTCTTGTACTTGTGCTCCAATGGAATTGCTAATAAAGAAGGTTGTGGAGGTCATATTTGTGTTGTACTTTCATGTGTGGATGACATTGTCTCAAGTTATACTTATATGCGGTAATTGTATATAGTTTAATTTCTTCGAATTTTTATTTCGTCATAGGCTTTTGAAAGGGGGTTACCACCTAGCATGATAAATCTCATTAGATGGATTTCTCTTAACATTTTTTGTAGATTGCTAGATATGAGATAAGGTCTAAGCATTTTTCGGTTATATTGGTGCTTTATCTAACCCTTTCTTGTAGGATTACACTTGAAGGGGTTAGAAGGGAGATCCAATCTCCCACTTGGCTTTTAATCTAACTTAGTAGGTTCTTCATCCATCAAGAAGTGGGTGGTTAGTCTTGTGCAATCCCCTCAAACTTAGTGGCTCAAAGAGAGACTCGTCCTTTTGTGCACCACCATGGAACTCCATTGCCCATCTGAAAGGCATTTTTCTCTTCACTCAACATTCTTTCAAAGTATATACTTTCTCATTTTAGTTACATGCAAGGTTGTATTAAATCTCAAAGTTTCAAAGTCATTATATCTAGATCTTGTACTTACATGCATATAGATCTACATTTTAAATCAATATATTTAAATCTAAAGTACAAATGTCACAAGTATTTACAATATAATCTAGATCATTAACCACATAGACTAGTACTTTAATTCCACTAATAATTGTGTTTATTTGAAATTTTTAACTTGTTGTGCTTTGCCAGTCCAAAAACATGTTTGCGGACTACTTAGGTCCTTGTACATTTGTCATACTAACCCCATTAACCAGTGGTTGCAGTCTAATTTTGATTATGCAAATTAACAGTGGCTATAGTCTTATTTTGATTGCAAATAAAACTCCTCTTTCCATGTATCTAAAAGACAATTTTTACCCTTTTTCTATTTCTGATTGTTTATTCCTTTTTCTATTTTTGATTGATAAGGCTAATATTTTTTATGTTTAATACATAAATGCATTTACATTGATCAAGTACCCTTATCTCACATGGATTGTGCAATCTCAACAACAAATATATATAATTCCAAGAAATCTTTTAAATTTTTTATCATTTTGAATAAAAATAATATAAACAACAAATATATATAATTTCAACAAATATTTTAATTTTTTATCAAATTTTGAATAAAAATAATATAAAAAAAATAATTGGAGTAATTTTAGCTAGCACAAATTTTAAAATTAGCTTTCTACAAAAATTTAAATTTTAAATTTTAATAGAGGAAGAATAATTAAATATAATTCTGGCTCGTAAAAAGTGGGTAATTTGCAGAGAAACTTCTGTGAAGATGCAAAGACTGGAAACTACATCCAAAGAAACTAGTCTGTTTAGGAGGCTTGCTTCGACCTTTTTAAGAGAAGCAGATCCAATACAAAAGCCTTTGGTAGCTGTTGTTTATCTCTCAAGCTACTTGATCATAATGATTCATATATTCACTACCAGAGCTGACTTGAGCCTATGTTAGATAATTGTGAAATTCACGGTGACATAGAATGAATAGCGCTGCATTGCTGCTCAAACAGATCAAATGGATAGATCACTAGACTAGCTTCAATATTGCTTGTAGCAACGACTAGCAGCTAGCTTCGAGTCAAGTTTGTCGTTGACTTGTTTCAGAATTGCCTGTTGGACCTTTTCTACTTTTACTAATCTCTTTCTCGTCAATAAAATCAAAAAATGATCGCACTATGCGCGCACTACTTGATGTGAATGACCTTGAAACAGAAGTAGACTCATCTCCAGTTTCTTTGTCCCGAACGTGCTGAATAAATTGCCAAATTGCACGACCTAAAAATGCAACAAGGGAAACAAATGACGCCACGCCAATGATCAAGAAAAGACCCCAAAAGCTTTGCAGGTGAAGCTGACTCGAATCGACTTGATTGGTTTGTGAACCACAATTATTTTGACTCAACCATTTATCATGAATTCTCT
Organism: Pseudotsuga menziesii; assembly: GCA_001517045.1. Classification (NCBI taxonomy): domain Eukaryota; kingdom Viridiplantae; phylum Streptophyta; class Pinopsida; order Pinales; family Pinaceae; genus Pseudotsuga; species Pseudotsuga menziesii. The sequence goes on along the minus strand of LPNX010325677.1, from coordinate 305,100 downwards.
GAAGGTCACCAGATTCTGAGAGGGTCAGGATTGCTGTTGACATGTCAATCGCTAGCTGGGAGCCTCTTGGGAAAGCCTGTTGAAGTGCCAATGAAAACAAAAAACTTAAATCAGAACAACAGCTTCAGACATGAAAACCTTACATTATCATTTCGAGTCAAAACAAGTATGGGAAAAAGCGAAAGCTATGAGAAAGAGTACATACAAATCCCCATCCTCCTTTTGTGAATTCTGAACCAACAATTGTAAAATTGCATTGGGTTGATAAAAAAAGTTGGATAACTGGTAATGTGTCAACAATTGCTGCTACCCCTCCTTCGCTTGGACCTAGAGACAATGCTCTAGCATAACTTGCTGTAGAATCCACGGCCTTGAGCCTTGATTCAGCTATATTGAGTTCTACTAAATAATTCCTAATATAAGATCCTGCGGGGTATCCTATTGGTACGTCACTGTCTATCAAACTGTGGAGTCCGTTAACTGTGGGTGAAAGCTGTTGTACCGTGAGAATTGAAGTCAGGCTTGCAGTATAACTTGAACTGATGATTAAAACAACAAATAGCCATACGATAAGCACAGCTCGTCCAAGGTTGCTCAAAACATTTTCTCCTGCATTAGCCTCGTTCATTAATATACACATACACTGAAATGGAGCTCATTATAAGACAGACAATAAACAAACTGCATACCCTTAGTGTACACTACCTAGTACCAACTCAATATTTGACAAAATAACTTCTAGAAAATTTTTCACAAGTTGAAATAGCATAAAATTATGAAAATCCAGAAACGCACATTAATATGACTTTACACAATACTAAAAACATACGAGGATCAATTATAATCTAGAGAGGAGAAATATACAGAGTTTAGTTTACTCACTCTGGGCATTAAACAATGTCGAGAAGCTGAACCTGCAGGGAAACATAATGAAAGGCTGTCAGTTGTCTCCACAATTATGTTGAAAATTCAGCTTCATTCTATTCCACTAAATCACTGAACCGGTTATTTAGAAAAAACAGTATAATATATAGCCTTAGAAACGTTCATTGAATGGGATTATACCCTACTCCAATAGAAGATAAATTATAGGTGTTTGGGGACAATGCACTAAAATAAATATATCCAGTGCAAAAATACGATAAAAAATCACCATTATGTTCAACAAAGACAATTAAGCAAGTTCCATTATAACTCCATATATTCAAACACAAAATAAATCTAAAAAAATAATTTCAAATTTGACCCAAAATATGTCGAAGACTGGATGCATACATTCATACATAATTTGAGTTCAACCAGAAGATGGAACTTAACCACTTATTTTTGAAACTCAAAAAATTCTGCATGGCCGATTAAATTTGCACTGTCTACGATTCAACGAAATTCGAGTTTTTGGAAAAATTACACCAAACGCAGTGACCAAGGAGGGTTCCAATGTCCATTCACTCAATATCTGTTAAGAGGCTGACATAATACGATACCTCTTTAGTAAGAAATATCATATGGCCCATGAGGCTTCAAAGCAGACCTAGGTTACGAAATACCTACTTCAACATGGAATACAATCTTTGCTAGAAAATAAAATAGAGGGAAACATCCAGTCAATTCCTTTCAAACTGGATAGAAGACGGCAGCTGTTTGCTAAAATATCTAATTATGATGGGGCTTGCAACAAGAACCTAAGTTATGAAATATTTCATATACATACTGTCTGATTTTGGTTTCCCTTCAAGATTATACCATGCCAGTTTCATTATTCGAGATACAATAGGAAAGTGGATTGTTATAAGCTGTCTTACACAATCTAAACATAGAGATTTATTTTCCGTTTTCATATTAGTCTCTTCGTTTCAACATAAATTATTGAAACATAATCCATCTGTTTTTACCAGGACATTGTATTAGCTTTCGGGGTTACTATGGAAGTGTTTAAACCACGCTTGGGGGTGCTTCATGAGATGTGGGGTTCATAGTGTATGTATGACCCTTGGTTGTTTCCTGATGGACACACATATTAGAGTTGACTTGCTCATTGATTACTAGACCTCATCTTGGTGCTTACATGGCCTTCTTCCTTGGAGCATTCAAAACCTACGAAGTTTGTTGACCTCTTCATGATGGCCAAATGGAGGCTGGTTGGAACAACGACTTGCTTTGGAGGAGCGTTGGGCATCTTGTAGGAGAGTGTTGAGCCCTAGATGGTATGGAGATGCTTGGTTTCTTACATGGACACTTGTGCTTGACTTGAGGATGCTTAGGTTGAGCAAACGGTCATGTAGGTGGGGTAGACGAGGAGGTGCACATAATCTAGGAGGGGCATTGGGGCTTTTCTTCTTGGATGTCTTCACCTTGGAGATTGAATTGTGTCACTTGTCAAGAAAGCGCTCCAAATGTAAGCCTAATTGTGTAGAGATAGATTGCTTGTAGTGTACTAGGCCCACTTTATATTGTCAACCTCCCTCACCTCTAATATAAATAGTGGAAAGGAAAAAGTCCTTCCATTTATTCATTCGTTTACACACATGCACTAGAGATGTGAAGAGTGGAGCACACTAGTTTCTCTCATGTACTCTTCATTGTATTATCTCTCTTTGTCTTGGTACACTAGGCTTCTTGGAGAAGGTCAAGGGAAACTCTAGGGTTAGCATTTCATCCTAAGGAGACAAAGAAGCTAATGTTTATAATAAACCCTAAAGGAATAAAGATATCATTGTATATCGTAGCTCTTGTGAAAGAAGAAGACTAAGCTTTTGGAAACCCTAGTGCTACTTGATATACTTGTTGAAGAGGAGGAGAATGATACATTTTGCATGAGCCAATGAAGAATTGCTAGTCATGATGCTAGCTTGTTGAGGATTCTTGGTGGTGTGACCAGCTTTGGTTAGGAATGATTCCTAGCTAGGTGGAATTGGTGGCTAAGGTCTTCAAGGTTTCGTAGCCAAGGTTTGGGGAGCTTGGGATTGGGCCAGCTTGTGATGAGCTTTGAGTATGTACATGTATTTCATCTCTTAGATATAAATGAAGTGTTTCAACTGTCCAGTTATTATGCACTAGAAGATTTTATTTTCAGCTTGTGTTGCCTTCTTGATGTGGTAAATTCTAACACTTGTTGATCATGTTGATTTGACATAACCTAGGGCTGAAATTGCTAAGAGAATCAACACACAATTTGAAGATAAGAGGGCATATTTACTGCTGTAAAAAATATTGTGACTAAGTTATTTCAGATATGTTATTTGCATGGAAAATAGTGGCCTAAAAGCTGTAACTTGTTGACATTGAAGTATATTTGTTTGGTATATTTTATCTTGAGCTTCCTAGTGATTTGGACCGAAGTGAAGTGAAGTATTTGTTGTTTTTAGCGGATATAATTAAATATTTCAGATCAACCCTATGGCTGAAAGCTCTAAGGGAATGGATCTAGGAAAGAGTGACAGGTGAAATTTCTGAATTTGCAATGTCGTATACATAAATTTCTACATGGTGTCAGTTATTTTGATTGAAATTTCTCTCTTGGTGAAGAGGGAGCTGGATATTTTAGTTGTGTTGCACTTGGGAAAGATGCTTGACCTATGACAGGTTGATTGAGTGTGATACCCTAGGCACGTTGGAGAAGCATTGGAACCTTAGGAGGGTTGTTCTACTTCATTTATTGCTGATTCCTTGCTTCTAAGGTGTGCTTCAAATTGCAAGATGTATACTCTCAATCTTAGAAAAGGTGATAGGTTGGATGGTGCTTCCAATTTCATACCTTGGAATCTTAGGCTACTGATTCTTAAGAAGGAAGCTAAGATTTGGGAGCATGTCAAGTAGGAGACTGCAGCACCTACCGATCTAATGAAGTTGGCCACCCATTATAAGCCCAAGGAAAAGCGAATAATTCGATGAAGGATCACTTATCCCTCATAGTGCAGACAAGACGACCAGTAAGAAGATGTTTGATGCTTTGGTTGGCTTAATTCAAAGTACTTGTGTTTCTTGAAAGATGCTCTTGCAAAAAAAACATTCATCCTTAGCATGAGCAAGACAGATGCAATGGTGGGCCATTTAACCAATATCACAAAGTTGAAAGATCAGTTGGATACCATAGGGACAGTGGTGGAAGATAAGGAGTTGGTGTCTATTGCTTTAAATGGACTTATTTCTTCTTGGAGGCCTTTTGTCTAGAGTGTCTATGCTTGTGAGAAGTTGCCTAGCTTTACAAAGTCATCGGATGACCTTGTCTAGGAAGAGATTGGCTTGGGGTTCCACTCAAGATAGCAAGAGGAAGTAAAAGAAGTGGCCTTCATCAAGAAGACAAAGAAGGGAAGCAAGAAAGGACACAAGAAGGGTAAGAAGGAAGGTTCAAGTCCACGAAAGTAGGATTTGAGTAAGGTGAAATGTTATAAGCATCACTAGATGGGATGTTATGCCGACTAGTGTTTGGAGAAGAAAGGGAAGGCCAAGCAGCAAAGATAGGTTGCAAGTATTATAGAGGGAGTGGATGAGGGATCATCCTAGGTAGAAGCCTCCTCCATGTCTCATGTTTATGTTCTAACATTGTTTCAATTTTTGGATGGTATTTGGATAGTGGCCCATAGCACATTGCAAAATATGACTTATGAAAAAACACTCTTTAGCAGTCTTCAAGAGTAAGAGGGAGGTATCCTATGAGAGGATTGGGCTCCATCTTCTTCTAAATGCCATCAGGTGATGTTGAGATGAATGATATTCTATTTGTTCTTGGTTTGAAAAAAAATAGTCTTTTGGTTTCTTGTATCATAGATCATCAGTGCAGAGTTGCATTTAAAGGAGAACAATGTGTTAAGATAAAAATATGCTAAGATAGATAACATTAGTATTCAATTCAATTTCACAACAATAGCATATGCAGGATCACTGAAAGAAACACAATCACAAGATAGACACCGATTTATCTTGGGAAACCGTCTACGGGAAGAAAACCCAACAAAAACTTCCTGAATATCATTAGAGGAAATTTCAACTCAAAATGGCCCTCCTAAGGAAAATTAATAAAATAATAGTTAAAATAATAAAATAATATTTACTAATTTTGGAGGAAGAAAAAAAAAACTACTTTTTGTTTGTATTTTCGACATATCTTCTTGTGTTTTTACTCAAATTTCAATCGGGAGAGCTCGTTGGATGCGGAATTAAATTCCGCATCCAACGAGCTCTCCCGATCAAAATTTGAGTAAAAACACAGAGAGATATGTCGAAAATACGAACAAAAAAAGTAGTTTTTTTTATGATACCTATCCCCAAATTTATATTAAAAAATTGTTTAAGACCTACACAGTATTTCAAAATTAAAGCAATTTCATTGGCTAACTCATGATGACATGGAATTTGAATTAGAGTTAAAAGGCCCGTTTTGAGTTGAAATTTTCCTCTAATGAGATGATCAAAAGTACAAAGACAAAACCCCAAACAAGTGCTCCTTCTCCTTGCAAATATCTTTCTCTCTCTCTCTTAGGCGAATTACACAAGTGAGTGTGTGTGTCCAAATGAGGAGCACATCACTCATATTTATACTTTATCTTCCACTTGAATTTTTCCCTAACTAGGTCCGCCCCAACAAACTTAATTGGGCCGACTTACGTAGGAAGACTCAAAACAATATAATATTACTTTCTAGAGGGTTCTATCGACCCGACTTACAAGGGAGGTTTTACCTCATGACTCTATGATGACCAAATACAATAATAACATCGCAACGGAGGAATAAAACATCTCCGAATAAATTACAATAATAAAATACAATAGAATATTCTTCGAAATTACAATATTTCAACATTCCCCCTTAACGAGAAGGGTATTCTACTGACCGCAGCAGCATCAATTGTTGGAGCAAGGAGAGAGAGCATCAACAACATCAACTGTAGGTGCAAGGAGAGAGAGCATCATCAACGACATCAAGATGATACATCTATAAATCATTGGAAGTTTTCTTCAACAATATCAACAACCGGAACAGTTAATGGAACATCTTCAATATCTTGATTCTTTAGTAATGGAGCATCATCTTCTACAACACTGAGACTTCATCGTTGATCTTCATCTTCTGCAGCACTCGATCACTCGATCGTCTACAGCAACACTTGATCTTTCGATCAACAACAACATCATCTGCAGCAACATAACTTGCAACACACATGATCCAATTAAGGGATGATCAATCCCTCTCACTTTAGGACATAAGTCCAAGGATGATGCAATCCTAACCACATCACTGAGACAAAAGTCTGAGGATCACTTTAGGACTAATGTCAGGGGATGATACAATCCCAACCACATCACGGAGACAAAAGTCTACGGATCACTTTAGGACTAATGTCCAGGGATGATACAATCCCAACCACATCACAGAGACAAAAGTATGTGAATCACTTTAGGACTAATGTTCACGGATGATACAATCCCAACCACATCACAGAGACAAAAGTCTGTGGATCACTTGAGTAATAATGTCCAGGGATGATACAATCCCACTGCAACATCATCATCATTGCTCCCCCTTTCGAGGAAGGTCCTTTCGAACCACACCAAGTTTGTCACAAAAATACTCAAACTTTACTCGAGATAGAGGCTTAGTCAACACATTAGCAACTTGCTCATTAGTGCTCACATACTGGAGCATTATAGCTCCCTTCTGTACCATTAACGTATGTTTTTTTACCGGAATTTCTATGTGCTTTGACTTGTCATGGAACACTGGGTTCTCCGTCATCTTTATACAACTTTGGTTGTCACATAGAATTACCTTGGTATCCAACTCCAGGTCAAATAGACCTAACATCTATTTTCGAATCCATATGGCTTCACAACTAGCAGAACAAACTGCTATATACTCTGCTTCAGTTGTGCTAAGAGCAACACTGGACTGCTTCCTGCTAAACCATGAGATCATGGTGGATCCCATACAATAACATCCACCTGAGGTGCTCTTCTTGTCTGAGACACTTCCATCCCAATTTGCATCTATATAACCATTCAATATGTAGTCAATATCTCCAACATAGTATATAGACCAAAGGCTATCGTACCTTTCAGGTACCTCATCACATGCTTTGCAACTATTGGGTGAACACGTCTAGGCTCAACTAGATACTGACTCAAGGTGTTCACAGCAAAGCATATATCTGGCCTGGTATTAGTCAGATACATCAGCGACCCAATAATATGTTTGTACTGAGTCACATCCACTAACTCTGACGATTCATCAGCTAACAGCTTCAGGTTGGTATCCATGGGTGTGTCCATGGCTTTACATTCCAACATATCAAATCTTTTTAGGATTTCCATAGCATACTTTCCCTAGTTGAGAAAGATTCCTTTTGGGTTTTTCCATACTTCCAAACCTAGAAAATAGTGCATCAATCCAAGGTCTTTCATCTCAAATTCTTCAACGAGCTTCTTCTTGCACTCTACAATCTATTTCTCATTTCTTGTCAAAAATAAATCATCCACATACAACAATAATATGATAGGTTCATCATCCATAAACTTAAAGTAAAGGTTAGGGTCATCTTTACTTTTGGTAAAGCCCAAGCTCATCAAAAAAAAATTTATCCTTCCATACCAAGCTCTAGGAGCTTGCTTCAATCCATACACAGCCTTCTTCAACTTACATACGTGAGTCCGTCTGTCTTCAACTTCAAATCCCTGTGGTTGTTCTATGTACACTTCTTCCTCAATAACACCATTCAGGAAAGTTGTCTTCACATCCACCTGATGTAAACTCCACTTCATCATGGATGCAAGTGCCATGATGGTTCTAATGGAAGTGTACCTTGATACTGGCGCAAATGTCTCTTCATAATCAATTCCCTCTTTCTGAGAGAATCCTCCAGCTGCAAACCTTACCTTGTATTTCTCAATACTTCCATCAGTTGCATGCTTTATCTTGTAGATCCACTTGGAAGATACCACACTTTTGCCTTCTGGTTTGGGAACTATATCCCAAACATCATTCTCCATTATTAATTGGTATTCTTCCTTCATTGCTTCTACCCATTCTTTCTTCTGTATAGCTTCTTAATAATTGGTAGGTTCTTGATCTACAAGATCACACATCAAAGCCACATATCTAGAAAATGGCTTTGGCTTCTTGCTTACTCTTGTGGAGCCTTCTAGAGCTCCATACGTCTTTGATTCTTGTATTATTTCTCTTTCCCAAGCAAGCTTTCTCTTTCGTGACATATTCATAGCAAGAGGTTCTTGAGGTTCTAGCAAATCATGGTCTTTTGGTGTTTCATCTTCGGTAGAGGGTGCAGCTTCTACATTTCTGGGAGGTACAACTTCTTCATATACTTCTTCATGCTGGCACTTTTTGGGTTTCTTGATAGTTGCTTCTTCGTCAACTGTTACATCTCTACTAATCACCATGTGATGGAATCCTGGAATGTATATTCTGAAGGCTTTGGAGACTTCACAGTGTCCAACAAATATTCCCTTCTTTCCAGAAGGGTCCAACTTGGTTCTCTTTTCTTTTGGTATGTGAACATATACTAGGCAACCAAATATCTTGAGGTGGCTCACTTCAGGCTTCTTTCCTGTGAACATTTCTTCTGGAGTCTTGAATCCATGGGTACTATGGGATAATCTATTATGTACATAAACTGCCGTCCTTGCTGCTTCAGCTCATGGATACATTGGAAGATCTTGATCATGTATCATTGTCTTCATTGCTTCCATAATGGTCCTATTCTTTCTTTCTGCAATACCATTCTGTTGAGAATTGTAGGGAGTAGTTAGTTCCCTCTTGATCCCAACTTCTTTACTAAAAGGCTTCAAAACCTTTTAAAGTATATTCTCCATCATTGTCTGTTCTGAGTGTCTTGATTCTTCTTTCTGAATGATTCTCTATAAAGGCTTTGAATTCCTTGAAATTTCCAAATACTTCATCCTTTGCTTTCAAGAAATACCCATGTCTTTCTTGTATAGCCATCAATAAATGTAACATAATATTCATAACCACTCAAGGATGTGGAGGGCATTGGACCACATACATCTGAATGAATTAATTCCAACATACCTTTAGTCTTTGTCTCACTCTTCGGAAATGGATTCTTGATATTCTTTCCTTTTGCACATCTTTTGCAAATGCCTTCATGATCCATCCTTAAATCTGGTAAACCCGTCACTACTTTGCTCACATGGGTTAGTACTTTGTAGTTGATGTGAGCAAGCCTCCTATGCCATAATTCACTTAGGCTAGTGGTCTCATGAACAAGGATTGTTTCTAAATGTCCCTTGAGTTAATATAAGCCTCCTTCTTCTTCACTAATGACAACTGCATCTTCAATTGCTTTTCCTTTGGACCACATAAGCACTTGTCCATCTATGAATACAACTCTATATCCTTTCTTATCTAATGCTGAAATAGAAAGTAAGTTCTTCTTCAAACCTAGTACATACAAGACTTCCTTCATCTTCATGGGGGTTCTAGAATCAAGCTTGTAGCTTGCTTCACCAATTCCTTTGATTGATAGTCATCTCCTAATGATACCTTATTAGGAGAGTTCTTCTCTTCAAGTTTTGACAGAGTTTTCTTTTGTCCCGTCGTGTGCTTTGAAGCACCACTATCAATAGGCCATGTATCTTTTCTAGGTGTCACAGACCCAAAGAGTGCAGAGAATAATACATACTCTTCTGCTTCTTCTTATTTTGCTTGTTTTCTTCGAGGTCCTTCCTCTTCTTCTTCATCTTCATCTTCAGCTCGGTGTGCATGATGTCTTTTGTTGTTGTTCCTCTTCTCGTATTCTTCTTTCTTCAATGGACAATTTCTGGCAATGTGTCCTAGCTTGTCACAATTGAAACATTGAAAGTTGGAGTAGTTTCTTCCAGTGTTCCATGGGGACGCGCCTCCCAGGGTCGAGGGCTCGCCCCCTACGCTTCCCACGCCCCGAGGGCTGGGGGGCTCCATGGGAAACGTTTCCCAACGCCCCCCTTTCTGCGAAACTTGGGGAAACGCGGGTCTAGGAGTTTCCCGGATTGGGGGGCTCCCACACGCCCCCTCCTGAAAATGGGGGGCTCCGACAAGCCCCCACTACCCTTGATTTTTTTTTAAAAATTACTTAAAAAAGAAATGGTTCATCTTAAATTTTAGGCTTTTAAACTAAATGGTCATTTTAAAACAAAATAGAAACAAGAAAAAGAAACAAGCATCGATATGATATGCTTGGCTATAACTATTACATTAAATTACATTAAATTCTTCGGGAACATAAGCATGCTAGTATGCAAATGGTGATGGGATGAGGAATTGATATGTTTATATGTTGGGGTTCATATTTTTATTATTTTTCTTTTTTTCTTTTTTATAATTTTAGAGACCGACCCCCCTATGTTAGGGACCCTGATGCCTCCTCACCCCCCCGTCCCCCAAAATTTTGGGGTGTCTCTACACATCCCCAATGTGCATTTCCCCACTCCCACACCACCCCATCCCGAAAACTTGGTGGAACACTGGTTTCTTCTTGGATTGTTTCCTCTTGTCCTTTGGAACTTCTTGGGAGGTTGAGACTCCTTGTGGCTTTTCTTCTTGAAGTTAGATTGACTTCTTCCTCTCTTGGTATGGGTGGCTAGGAATTAATCATCTTCTATAAGTAGAGCTTCTCTATTGGCTACTCTATCCTCCTCTTGGATGCAATCTTCCCATACAATGTCGAATTTCATGCTTTCCTTTCTAGCACACATAGTCTGGATGAATGAATCCCAAGGTCTAGTGAGACCATTGAGAGCAGTCATAGCTAGCTCATCTTCATCGAGGGAGTCTCCAATGGCTTCTAGTTGCTCCTTGAACTGGGATACCCTTGTGAAGTAGTCTTGGATGGATTCTCCTTGGTACATCTTGGTACTCTTCAATTGAGTTCTCAAATTTATCTTTCTGTTGATGTTCCTTCCTCTCTTGGTATGGGTGGCTAGGAATTAATCATCTTCTTTAAGTAG
>LPNX010325677.1:215522-289159 GCA_001517045.1 Pseudotsuga menziesii | reverse complement strand
CGTGACAAACATTGGTGTATTGATCTGTGATCTGTTTGTGTGAAGCGGCTATTCTTGGTGTTCGGTCCTTTGGGAGTACCCTGTGTACCCTAACACCAACTTTGAAAGAAACCCTAATTTCATGCCAAAGGGAGGAGAGAGAATTTCACCTTGTGAAAGTTGTCCTATTCAGGCTAGCTCTGATACCATGTTAAGAATCAATATGCTAAGATAGATAACATTACTATTCAATTCAATTGCACAACAATAGCATATACAGGATCACTGAAAGAAACACAATCATAAGATAAACACCGATTCATCCTGGGAAACCCTCTAGGGGAAGAAAACCTAGCAAAACCTTCCTCAATAAAGATGATCAAAAGTACAAAGACAAAACCCCAAACAAGTGCTCCTTCTCCTTGCAAATATCTTTCTCCCTCTCTCCTATGCGAATTACACAAGTGAGTGTGTGTGTCCAAATGAGGAGCACATCACTCCTATTTATACTTTATCTTCCACTTGACTTTTTCCCTAACTAGGTCGACGCCAACAAACTTAACTAGGCCGACTTACGTAGGAAAACTCAAAACAATATAATATTACTTTTTGGAGGGTTCTATCGACCCGACTTAAAGGGAGGTTTTACCTCATGACTCTGTGATGACCAAATACAATAATAGCATCCCGACGGATGAATAAAACATCTCCAAATAAATGACAATAATAAAATACAATAGAATATTCTTCAAAGTTACAATATTTCAACACAATGCACTATCAATGATTGTAGTCTATTGAATCCCAAGACTTTGGCTAGAGGTGTGCATGAAGGTGTCCTTTATAGGTTGTTTCTTGATCCTATGGCACTCCTACATTCTAAATGAAATGCTAGATGAGCCTTCTAGCTTTGAGAAAGCCTATGTAAAGGAGTAGCAGGAGGGCATGTCTAAGGATATAACTCCATCCTACAAAACAATGTTTGGGAAATGTTATCACATATACATTTGTAGTTGGGCTACCATGATGCAGCATGCAGATCTATCTCTTATTCTATTCTGAGCTATTTTTCACATGGGGTTTTAGCATGGATCATTACAGCCTCAGCCACTTCCGAGCCTTGTTCAGCAAATTTTCCTCACCAAGACTGAGATTCATTAGTCCATTGAGATGCTTTCAGTGATGACCTAGTTCATTTGAGCAAAGTAGCAGATCAGATATAGTACACACAGTTATAGTGGGACCCTATTAGATGGAGACAGGTATATATGGTGAGATCAGGTATATGTTTCCTTCGTTTGTTTTTGCTCTGTGATGTATATTAAACACCTAGGCATGTCTTGTTAGGATGATCATGGTGACCTATGCTTATATATGTATACTAATGCTTAAACTTGTCCCAAGACTAATCAAAGGACTTAATGTTGAAGACTGTTGCTCATGCCATGCTTTATACAAATATTAGACCTTAGTGCTATGTTGGTTCCATGTGTCATTTGTCGCCGTCCATCCAATTCATTCATGATTGATCCTTAAACCACGACTTTAGCTTGATCAAGACTTATGAGATTAAAGATCACTTTCCCCACTTTGACCCCTATGCATGATGGATCCCATGTTTTCTGTGTTTCGGCTCTGAGTTATCCCGAAGAGTGTCAGCTAAAACTTGAAGCAATGTGTCTACCATCATTACATGCATTATGTGCTATAAATATATCTGTTGAAATGCAAAGCCCTCAAATAAATGCAAAATGTGTCTTTTGACACATCTCACAAAAAAGGGGCTATAAAATAAAATTGTGGAAGGCCTAAAGAAAAATCACTGGATAAACAAATTCTAAATCTAAAGACCGGTGGCTACTATTGAAATGTAATGATTAATTCCTCACAGAGCCTGCGGGTTTTGATGTAAGATGGGGCAAGGGACCACTAATTCATAGTGTCCCCTAGGATCTCCGCATTACAGTTCTTGTGTACTCAACACAAGGGTCCAAGTAAAGATCCTCACAGAGCTTGTTCTTAGCTTGGATGTGAGTTGTATACATGTTGTTAGAGTTGAATGGGCTCTTTTTAGGTTGGATCATCCACTTGTTAGACACCACCATCCCTTATTGTTCATCTGTCATGTATATGTCATTGTGGTCACGTGTAATTATCATCATTCTGAGAAATCATATGGTCAAAGCCAGCTACAAGTCATCTCCCTTTTCCTTAGCCTTGTTTTCCATCCTCGCCTAGCATTAGCACACCGTTTAAACTTTGTAAGTATGGCATGCACAAACAGACTTCCAGAAGGTTCCAAGATTTTTCAAAGGCACAGGTATATCTTACTTACGATTATTATTGTTGTCACCATGATTATGAATAACATGATTTAAGTTGTGTTTTGATATACACCAGTAGAGCATTTCTTACCTTGGATACATGCAAGATCATATTAGTACAGGATCTCACCTCCAGATTGGGTACTTTGACCTTGTCAAACACGGTTCCTAAGGCAATGACTCAAAAAACAACATTGCTTATATTTGTTCCAAACATGCCCAGGACCAATACTGCGGTTCTAGTTTTGAGAGTTTGTCCCCATATCTCATGATCAGTGATTATTGTCCCTTTATTATTGACCAAATGATCAAATTTATTACAGATGGCAGTGATTTTGGTTCTCCTAGAGCATTGCAGAGTTCCAGGGGGTATGAGTAGTCACTTGTACCATTCTTCTATGTCTCCAGATCATCCACTACAGTCATTTTTCCCCAGTTCTCAGTGTGGAAAGAGTTTTGGTGATTTTATTCAGTTCGAGAGGATGTACAACCAAAAAATGAACCAAGGAATTCACTGAAAAAATCGATTTGGCCTGTTGGGTCAAGGAAATGGCTTGGAAACTTATCAAATGATGTAGTTTGGCTCCCTGGACAATTCTTCAGCAGTTTCAGTCAGCATTTTGGTCCGGATTATTTTATTTTTGGCTCAGTCAGTGAGGACGTCCCCTAAGGGGCTCCCCTCAACTTGGCTAGATGATATAGTATATGGTTATATCTTATGATATGAGGTTGTAATGGGGCCTAGGATGAATTAAGCCCCTAGTGACCCCCTTTTGATGTATTATCATGATCACATATGATGCTATATTTTATTTTGACATAAACAAGGTGTTATTGGACAAAAGTGTGCCCCCCCTTGATCTAGTCAATGTGATCCATGTGTTGATCCTTGTAAAGTTGATCTCCACCGTTGATGATGTTATAATCTCAATCGTTGGATGCAAAAGTGAGTTAGGGTTTACGTCTCTCAAAGGCTATATAAACACAAGACCCTCCCCATTGTAAAGCATGAGCTCTAGCACCGGAATACTGAATAAAGAGATTTTTTCTAGGATTACACTCTCGTGTCCTGTTTGATGAATGAATGAGATGATGAATGGCATTTTTATTCTTCTGCACTGAGATTAAACCGAGATAGATTTTGCATATTTGATTGCACCCATCCATCTGCAGGTTGGAGGCGCACTGATGGCGGGACTCACTCTGTGCCGGCACTCGGGTTTTGTGTATCAGGGAGTGATTACTTCTTCATGATTTCTTACTTCATGTACTTTCTTTACACTTCATATCCCATTCGATTGTCTTGCTAATTGATTTTCTTTGGTTTGGCAAGTTGAAGGGGGCGCTAGGGTCACTGACTGAAGCAGAACTCCATCAAGATCTCGCTCAGAACTCTCACTTGATCGGAAGAACAACATTCTTCATCTTCCAAAAACTCATCAACATGTTTCAGGTACGTTTCCCAGGTAAGTTCTCTAACTTTTGATTTTTCATGCATTGCTTGTCACCAATTTTTACTAAAAAACCCTCATTAGAAATTAGGAAAAATCACCGGATCGATTTGCACTAGGAATTTGCAAATTCGACAATCTAGGTTTTGTCGACCATCCCGAAAAACCTCATCTCCCTCCTAGGCGTCAGCATTGGACTCCATCTACCCATCTCTAGGCACTGATCCTTAGAGAGAAAAACGCCCCTCTTAGTTTGGCAGTCAATTCCTATTGTTTAATCTTACATCCAAGTAGGTGTGTTGAAGGCCTTAATTCTTTGTGTCCACCTCGTCTTGGTTATTATTGGTTCTTTGTGTCAACCTCGTCTTGAATCTTACTATCCCAGAGTGTTTTTTCCCTTGGTTTTTATTGGTTGTTGAACAAATGATTAATAATTTCTGAGTTTTTCACTCACACCTCTAAAGTTGGGGTAGTCGTCTTGGTAGGAGGTTATTAGAGCCTCTGTGTCAGTGTTTATAAACATGCTAGGCATTCGAATTGAGTTGTATAGACGTGTGCTAGGTCCCCCTAGAGTTTCATCTGATTCCGAGAAAAATAATTTTTCCCGCAAAATTAGGCCATTTTTTAATGGTTTAATTAAAAAAATTCAAAGTGTTATAAAAGTCGGGTTTGGAGTCCATTTTTGGCGTGGGGGTGCTCATTTACACACTCAAAGCGTCCTTTTTACTCCAAAGGCCACTTTTCATATGATTCGAGCAGCCAGAACACCCCATGGAGCATTATTCAACTAACGGAGCATCAAAACGCCATTTAAATGCTAAAGTGCAACAAATTGGCACTAAAAGACAGTTTAAAAAGAAAAAAAATTAAATAATAAAGTATGGGGTGACATGGCAAGTGGACCCCTTTTTAGCACGCAACTCTTATCAAATGCTAAGACTTTAACTTTGGTTAAAAATTATAAATGGTGAATGATTCTAAGGAAGGAGATGACGTCAACCACTTGAGCTAAACACTAACACCAAGTTAAAGCTTGTAATAGGAGGACGTGTGGACCCCTCACCCATGTGAGGTGTGGAAACTTTGGATAAAGTTTGTTTAGTGATATATCATGCCGTATGGTATATTAATATATCACAGGGAGGCTAGTGAATATGTTGAGATGGGTGACATCAACTTGAACCCCACGCAAGTGAGGGTGAAGGCTAGCAATTGGAGAGTGGGGTGGATCCCTCTTCAAATTAAAAGTTTAACATTGTTTTAAATCCTTAGTTTAAGGTTTAACATGGAGACTAGCGAATACTTTGGATGGACGACGTCAACTTCACACCAACCTCAATTGAACTCGTGCGTGTGGATAGATTGACGCCAACCTCAATGCAAGATGAGTGGTTGGTGGTATTTGGTGCATGACGATTGGTTTGATGAGTTTGGTGAAGATAAGTGGTACTTGCCTCTTCACTTCAACTTAGTTTGACTCAATGGAACTCAATATACACTCCCAGTCTATCTTCAGTGTAGGTAGCACCCTCCTGGGTCATTTTTGCTATTTAAGCGGGGCTCCTTTCCTCATTTTCTGATGGTCAGAGGACCGAAGGTCCGCTCTAGTTGTAGTGTATTGTATTATTTTTGGAATAATAAAAGGCTTTGGAGGTCTCATGTGGTGCATGGCTCAAGTGTTGGATGATCATTGTCTCATGTTGTTGTTGAGGTAATATGTAGAATTACTTTTATGCATTTGCTATTCCTTGTCAAATCTAGCCTCATTGAAGGATTAGTACTAATCGGTAGCAGTGACTGAAGTAGTTTCTTTGCTCTCTTAATTAATTTATGTTCAAGATTTAGAATTTGTATGTTGATTTGCTTATGGGTATGCTCTTCTTGTCTTTAGCATGAGTTTTTACTAGATTTGATTAGTCTCTTGGAAAGTGTGAAGGTGTTTTACAGGTGCTTCTCTTGGATTTGTGTGATATCTTTCTTGCTTCTCCCACTCTCCAAGAACTCATTGTTGAAGAGGCGTAGTCTCTCTGCCCTCCAACGGACTCCATAGCCCAAGCATTCCCAAGCTTGAGCTCGTTCCTTCTCTCTCTCTCCTTCAAATTTAAATCAAACTTTCCCCTTTGGTTACGCTTACTCACATGCTTAAGTAGTTTAGTTTCTCTTTCAAGGAATATCTAAAGGCTGGTCTTTTTAAGCATGTTTCTATATCTAGAATTATAAAGTATCATTCTTAGAATAGATCTAGTATTGTTAAGTACTTGTGCATAGTTTTCGATCATTCAGTACTTAACTATTTTATGCTTTTAACGTTATATTTAGCACATTTGGTGCAGGATAGGTGGCTGGTTTTTGTCTTTTGTTGACAGGACAAGGAGAAGTGCTACTAGAAAATTGAAGATTTGGGCCATCCAGAGCCTTCCAGAGCAATATTCATTTTTCTTGCATCATTCCTAAAACCTATAAGCCTTTGGATCCAGATCTGTAAGGACCATTAGCATCCTCCTCAAGCATTGTAAATACCGTTATAAAATATTTTAAGTAGGCTCCTTCAGAGCCCACTCCCCATCCCCTCTAGGGTTTTGCGTCGGTGCACTTTTTTCATGGTTTTGCTCTTGTTAGTGTAGTTTTGCTTTATAGATCAATATACATTGCTATTTCAAGTTTCAGATTCATTGCAAAGTAATATTAATAATTACCCCACGACTTCCCGAGTTACCTGGAAGGGGAAAGAGATGCGTGGTAGGATTAATTAGACAATTTGTTCTTTCTTTCAGTATTTTTGTTTTATGTTACTTTGCATGTTAAAATTTACACCCCTTGCTCTCTCGACTAGGGCTTTTAACCTGAAAGAGATTCTTGGAGATTTAATAAAAACACACTACAATTGGTAAAATCCTTAAAATTTACAGAGGCTTCGTTGTGTATGCTTTGCACCACTGCGGTTCGACCAATCAGTTGGCTACATCAAAAGCAACGTGGGTGACTAGTATAATTAGTCTCACATTCTCAATTAACATCCCCAAGCGAAAATTCAACGCCTCAATTTGATCCGTTGCGGTGGACAAATTCACAAAGGAAGCGGGAACAACTGGGTAGTGACCTCGAAACACCGTCAGGATACACTCTTGTTGGTGTAGTGTTGGACACGTCTCAGAGACTCTGACCCAGCCCACATATTCCTTGCATGAAACCGCATCGGTCATACTCCTCGTACCTCCGAGTATATTTGAAGTTCTCTTCCCCCTTAATTTAATCAACTCATCTGCAATATTAATCTAAAACTGACCAAGAGCACTTGCAACACATTTTCTAAGCAATACAACATCACTCTTTTATCTCTGGACTCCATTTTTGGCACTGGTTTTTACATTATACAATCATTTACTTCTGTGTGCTTTATCTATCATGTGTTGGTCTATAGGTTGTTGTGTTTTAAACATTTTTTGTTGCAATATCTTGTTCAAGTGTTTTATTTTCATCAAAACTCCTAAGTAACTCGATCATCATCACACTAAGCCTTAACAACCTTAGAAACTAATAGGGTCTATCCCCCTTGGCTTCGATTAGGAGTTGGCCTAAACAGAGGAGTCAAGAACAAGGTGACAGCCTTGACTCAAGACTTGCCCCCAAGGACACACCGAGTGGCTTGAAGATTTCTGCCACGTCCCCCCCAGGTGTGTGAAAGGCGGCAACAGGTTCAAGGTTGATATCCTAGTTTAGCATGAAACAGGCAGTAGTTTCACTTGTTTAATAGAGGCGGAGTACACAACACCATGTTGAATGCGTTGTGAGGCAATATGACTTTGCAAATTGGCGATTGAGCTTGAAGATATGTAGTTGGAGCTGACAGTTATGTATTGTGACAATTAAAGTTGCATCGAACTCTCTAAGAGTCCAATTTTTCATGACTACTCCAAGCATATTGACATCCATATCATTTCCTAAGAGACAAGGCTTAGAAGGGTGTTGTATCTCTTAACTATATTTTTACAAGTTACAAGTTGGCAACATTCTAAGGAAGCCCTTAGCCAAAGCAAAGTTTGAGATGCCAAAGGAGAAGGCTAGAGTAAGTGAAAACGCTTTCCTCATAAAGAAGGAGTGTTAGCTTTCAAGGTTACTCTGAAAGTGTTTACACCATGCTTAGTGGCGCTTTATGAGAAGTGGGGTGCATGGTATATGTATGACCCTTGGTTGTTCTATGATGGACAGACACATTGGAGTATAGAAATTTCAGGAAATGAGGTTTCTATTGCAATTAGAAATTTCACCTCTTTACTAGAGGTTTCCCATATCTAGTCCCTGTGAATTTACAGCCTTAGAGGTGATCTGAAATATAATAAAACAGAAACAACAACTAACAATATTTTCTTAACAACAATACACAAGGAAATTCAAGAGAAAAGATACCAAAATTTATGCCACAATTTTGAACCCTTTGAGTAATCTTATCATGCATAACCAGATCTGAAAATCATTTTATGACAACAATAATTACAGCAGTAAACTCTGTCCTAATGTCTCCAATATCAATCTTAAACCCTTAGCAATTCCAACCTCAACTTATGTCAGATCAGCAAGACATTTAAGTGCTGGAAATTGCCAAGTCATGAAGGTAATCATAGCTGAAAATCACATCTGCAATAAAACAATTTTGTTTAGCTGAAAACCTCATATATATATATATATAGACAAGTGATGAAGTTCAAGTACTCAGTCTCACTTAAGATAATTGGTACAACCCTCCAAGCTCCACAAAACCTTAGCTAGGGAAAAACATCAAATATCCTAGCTCCACCAAAGATAGTCCAACAAGCTAGAGTCAATCTAGCAAGTCCTCTGTAATGACCCCTGCTGAATATGGGTTGACTTCTCAGTTAACTGCTGATGTACTTTGGGTTTGGAGTTTCGTCAAACACTTTGGTGGCCAGTGTTCCTTATCTACTTTGACTGATTTTTTTGTTGAATTTGTATGAGGTTCAAGTTTATGTCCTAGATCTCATTACAACATAACAACGCCAAAGATGATGCATAAACAGAGGTAAAATGTTTACATCTGTAGAATGGCACACTTTAGCAGCACATTAGTGAAGCGACAGATTGCATGTAGATTGGTATCAGTTTGCAGCACCTTCTTCAACATTGAGCCACTACCACATTGGTCACAATTTGGCTAGATTTGGTGTATGCAGCTGGTACATGTATGAGGAAACACCCAGCTCCTGATATGGTTCTTGTTCAACCAATAGACAGCAGTAATAACCAGTATGAAGGAAAATACAGGCTCAGCCTCCTCCAAATGGTCATGTTTTCCAAAATAACCATGTGCTCTTCCCAACTGCTGAAATCTGTGGTAGACACAATCTCTTACAATTAGTTCTGAAGCATGCTTGGTCCCTAGCCTATGCTTTGGCACTCCCACAAGAAATGCGTCCTTCCCAAACTGATGGGTGCACTTTCCACACACAAGTAGCTCCACCAAAGAGTACACTCCCTCAAAACGCAGGCAACCACCAGGGCATAAAGTGCGCCCTCATGAAGCCTTTCTCAATAGCTTGGATCTGAACCCATCTGTAGGTTTGTTAATAGCAAATGACAGTGAAGTGCTAAACTCAAAGATGCACCCTCCTTGACATCAGAAATGTATTGGCACTCCAACAAGTGCCCCCTCCTCAAGAATCATTGAACCCGTACTCAAAAATTTACAAATCTGAAGCAACTAGTGTCCCAACCTCGGCAAGAAACTCAATGGCAAAATCTGAGCGACCTTGCCTCTCATGATTGACTAGGGTAGATAGTTTCACCATCGAAATCAATATTTTTTCTTAGGGTTTTCGTCTCAAGATTCACAAGCCACAAGAGCTCCCAAGTTCTTTTCAAAAAGTGAAAATATCATAAATCAATAGAAAGAGGTCGATTGCCCTATTTAAGCTCATTTTACATTTTTTGGACCACTTTATCCAAAGGTTACACGAACCGTGGGTGAGATAGAAATCCGCTGAAGAATCCAATAAGGATTTGGCACTCATCCCAAAATTAGGAATCAGGGATTCATAACCCTAACCCTAATTTTTTTATAATATATATATATATATATATAAATTTAAAATACCGAGCATCTCTTAACTACATGCAAAATCGTGGTGATCTTTTTGAAGAAACTTGACTATGTTAAATTAAATTTGGTTATGTTTCTACTATTATCCAATCAATTATAAAAAATATTTATTTTACCAAAATTTGATTTACTCCTCTTTACAAATATTTGATTTAATAATGATTTGTTAAATTATTAATTCATGAATAGCGTATTTAAACAAAATGTACAAAGCACAAAATATGTCTTGTTTATTACATTGTGATTCCAAATTCGTGAGAGAGACGCTAATGCAAGAAAATGTATCGAAACAATGGCACTGAAAGTCAAAGCATGCGGAAGCTATTTCATCATCTACAAAATTATCAGTGCATAAGAACAAGCTATGGTCTTTCCACTTCGATTGGTGGCTAATTTAAAATTTTCGCAGCTTAATAAGCAGCTCCAACAGCAAATTGACGGACTGGGCATTTTGATGTATTTGTCAACTCCAAAAGAAAAAGCGGCTTACATCAAAACAACGGCTAAGGCCTCTCTCTTCGATAACAGGCAACGACGGATTTTAGTCACTAGTGCCCGCATCTCTTTTAACTACATTAATAAATGGCCTCTAAAATATAAATCCTAGCGGCTCTTTTGAATCGTGGTGGCGGCTACTTTGAATTGCGAAATGGCAGTGATGGGCCACGGCTCACCCAAAGGCTCAAATAGCAGTTTCGACATCATAAAAAAATGGTAGTCGCTTTCCTCAATGGAGGCTTTGATACGGTGATTCAAAACACAAATATAAAACAAATACAAACCCTACACAAAAATTCACTGAATATTGATCTGATTTGTGGATCCTCGTGTTACCACATATATAGTAGCCGGGCTACCATATTCTATTTTTCAGATTCCAGTACACTTTTTCAACCAGTTCCCTTACATATGAAATGCTGAGATGAGCATCCATGATGGATCATTTTTTTATGATGGACTATAGTACTCTCCCATTACCATGACCGAGTCTCAGGACACTCAGATTTGAGGACTGATGTAGTCATTTAGCCATTTGCAGAGCAGTCAGTAGTGCCCAGATTTGTATCA
The DNA here is from genome assembly GCA_001517045.1 of Pseudotsuga menziesii. NCBI lineage: Eukaryota > Viridiplantae > Streptophyta > Pinopsida > Pinales > Pinaceae > Pseudotsuga > Pseudotsuga menziesii. The sequence continues at coordinate 278,222 of LPNX010325677.1, read as the reverse complement.
ATAGCTTATCATTGGACAGATGTTGGTTCAGATTATGTATTTACATGTGTATGACTCAGCAAATATCATCTTGTGTTATGGTTATTATTGCTTTTATACTCATTCTTGTGACATGTCTTAGCATCTAGTGTCATGATCTGGCGGTCATATAAATATGTGGACTTGGATGAATTAATATTATGTATGTATGTCCCTACTTAGACATGGAAGTTCTTGACCCATACTCATTGGTTTTACCCTCCTTAAGGAGAATAGAGGCGATCATTCCCACCATACTTTGGCTTGCTAGTGTTGGTTCCATTGTTCACTATCTCCACCCATCCATTACCTTCCAGTTATGCTTCTAAACCGACCTACTACTTGACTTGTGGCATGGAGGACCTTTCCCCATTAGAGCCTCTTTGTTGGACAAGCTTCCCTGTCTATATGTGTCTCGGCTCTGAGTTGCCTAGGTTGTGTTGGCTAAACCTGAAACAAGTAGCGCTGCCATCAATACAATGTATTTGGAAAGGAATGAATATCTTATGAAAAATCCGATTCATGAAAAGTAGTGTTTTTAAACATACATGAATTAAAGGCAAGCCTAATGAAATTGGCTTTGAAGTAAATTGAAATGAATATCTTAAAACATTCATGAAAAGTAGCGTTTTTAAACATACATGAATGCATGAAGCCTCAATAATAAAAAATACATGTAATAAATACATGGACCAAGGCTATGGAAAATCAAAGGCCCAAAAAACAATGGTTTCTAAAAAGTTATATCTAAAGACTGCTTGCCTCACTTGTATTGATTTGGATTGTGAGCATTTGTCAAAGTGAATAAGCACCTCTGAACATAACTTATCCATTTGTGAGACACTGCCATCCCTTGTGTTGTTGCTTGTCTTGCATTAGCTAGAGCAATGTTGCACGACTCGGACTCGACAAAGACTCGACTAGCATGTGACTCGTCGACTCGGGAAAGACTCGGCAAATAGGAAAAATACTTAAAATATAATAAATTTTGGGAAAAAAAAGATAATAACATTTCCAATCCATATATTTAAAATATATTCACTTATCATATATAATATCTATATAATACATATTATTATATACAAAATCCAAAAATAACATTTATATATCAAAAATAAATTTTGAATAATATAATATTTACTTAAATTAAAAAATTTAGAAGTTTATTACCATTATATTTTGCAAATGATATTGTAAGTTTATAATATTATTATATTTTACAAATTATATTATTTTAGTGTAAACCATATGTATATAATAAAAATTGAAAAATTAATATATAATATATACTTAATAAAAATGTTCTGAGTTTTTAAACTTTATACTTTATAACTAATATCATCCTTACTAAGTTTTTAAACTTTAAACTTTATAACTAATATCATCCTTTCTAAGTTTTTAAACTTTATACTTTATAACTAAACATAAATATCATTGTGACCATAAATGTAAACGTAATAAGATACCATTGTCCGTAAAATTCGATATGAATACAGGCCGCAAAGGAAAATGTCTTAATTTTCGGAAAATTCGATATGAATACAGGCCGCAAAGGAAAATGACTCACGTTTCCTAGCCACAGTCGAATCGGGAGGGAAAGGAATAATGAAAACCAGGGTAACACACAGCCGAACAAGGATGGAGGTGCAGCCGGCAGGGATGGAGGTGTTGTCTATGACACTCTGCATTTGAACACGATTGGAATTTCTTCAGCGAACCCTCAAAATCCATCCGAAACCTGTAGGTTAAACTTTGCCCAGTCGTGTGACTTAGCCACGTGGTCTTCTTCCCCGGCGAGTCTTTCCGAGTCCGAGCGAGTTTATGGCAAGCCTAAGCGAGACTCGGTGATTTTGACGAGTGTACTGAGCTGGACGAGTTTTCCAACGAGTATCTGGCGATTACTCGTTTTGGGTGTTGACTCGGGCAGACTCGCGAGTACCCGCGAGTCTCCAACGAGTTGTGCTTCACTGAGCTAGAGTGAATATCTCTTTTCCATATCCAAAGTGTCACAGTGTCGAGTCGGTAGTCACCCTTCAGCCTAGCCTTTTTATTTTAGCCTTCACCCTTCACCAGCAAATTGATTACAACTATGAAGTGAGTATGGTCTTGAAAGTCTGGTCCAAGTTATAGTTAATTAATGAAGCTCTATATTTGGTTGATAAATCGCCAGTGAAAAGATTGCTACTTGTTATAATTGTTATTTGAATGATTAGTAGAGTCTGTCTTAACCTCTGAACACTTGCAGCAAATGGATGTTAGCCTGGGTTATATTATTGATCATTTACAGATTATTATTTTTTATATGTCTGGGCATATTGGATAAAATTCTTGATCATGCAAAGATTTGTAGGGTGTATGATTATGCACCTTAGATGGATTTGGACTCCCTAAGTCCAATGAGACAGCTTTCTTTCAGTTCCGGGCAGTTACAGAGATGATTTCGCTCAGTGTACCATTCTGAAGCAGTTTTGCCATGCTGAAGAGCCTGGCGGGACAGAGATCATCTAATGGTTTCACCTAGGGCATTCTATGAGGAGAGGGTGGTCCAGCAACTTGTTTTTACCATATTACCCCCCTCCCAGAGAGCCTAGTGGGCTCAGTTGGATAACGTTGGCACCCTAGGAGGCAGTTTTGGGCATATCACGTTTCCCGAGGCAGATTTAAAATAATAAAAATGGCTACTGAAGAATTCGATTTGGGCTACTGAAGCAAAAAATGGCATGGGATGAGCTTTGATGATGAGTGTGATGTCTTCCACTCCTTCTCCAACAGTTTCAGCACTTGGATGGACCCACATCCATCTCTTCGGCATATTTTATTATTTTCTGGAGCTTTTGGAGGCTCACGATTTCCTCGGAGACGCACTATTTTGAACTTAAAAAATTATATTATTTTTATTGTGCCATGGGGACACACTAGGGGAGTTAGTAAACACCCCTTGGACCCACCATGAGCTTTATTTATTTTTTATTAAGTTGGATCCCCTCTCCTAGGGTGATTTGGTCCATTGATATATTATATTATTGTATTGATCCATGTACTCTATGTTGAGCTCATCTCAACCGTTGATTAGAATATTTTGATCTTTTAATCTTAGCCACCCATTTGAAAAATGGTTATGATTTTGGTTCTCTCATTCCTATTTAAAGGAGGGAGCTTCTCATTGTAAAGGCGTCTTTGGCTCTTGGATTTGGATAATAGAAAAACTTTTCTTTTGGAAATTCTTGGATCTCCTTTGCTTCTGGTGTTCTTAAATGGTGATTGGAAAATATTTTGCTTCCTAGCATTTGGTTATTTGTTGTGAGATCTATATATTTTTTCGAAAAACATTGTCTTGTCTACAGGAGGGTCACTTCAACTTGGGCGTTTTTGCAGGGTTTCCTCAACTCGCTTGGCTTGGATGCATTTTGTATCAGGGGGTTTTCATTAGCATCAATGCAATCTATGATTTCATCTTGCCATTTTTCTGTAGCATTTTTTTTTCTCATGATGCAGCAAATCTGATATGGTTGACGTTTGTTGTGCAGGAGAGAGGGCGTAGTGGCTTCTTGGGGCAAAACGTTGGGCATAGAACTCACTCAAATCTTCTCGAATTGATCGGGATAGCAGGGATCATCATTATCAAGGCATCTACAAGGTCTTCCAGGTAAGATCTATAGGTTAGTGCTTCTCTTCCAGATCTCAATCCATTGGCATCTGCATCTCCATTTTTATTTTAAAACCCTAAATATAAAAAAACAAAAAATATTATAGATCAAACTGCTTGATCTTGGGGCAAACCATTTCTGGGTTTTGTATATCGGGTTCAACCGTAAGTGGGTCTTCCTCAACACTGAGCTAAAAGTGACTCCATTGCCCAGATCTGAAAAACACTGGTCTTCAAACCCTGGCGCTACCTTCCATGTTGCCTTCCTTTCTCATGATCTAATCATTTCCAGCAAAACTACTTTTGGGTTTGGAGATTGGGTCCAACCCTAGGTGGGTCTTCTTCAGCTCTGCGCTACAAGTGACTCCATTGGCCCAGATCCCAAGGCACTGATCTTTAAACCCTAGTGCTACCCCTTTTGTTGCCTCTTCCTCTTGCGTTTTAACTCTTTCCTTGTGGCTTGGGTGCTTTGACACTATCACACCTTCTTTCGAGTCCATCCCTCGGTACTAGATAGCCCCAAACCTGTTCTTACCTTCTTTGCATTGGTTACGTTTCCCAAGGCAGTGGATATCTTCACCTTTTGCTAGTACCTTAACCCCAGATCTAGTATTTGCCTCATAGGTCACTTGTGTCCTAACCTGGATCAAATTTCATATCTCCTAAACCCTGATCCAGAGCCTAGGTTCATCTAGTGATGTCATCCATAGATCTAGGGTTTCCATCACCTTACACCTTACATACCTCAAGTCCATTTGATCTGATCTGGCGTCTAGGTTGGATCTCTCCTGTCGGGAGTAGATCTGGGTCTCCCCCATTGTTGTCTTAGGCTAAGACAGCATCAAGTGAAGACTACCTCGATTGGCATGACAACCGTCCATTTGGGAGTCAAGGCAATCTTGGTTCCACCTCCTTAGTTGCTTGTTCCTCTACCATCCATCCTCGATCCATCTCACATAGGCAACTACAAGGTTGGTGATAACATTTTGGCATCGTTGTCGGGGAGGTAGAGGCTTACCTTGGTTCATCTATTTTACCTTCAGTGTCTATGAATGTACTTACATCTTTTATCATTCATATCACATCCGGTCTAATATTAGTGATTGCATTTTATATGTTTAAATATTTACAATCACTGCATGAATTTCATTTACCTCTCCTACGACATCATCCATTGGTGAACACGGCAATTCATTCACAACGCAACTCCATTGAGAAGCGAACCCATCACATAAATCATAATGAATCCAGATGTATTATTAAGACGTATGAAAGAATTAACCGAAAACATAAATGAAGCTAGAAGGCAAATAAATGAAAGGGATAAATGGAGGTCAGATTCTTGGTATAAGGATGACCCTGACCATGATTATGGGTATGAGTCTAATTATCACAATCCTTATGATACCCACCAATTCTCTTACCCGCGCTATAAAGAATGCCTAACCATCTCTAGTAAGCTGATGAGCAAGTATCAAACCCAACCAAAGCCGAGAGTGACTGATTCTGGTCATCATATTAAGTACCCAACTCAAGTAACCAGAGCTGTTAAAAAACAAGACAAACAGTCTCCTTTTGACTTTTCTGAAATACTGGGGGCACCTCATCCTATGCCAAACGATTACACTAGGAGGTTGCCCCAGTTTAATGGAAATAAGGATATATCTATTGAAAGCCATTTGGATACTCTCTGGGATTACATGGAAATTAGAGGTGCGAACAATGAAGATGTTTATATGCAAGCCTTAGGATAATCCTTGCGAGGGGGATGTTCAACTATGGTTTGATCAGTTAGCACTAGAATCCATCACTGGGTGTGACATGTTCACAGATCTGTTAATAGATAAGTGGGGTAGGAACACTGATAATTCTTTATAGTATAAATCTAGCAATGATTGCGTAGTTGATAATCAATATATTGACAATTTACATTCTCAATTGGATCATTCCTCTCCTGAAATGTTCCAAATTATGAGTGTACCTGCAATCCATAAGAATGTTACAGAATACTTTGAGAATAATGTTTCAAAACCTCATGCTGAAATTGAGAGGGATATCAATCAAATCATACGAGATACTCTGTTATTATTACCTGAAGCAGTCACAGAGCAAATCTTGGATTTAATCCATGGAGGGGAACCTAACAATCACCATCAAGAAACATCTATAGTTGAGCCTTCCATTTGTGAGTCCATTATAGAGCCTTTAGAAGAGCAACTCCATAGTCATTGCCTAATTGACGATAATTCAAGCTATCTGAATTTGGATTCAGACTTTGATTATGTCTCTACAGAAGAAGAAAAGGTTGAAATTAATCAAATTTCCATTAAGGAGCAATCATGTGGTCATATTGTGGTTGAAGACCAAGTTTGTGAGGATGATAAGGAAGTTAGAAATGAACATTTTGATATTTTTCCTTATCAAATGAATGATGGTGATGGTTTATCCTCAGTTGAATGTAATGAACAATCTAAAGAAGAACAACCACATGATGATGATATACTAGTGAGCAAACTTGACCTAGAGCATTCTTTGTCACATCTTTCGAGCTGGAATCTATGTCCAAATAGTCATCAAGAGCCTCCAAGGAATGATTCTTGTAATGTTGTTGCTATTCCCCATTAGATTTTTGGTCAAGGTGATTTGGTTGAGGAGATTAATCATAGTGAGTCTCGTTCTTGGGAGGTTAGTGCTAATCTTGCCAATTTCTTTAACAAATGTCCCATATCGCATACAAGATTGGTGTTAGCACCTTTAGGTGATGCAAATCAAGTTTTAATTTTTCAATCCACCCTCCTGTCCCAACTTTCCGAACCTTCTTGTATGGGTTTGTGTTCTAATCAATCTATTTTTGAAATTTTTTGTCAGGAGTTTGAGCATGGTCTCATAATTGGAGAAAGTATGCATCATTTCCCTTCTTGGTCATCCGTAATGAGTAATATTTTTCAATTTATAAATCTTTCTTATGGGTGGTTGGAGAAGGTGTATAAAGATCAATTTCATCTTTTCTCCATTTTTAAGCAACAAATGGGCTTGATCTCATTCACAATTTCATTACATTACAACTTGTCCCCATTTGACTCTTACATTTCTTCTGGAGTGAATAGAATTGGATGTCCTAGTAAGGTAGAGGAGAAAACAAATAATTGTTTGGAGTGGTTGAATTATGAGTCATATCGTCTTCTTCCATCAAGAACGAACTTGCATATTTTTCATGATCCTATCGGTATCTTGATGGATGAGTTTCTAGAAAGTCAATTTCAGCCTAGCATGATTTCATTCCATATTGTCCAGATCTTTCTTTAATTTTCAAACAGCAAGTTAGAATGGTTTCAATTTTCATTTACATTACTCTTAAACCATCTCTAGCTTGTTGGATCATTTACTGTAAAGGAAGCTCAATAAATTCATTTAGCAAGTGGTTGCATTGGATTCATGATTTTACTTAACACTTGTCTAAATTGGTTAGAGTAGGGTAGGTAGACCTGAATAAGCCTCTTTTGGGCAGTAGTTTAGCCTGACAGCCTTGCACCTTGTTGTCTTTTGCCTAAAGCTTGATTTTCAAAGCTCTTGGTGTAGTCTTCAATTTTGGCCAAATTTTTTCTGCACAGTAAAATCAAACTTTTTTTAAAAGTTATGGTTATAAATTAGATTTACTTTCTGCTTTTCAGTTTCATGCATTTCGGTTTTAGTACTTAATTTTATCCACACAGTGTGTTGACGACCGGTCTTTGAGTTTGGTATAGCTCTGGACATTTTGCAGGTAGTTGGTGACATTTTGCAGAGCTGGAATGACGGATCGAGGATGCGAGTAGCAGAGTGCGAGGACCATAGATTCTGAGGTTCTCAAGCGCTCTATTCAGCAGAGCACTTGTCCCAGCTCGAGCTAGATGTTATCACATATATAGTAGTCGGGCTACCATATTCTATTTTTCATATTCCAGTACACTTTTTCAGCCAGCTCCCTTACATATGAGATGTTGAGATGAGCATCCATGATGAATCATTTTTTGATGATGAACTATAGTACTCTTTCATTGCCATGACCGAGTCTCAGGATACTCAGATTTGAGGAGTGATGTAGTCATTTAGCCATTTGCAGAGCAATCAGTAGTGTCGAGATTTGTATCAGTAGCTTATCATTGGACAGATGTTGGTTTAGATTATGTATTTACATGTGTATGACTCAGCAGATATCATCTTGTGTTATGGTTATTATTGCTTTTATACTCATTCTTGTGACATGTCTTAGCATCTAGTGTCATGATCTGGCAGTTATATAAATATGTGGACTTGGATGACTTAATATTATGTATGTATGTCCCTACTTAAACGTGGAAGTTCTTGACCCATACTCATTGGTTTTACCCTCCTTAAGGAGAATAGAGGTGATCATTCCCACCATACTTTGGCTTGCTAGTGTTGGTTTCATTGTTCACTATCTACACCCATCCATTACCTTCCAGTTATGCTTCTAACCCGACCTACTACTTGACTTGTGGCAAGGAGAACCTTTTCCCACTAGAGCCTCTTTGTTGGACAAGCTTCCCGGTCTATATGTGTCTCGGGTCTGAGTTGCCTAGGTTGTGTTGGCTAAACCTGAAACAAGTAGCGTTGCCATCAATACAATGTATTTGGAAAGGAATGAATATCTTATGAAAAAGCCCATTCATGAAAAGTAGTGTTTTTAAACATACATGAATGCAAGAAAAGCCTAATGAAATTGGCTTTGAAGTACATTGAAATGAATATCTTAAAACATTCATGAAAAGTAGCGTTTTTAAACATACATGAATGCATGAAGCCTCAATAATAAAAAAATCCGTGTAATAAATACATGGACCAAGGCTATGGAAAATCGAAGGCCCAAAAAATAATGGTTCCTAAAAAGTTATATCTAAAGATTGTTGGCCTTGTTACCAACTTATTTGTACCATAGTTGGATTAGCTGAGAAGCCGCCATTTGACAAACATGATAAATGTTTGTGTTCCATTATATCAGATGATCCGTCTTTGTGCCTAGCAAGTTTTGGCTAGTCAGTTTTTGTTTTCAGTAATTATGACCATGGTCCTTCGGGGTTTGTAATAAAATGTGCTAGTAGGGTGTTTTGAGTGGTTCGGTCTCCTAAGACGTAGAATTTCAACTAAGGTATTCCAGGGAGTTTTTTGCTCTTGTCAATTATGCTTTGCCTATAGCCGAGTATAATCGACGAGGTTCCTCCCGCTTCCTCCAAAGCTGGAATGCCTGATTTTGAATTCTGGGCCTTGGAGGGTTATTAGAGCCCAACTAAGTATGTATAAACCTACTAAACATTATTAGAATAGACTATGGTCATGTCCTAAGTCACTAGGACCCTCAAAAAAAAAATTCGAAAAAATTTTATCGGACGCGTCGGATTTTGGGTTTTTATTTTTTTAATTTTTTAATTTTTCCCGAGTTTTTAATTAAATTTTTCCATAGTTTAAATGGAAAAATCAATTTGTAATATGTCAGTCATCCGAAACCCGAATTCAGTGATTGAAGGCTCTAACCTTAAGCCAAAAATCATCAATGATCAACTGACCAGCTATCCCTAAGTTTCGGATATTCATTCAGCCTCATAATTAGTAATTTCTCAAAAAAGTCATTTACGGAGAAATTATTAATTAAAATATTAAAAATGAATATTTTAGAGATAATCAAAAACTCTCCAAAAAAAACCAAACTGAATAAAATAAAAGGCTAAATGACATAGCACAGAGCATTTATGATGATTCCAATCAATATCGGTCAATTTCAGATCAAGTATCGGAGTGTAGCGGTTGAACTATCAGTCAAAAATTTGCCCTCTTTGGTCAAATTCGTTTTTGGTTGAAGTGTGGGTTATCTATTGGTTGGGTGATCATTACAAGGGAGGATGAGCCACCTCACCCCCCCTCATTACTCCAACACTCAGTTACAACTCAGTTGCAGCTCAGTTCAACTCCAAATCATCATGTCGAGCTCATTCAATTACTCTGGTGTTACTCTTAGTCCGGATTTAGGGATTTGAGCCCTATTTTCTTTCCTTTTTGTATAAGTAGAGGCTCTTTTGAGCTCTACAACATGGAACTTTTGTGGTAGAGTTATTCTAAGAAAATTGTATCAAGCATTTGCTTTGAATTGTTAATAAAGATTCGACTTTGGAGGTCTATGAGCTCTTGCATGTGGTAGATTTCTAAATGGTTGAGGAGATATTGTCTCTAACCCCTATTTCTTTAATACTTGCATGAGATCAATTGTTTTGTTAGCTCAAGAAGGCCATTGTTGGCACGGTAGAATAGCAATTTGTTGTTTCAATTTTGTTGTTTATGCGAAGTAGATTAGTATCTTGATGGACATGAGTAATCAGTAAATACGTAATGTTGATCTTGATTAAATTTTCTTAGCATACTAGCATGTTATTTTGATCTCACTTTTGTATTGAGTTGTGGTGTGTTATCAGGCTTCACAAGTTGAAAAAGGGTGTGAGCTCAACTGCTTCTATCCCAGGCTTCAAGCAACCAAATCTTTGTTTAACACTTTGTGATTGCAAGACCTACAAGGATCGTCTTCTTTTAATACAAAAAGAAAGCTGGGAGTCTATCTCTATCTCTTGTGTTCCATCCACAAGAAATCTTTTCTTTGGTTACCGGTTACTTTAGGAAGCCCTAGTCTCCATTTTTCCATCTTTTGGCTTCCCTCCTTTTGCCTTGTTTGGCTTGCTTTTCCTTTTCTTTTCTCGCTGCCATTTTTTTCCCTTTCTTCACTCAGTTTGCAACCCTCTCTTTGTTAGTTTGCAGCCCCTTTTTGTTAGTTTGCAGCCCTCTTTTACCCTTTTGGACAGCCCTCTTTTACCCTTCTTCTCTTCCTTTTCATAGCCTTTTCTCCTCTCTCTTTCCTCCATTTTCACCGTAGAATTTTACCCCCTTTTTAAGAGTTAGTTTGTAGTTTTGTTTTTTTTATTTTTTTTTATTAACATATAACGTTTCAAGTGTTTAAATCTCTTACTTTCAGGAAAAATCAAGAAAAGCCCAAAGGCTAAAGGCAAGCAAGGAAGCAAGCAAAGAGCAAAAAGACAAAAACACTTCCCTCTTCTCTCTTTCCCTTTCTCATCCCGCTCTTTTGGAAAAGGCAAAAAGCGAAATAAAAGAAAAGCATTGTAAAGGAGTTAATAAAAAGCAAGTGCGATAAAGGCTCCCACACCCCTCTTCCCCCATTTGGGGGAAGCTTGTATCGTCCTTTTCATTTTCATGTTTGCATGCTTGTAGAGTAATTTTTTAGAGTAGAATAGGAAAAAGTAGTTTCATTTTTTGAAAAGTTTTTGTTTGCTTTCATAAAAGTTAGAAAAAAAAGGTTTCTTGCTTCATTACTTAGTTTTAATTTAGCTCTATTTGCCTTTGTTTGATATAATATTGCAAAAAAAACCAAAATCTCTTGAATCTCACCGTAAGATGGATCAAGAGTGCTCTCTGTCGAAGAGTTTGTTTGCTTTTGTTTTATTTCATGTGCGTTTGCTTTGTAATTTACTAATCTAATTCTAAGTCTCTTGAACTTGCCGGAATCCAAGTCAAGAGAACTCTCTATCGGAGAGCATTCCCACTACATTTCCTTGCATCAAGCATATAATTTAGCTAAGACTCTTGAACTTTTGTCATAAGACAAAGTCAAGAGCGCTCTCTGTCAGAGGGTTTAATTAATTCTTTTAATAAAATTTTGCAACTCACATTCCCCCTCTAATTAATTTACTTCGTTGATATACCTCACCTAGTATGCTCTGCCGACTTTCATAGTTGGGCTCATACTCAGAACGATGAACAGACTTGCTAAGCTCGCAATAACAACCTAATAAAAATTTTACCCATAACCAACGCATCGACGTTGTAGAAAGCATTCAAGTCTATTCTCAGTGAGGGCGTCGGAACTCCCCGTTGTCTTAGAGTCACGACTAGCTGGTCAATCCTCTAGGACACCAGCCCGAGATACTGGACGGGCCGACATGTCTAGAACAAAATGACTTTGAACACTTTCCCGGTTGGTCTCTGATACCTTCTTTCAAGCCATAATAAACAAGACCATTAAAATATTTAAAACGTACCAAGAGCACTCGCATAACATATCCATTAGCTTTATTTCAAGACTTGTATCTTTGTTATTCTTCAAAGCATTGCAAAGCTTCAACTCCATAAGGCACTGGTCTATCATTTCATGCGTTATGATTAATCTGGACCATTTGTCCTTTGATTTATAAAATCTTTGTCTGTGAATGCATTTTTATTTTTACAAGTTCTTGATATATTGTTCATCTTTTAATCCAGTGCAGCAACATGGATTGCCTTTGTCTTGTGTTCAAATTTTCATAATTATAATCATCTTTCATCATAATAACTCCTAAACAACACCCATCCGCATCATTCAAACATTAAAACTTAACTTAAACACATTGAGCCATAGAAACTCTTTGTTAAGGACTACCTCCCTTGGCTTCGTTAGGAATTAGCCTAAACGAAGGAGCTAGGAGTAGGTGACAGTACATGACTCTGTGCTTGCCCCCAAGGTCACACCTCTCCCACTTTCCTAAGTGAGGAGACAGCTTTCGGAAGATTTCTGCTGCTAGTGTGCAATCGACGGACAACAGGCTTCACTTGTATTGATTATAAGTACCTCTGAATGTAACTTATCCATTTGTGAGACGCTGCCATCCCCTGTGTTGTTGCTTGTCCTGCATATGCTAGAGTGAATATCCCTTTTCCATATCCAAAGTGTCACAGTGTCAAGTCGGTAGTCACCCTTCAGCCTAGCCTTTTGATTTTAGCCTTCACCCTTCACTAGCAAATTGATTACAACTATAAAGTGAGTATGGTCTTCAAAGTCTGGTCCAAGTTATAATTAATTAATGAAGCTCTATATTTGGTTGATAGATCGCCAGTGAAATGATTGCTACTTGTTATAATTGTTATTTGAATGATTTGTAGAGCATTTCTTAACCTCTAAACACTTGCAGCGGATGGATGTTAGCGTGGGTTATATTATTGATCATTTACAGATTATTATTTTTTATCTGTCTGGGCATATTGGATATTATTCTTGATCATGCAGAGATCTGTAGGGTGTATGATTATGCACCTTAGATGGATTTGGACTCCTTAAGTCCAATGAGACAGCTTGCTTTCAGTTCCGGGTAGTTACAAGGGTGATTTGGCTTAGTCTACCATTCTGAAGCAGTTTTGCCATGCTGAAGAGCCTGGCGGGACAGAGAGATCATCTGATGGTTTCACCTAGGGTGTTGTATGAGGAGAGGGTGGTCCAGCCACTTTCTTTTATCATATACCCCCCTCCCAGAGAGCCTGGTGGGCTCAGTTGGATAACGTTGGCACCCTAGGAGGCAGTTTTGGGCATATCATGTTTCCCGAGGCAGATTTAAAATAATAAAAATGGCTACTGAAGAATTGGATTTGGGCTACTGAGGCAAGGAAATGGTAGGGATGAGCTTTGATGATGAGTGTGATGTCTTCCACTCCTTCTCCAGCAGTTTCAGCACTTGGATGGGCCCACATCTATCTCTCCAGCATATTTTATTATTTTCTGGAGCTTTTGGAGGCTCACGATTATTTTCTGGAGCTTTTGGAGGCTCACGATTATTTTCTGGAGCTTTTGGTTCCCTCATTCCTATTTAAAGGAGGGAGCTTCTCATTGTAAAGGCGTCTTTGGCTCTTAGATCTGGATAATAGAAAAACTTTTCTTGTGGAAATTCTTGAATCTCCTTTGCATCTGGTGTTCTTAGATAGTGATTGGAAAACTTTTGCTTCCTAGCATTTGGGTATTTGTTGTGAAATCTATATATTTTTCAGGAAACATTGTCTTGTCTACAGGAGGGCGACTTCAACTTGGGCATTTTTGCAGGGTTTGCTCAACTCGCTTGGCTTAGATGTGTTTTGTATCAGGGGGTTTTCATTAGCATCAATGCGATCTATGATTTCATCTTGCCATTTTTCTGTAGCATTTTTTTTTCTCATGATGCAGCAAATCTGATATGGTTGACGTTTGTTGTGCAGGAGAGAGGGCACAGTGGCTTCTTGGGGCAAAATGTTGGGCATAAAACTCACTCAAATATTCTCAAATTGATCAAGATAGCAGATATCATCATTATCAAGGCATCTACAAGGTTTTCCAGGTAAGATCTACAGGTTAGTGCTTCTCTTCCAGATCGCAATCCATTGGCATCTGTATCTCCATTTTTATCTTAAAACCCTAAATATAAAAAAATAAAAAAATATTATAGATCAAACCGCTTGATCTCGGGGCAAACCATTTCTGGGTTTTGTAGATCGGGTCCAACCCTAAGTGGATCTTTCTCAACGCTGAGCTAAAAGTGACTCCATTTCCCTAGATCTGAAAAACACCGGTCTTCAAACCCTAGCGCTACCTTCCATGCTACCTTCCTTTATCATGATCTGATCCTTTCCGACAAAACTACTTTTGGGTTTGTAGATTGGGTCCAACCCTAGGTGGGTCTTCTTCAACGTTGGGCTAAAAGTGACTCCATTGGCCTAGATCCCAAGGCACTGATCTTTAAACCCTAGCGCTACCCTTCATGTTGCCTCTTCCTCTTGCATTTTGACTCTTTCCTTGTGGCTTGGGTGCTTTGACACTGTCATACCTTCTTTCCAGTTTATCCCTCGGTATTAGATAGCCCCAAACCTGTTCTTACCTTCTTTGCATTGGTTACATTTCCCAAGGCAGTGGATATCTTCACCTTTTGCTAGTACCTTAACCCCAGATCTAGTATTTGCCTCATAGGTCATTTGTGTCCTAACCTGCATCAAATTGCATATCTCCTAAACCCTGATCCAGAGCCTGGGTTCATCTAGTGACGCCATCCATAGATCTAGGGTTTCCATCACCTTACACCTTACGTACCTCAAGTCCATTTGATCTAATCTAGTGTCTAGGTGTGATCTCTCTTGTCGAAAGTAGATCTGGGTCTCCCCCATTGTTGTCTTGGGCTAAGACAGCATAAAGTGAAGACTGCCTCGATTGGCATGACAACCATCCATTTGGGAGTCGAGGTAATCTTGGTTCCACCTCCTTGGTTGCTTGTTCCTCTATCGTCCATCCTGGATCCATCTCACATAGGCAACTACAAGGTTGGTGATAACACCCCATTTCCACTAAGATTCTGATATAGATTCAAACCCTAGCTGGCCAAATCTAGTAACTATGTTTTACCCTTTTTCCCCACCTTCACCTTTTTCAGCTCAAATAAATAATTTAAGTGGCTTTATAAAGTCACTTTATGAATTAATCACATATTGTCACTATATAATGTACTTTTGGCTGATGTGACATTAAATAATTAATTAATTCCCTTTTCGTCGACTATAGCATACGAGAAGTGAATAGGCTAATAAGTCATCCCATAGGTCATCATTTGGAAGGGGACATGACAACTATCCCTTCCCGATATTGCTTGTCCTCAAGCAACTGGAAACCAAGATGTTGCAAGATCTGCTCTCCCTCCCATGTGGCATCTTCCACTGGCATGCGTCTCCACCTGACAAAGTATTCTCAGATCACTTTTTCCTCCATTTCCTCTCCCAGACATCCAAGATCTCCTCAGGATCTAGTACCAACTGTCGCTCCACATCCAACGAAGGCAACTCTACTGAAACCGTGAGTGCCTTCTTGAGACACGCCACATGGAATACGTTGTGAATCTTGCTCCCTTCTAGCATCTCAAGCCCGTACGCCACCTCTCCAGCCTTCCAGAAAACCCTGTAAGGCCCGTAAAAGCAGGGCTTCAACTTCTCTGCACCACTTTTCTTTAGTGAGGAGTGACAGTATGGCTGTAATCTCAAAAAGACTAAGTCCCCCATCTCTATCCTTTGTCTGTCCACATACACCTTTTGTTGATTCTAATCCACTTGTAGATTATCCTTAAGGGATCTGAGGATGTCCTAACTCTCCTGCATCCAATCTTTGGCTTTGAGCGCCCTACTATCCTTGAATGCCATATCCACAAATGACGGAGCCTCGTAGTCGTACAAAGCTCAAAACGGGGTCATACCAACGGACATATGGTAAGTGGTGTTGTAACAATGCTCTCTTAAGTGAAACCATTTAATCCATGCTCTCTGTTGTCTGGTCAAATAATTGCGTATGTACCCCTCGACCCATTTGTTCACAATCTCTATTTGTCTATCTGTCTAGGGCTGATAACTAGTGCTGGGAGTCAACTCCGTACCTTCCAATCTGAAAACCTCCTGCAAAAAGGCCCCGAGAAACCTGCTATCTCAACCACTGACAATGTATTTGGGTAGCCAGTGCAGTCGAAACACCTTCCTGAAGAATACTTTTACCACCGAAGTGTGCAAACTTCGTTAACCGATCAACCACAACATACATACAATCTCGACCCTGCACCTTCGGTAATCTTGTGATGAAGTCCATCGAGATACTCTCCCACTTCTGTTTCGATATGGGCAATGGTTGTAATAGTCTTGCTAGATGGGTCTGCTTTGTCTTATTCTATTGGGAAACCATGCACTCCCTCGCATGCCTCAACATATCATCCTTGAGGCCCTTCCAAGAGAACCTCTCCTTGATCTGACGATAAGTCTTTAAGTACCTCGGGTGCCCTGCTAGTGGTGCATCATGTGTGGCCCAAAAAATCTTCTCCTTAAGCACGGACTCTGGCACCAAGTATATCTTGTCTAAGTAGAAGATGACATCATTCTGTACCTGTCATTCTAGATGTGCCCGTCCATTAGTTCGCAAGCAAATTTATTCTTGGAATATTCCACCAATAGTTGAGATTTCCAATCAATTGAAATCTCCATCAGTGAGCACACGGCTTCCTGGAAAGGGAATTAGCAACAACATTCTTCTTGCCCTTAACATACTCAATATCAAAGTCGTAGGCCTATATCTTTCTTACCCACTTCTGTTGTCTTTCATTAAGGTCCTTTTCTTCTAGAAAGTATCTCAAGTTGTTGTGGTCCGTCCTAACCACAAACCTACTGCCTACCAGGTACTGTCTCAACTTTGCCAATGCATGCATAATGGCGAGCATCTTTTTGTCATAAATGGAATAGAGTCTCTTCGACTCCCTGAGTTTCCTTCTTTCGAAATCTACCAGGTGTTTATTCTGCATCAAAAATGCACCTATACTTATACCCGAAGTGTTACAATCCAGCCCAAAGAGCTGGTTGAAATCTAGTAGTGCCAACATAGGACAAGTAATCATTACCTCTTTGAGTTAGTCGAATGCTCTATGTGAATCCTCGGTCCACCTGAAAGCCCCTTTCTTTGTGAGATCGGTTGACGGTGCACCCTATTGTGAAAATCCCTATAATAAGTTCATAGTCCAAAGAATCCTCGCAACTCTATAAGGGATCTAGGTGTGGTCCCATCCATTATGGCTTGAATCTTCTCCTGGTGACCCTAAACACCCTATGCACTGATCACATGAGTAAGTATAAAATCTCTTTAAGGACGAATTTACATTTGGAGGCCTTGGCATACAAGGACTGCTCCTCCATAATGCTCAGAATCTCATCTAGGTGCCTCACATGTTCCTCCCATATCTTGTTTTATATAAGGAGGTCATCAAAGAACACCAAGAAATATTTCCTCAATCATTTCTTAAAAATATGATTCATGCAAGACTGGAAAGTAGCAAGCACATTGGTTAACCCAAAAGGCATAATCAAGAACTCATAGTGCACATAGTGACATCTAAAAGCAATCTTGTGTACATCTTGTTCTGGGACTCTGATATGATGATAGCTTGATCGAAGATCAATCTTTGGAAAATACACTGTCCCGTGCAACTCATCTAGCAGCTCATCAATACAGGGGATAGGATACAAGTTCTTGATGGTCTTCTTATTCAATGCCCTCTTGTCAATTCACATTCTCATTGTCCTATCCTTTTTTACCAAAACCACCAAGGACAAAAACAAACTGGAACTGCATCTAATGTGTCCCATGGCTAATAGCTTTCTCAATCTCATCTTTGAATTTCTTCGAGTATTTGTAAGGAGTGGTGATCATTGGTTTGGCCACCTCCAACTCAATGGTGTGCTCAAAACCCCTGTCAAGAGGTCTTCCAAAAGGAATCTCTCCAAAAGCCCTGTCATGTTTCCCCAATAAGGCCTATATGTCTACATAATATTATTGGTTGTTGTTCGAGGTTATCTGAGTTGTGATCAGGAATCCTGCTGCACAAGCTATATCTCTATGCCTGAATAGTGCTTCCATGCTCTTGGTGGAAACAACTCTTGGGCCACCATTGGATATGCCCCTCAAAATTATATTCCTGCCATCTGCTACATTGAATCCCAATTCCATGGCTTAATAGTTCTATGAAATAGTACTCAATGTACTAAGCTACTAAACACCCAAAACTAAACTAATCCAGTTGTTACCACCTAAGTTGTACTTAGTGGTTTTTTATCAAGTGAGCCTGGTGAACCGAACAAGGATAACTTGTTCGGACTTCAGAAGACCTTTGGAAGTACTTCTGGGAAGTGCTTGTTGTACTATATCACATATTCATACCCCATGAGGGAATTGTAATAAATGTTCTAGCATGATAGTGTATGTAAAAGACTCAGTCTCTTAGACTTTATTTGTCAATCCGATCAGCCCAGGGTGTTTTTTCCCTTGGTTATTATTGGTTGTTGAATAAACGACTGATAATTTCTAAATTTTTCACTCCATACCTCCAAAGTTGGGGTGGTCGACTTGGCATTTAGGCCTATTGAGGTTATTAGAGTCTATGTGTCAATGTATAAACATGCTAGGCATCATGGTCGAGTCATATGAACATGTCTAAGTCCCCCTAGGTTTTTTCAAATTTTCATTTTTTTAATTTTTTCAGTGTTTTTTATTAAAATTTAATTTTTCCAAAACTTAGGCTATTTTTTAATAGTTTAATTGGAAAAAAATGATTTTGTAATAAATGTAGGCCAAGTAATCAGTTTCAATCATGTAGGTGCTCATTTTCAAGCTAAGAGCACCATGTAAACCCATGGACCCACTATTTCCTAGTTTTGAGTGATTTTCCATCACTCGGGTCAGAAAGCCCCAAAAATCAATTATTGATTATTTTAATTAATAAATTGATGAATAAATGAAGCAAATCCAAAATCATAGATCAGTGGATTCTCAGCCGATTTGATTAAAATCAGTCAGATCTGAACCAGATTGACTAGATCTGACAAATCCTTGACTGAAGGAGGTGATCAAATCAGATCCAGAGTTGATCTACAGCAGTCTTTATGGGGAATTGCGCCCTCTCTCTCTCCTCCACACGTGTGGGATCTCCTGGGAGCTCTGTGGACTGATGTGTCAATTTATGGGTTGATGTGTCAGCTCAATCAAGCCCCCGGTTGACAAGTAGGCTCAGCTCAGCTTCAGATCTGCATTGATTGACTCTCTATCAGTTGATTTGATTTATCTCCTTGGGATTTGCGCCCCCCCTGGGCTGGATCTCCTGGTTTTTGTAGAAATCAAGCACAAGCAGCCTCTTCCAAGCTAGTTAGAACTGGGATTGAGGTGCTATTGCTCTTGTACTGTATTGTTTATTATTCTGGAATAAAGAAGCTTTGGAGGCAAGATCTATGGTGTAATGCTCTTCATGTGTGGATGGTGATTGTCAAATGCTTATGAGGTATAATCTGTGTTATTTATCATTGCTTTTGCCGGTTAATTGTTGGCCTTGAAGGAGAGAGCTCCCTCCTATTAGGGTAAGAGTTTATTCTAGTTTGATTTATGCTCTTACTACTGCTTGTTTCAGATCTATTGGAGTTGTATGTTGTTTTAAGTTTAATTGCATGCTTTCCAATTATCTCTTCCAGCAGCACCTATGTTTTAACCATCTGTTTGTGCAAGGATTTCTAAGTTGCAGGTGATCTCGCTTGTAGAAAAGGTTGAGCTAGTTTGCATCTTCCTCATCTTCAAGATCTTCTGAATGACATAGTCCCTCAGTGTTCCACCAAAGCAGAATCCAAAGCCCAACATTCCCAGGCTTCAAACACTCTTTCTCTCTCTTCCTCCTTCAAAATCTTAATTTCTCTTCAAATTGGTTACTTTTAAAGAGTCTTATTGCTTAGATCTATCTCAGTAAGAAAATTACATATAGATCTAGTTAGTAAGATCCTTTCTTAAGTTTAGATTTCAGTTCCGTTTTGCATATAAAGTTATATTTTAAGAGATCTCGCTGAAATTATCCCCTTTTTTGCAAGCATTTTAAAGAAAATTTGTAGCTTGCTTTTAAGGTAGTTTCCTTTGCTGTACTTTAAAGTTTCATATTCTACAACAAAAGTGCACATCTCATTGGCTACCCAAACAGCAAGCCAAGATCCCAAGGAAAGCTTGCTTTCCTTGGTTCCTTTTTGCAAAACTAGATTACCCCAACTTAACAAAATTTTACTTAGTTTTTTTTTCAGTAACTAGTGTAGTGACCCAAAACACTTTCAAAGTGTGTTTGGGCACATTTGATTTTGATTGCTCGCTGTTTTTTAGCAAGTCTAACAAAAAAGAGAAGGAGACTCTGCCCAATTTTCGACTCTTGGACGAACCGGAGCTTCCCGGAAGCTTCCCCCACCACTGTGTTTTAATTCTAGCTTGTTACAAGCTTGTTGTAAGCCTTTGGATCCTAGATAACAAGGACCAAAGTGCATCAATTTTAATTTGCTGATATTGTAAATCGCTGCTAATAAAAGGAAAAGGTCCTTTCGAATAGGCTCTTTTCACCATCCCCCCTGGGGGGATTTGTGTCCGTGTTTTTTTTTGCTTTTCTTTCCTTTTTTTTGCAAACTAATGTAGTTCTAATCTGCAGGGTAGTATACTTTGATTTATTATCAATTTCATATTCCATATTTGAGATTTCAAAGTAATCTTAATACTTACCCCACGACTTCCCGATTGACCCGAAAGGGGAAAGAGATGCATGGTAGGACTAATTAGAAAACCGGAATTGTGTATTTGTGTTTTCTTTTTCATCATTTGTTTCATCAGCTACTATAAAATTAACCCCTCCTTGATTCCCCGATTGAGATCCACTTGGATCGAAAGAGGTTCCTGGAGGGTTTTCTTTTTTACCAAGAACACCCATCTCAAAATTTACTAAAATTGACAAGACTCCGGTGTGTATGCTCTGCACTTAGCTGCAATTCGTCCGATCAGTCAAGCTGTATCAAAAACATTTGAGTGACTAGAATAATAAGGATTCACTCTCCCAAATTGACAAACCATCAGGTGAAAATCCAACACCTAGATCAAACCATTATGGTGGCAAAATACCCAAAGGAAGCAGGAACTCCTGAAAAGTGACATCGGGGCGCTGATCTCTGTTACACCTACGGGTGCATTATGAACAATAGCCTTAGAGACTCCATTCAGCCCACATATTCCTTGCGAGTAGCCGTGACGGTTTAGTTTTGGGCATATTCCAAGTACTCTCGGGTATATCTGGAGTCCCCCCCCCCCTTTTCCTAATTTTAATCAACTCATATTTCATATTAACTTAAAACGTACCAAGAGGCAATCGCAAAACATTCACTCCAAGCACATGCAAGTACATTGATTATCTTTTGACTCCATTTTAAGGCACTGATTATTTTCTTGCTATATATATATATATATTGTGTCTCAGCATTGTGCTTTCGTACGCTCATTTTGTATCTTGTCATTTATGGTTGTTTATGGTTAATTTTCAAACTCCTAAGTAATTCATTCAGTTTAACATCACCATACTAAGTAATTAGCCTTAGTAACTTAATAGGGTCTACCCCCCTTGTCTTCGTTAAAAGTTGAGCCTAAACGGAGGAGTCAAGAACAAGGTGACAGCCTTGACTCGAGACTTGCCCCCAAGGACACACCGAGTAGCTTGAAGATTTCTGCCACGTGACCTAGGTGTGTGAAAGGCGACAACACCAGTCATGATGTAATTCCCCATTGTCACTGTCAACTGCGGGGCCTTCCACATGCATGGCAACATGCACCCACCGACTACCTCCACACTAAATCACTCAAACTCCTCTGTAGTAATGTCTCCCCTAGTCACCAAAGTTAAGTCTATGAAATTGTGGGTAGCCCCACCATCTATCAAGATCATAACTTGTTGTCCCTGTATAACTCCCTTAACCCAAAAAGTGTTGAATTTAGGAACCCCTGATAAGGCAAGAATGGTTCCACTCTTAGTCTGTCCCTGTAGCGACTGTACCTACAGCTGCTCATCATTCCCATTGCTCTACTCATTGTCTTGAACTTGTTATTTTGCCTTGTCCTCCTCCTCATCACTATCTAAGAGTACTTCTATGTAGTGAACTTGACTTTACCCATGCACCTGTGTCCTGGTTCTTTGCAATTGAAGCATAATTTTTTCCTCCTCAGCTCATTCCAGGTCTCATCATCCAGCTTGTTCTTCCCAAATCCTCCTTTCTAAAAGGGCTTCTTGTCTTTGCCTTCGTGAGGAATGAAAGGTTTGGACTGGAATTTGTTCTTTAGGACTATGTCCTCCATGTCTCGAGCTCTAATGATGGCATCCTGTAATATCGCAGGTTTGAAGGCCTTAACCCAACCATGCTGTGGCTTAGAGAATCCCTCAGTGAACAACATGATAAGTCTATCCTCTAAAACTATGAACTATAGGCATCTAGTGTACCTTCCTGCTTTATCTATCCCAGCTCCCTAAAATGCATCTCTAGGTTTTTCTTGTCAAACCTATGCATCAATTGTTGTATAAAATCCAGATACAAAGTAATACCAGCATGTCCTAGAGTAACCAGTACATGGTACCACCATTCATGAGCTCCCCCTCCAAATGCAAGGCAACATATTTGATTGGTTTTTCCTCCTTCATGGAGTCGAGTTGGAAATATGTCCAACTTCTGAATCCAGGCACTAGTTGTGCATTTGTTAGACATATCAAAGGAAGGGATAGGCAGCTTCCCAACCTTCCACTACAGATCAAAGTTCTGTTGGCCCCTACTAAAGTCTCTGGGCCTATTTATGTACTTGATGGTACAGAACTCCTGTAATGTCACCTGATCCTGACTCCTCCATTTAGGCCACTCCTAACGGAGCCAAGGGGGGTAGTCCCTATGAAAGAGTTGCTAAGGATCTTACTTTTATTAGTTATGAATGAATTGTTTTTGTCAGGAGTTTTGATAAATCAATACTAAAACAAGTTATTTGCAAGTAAAATTAATATAACAGCAGCATGAAAATAGATGTGGCAATTTATAACATAAATGACCTGAAAGCAAAATATGAAATTGAAAATAGTGCCAGTGTTGAATGGAGTCTAATGTTGTTGAAAGTTGTAAATGTATTGCAAGTGGAGTCTTGGTTAGTTTTAAAGTTATTAAGGATGAATGAAATTATGAGAAGGGGATTCTCGATATACTGTGAAGCATAGTGGAAAAAATCGTCGATTTTTCGGCAAGGTCAAGAAAAATCGTGATTTTTTCTTGCTGTTGATTTTTCGGCCCGAAAAAATCGCGATTTTTTCAAAAAAGACATCGCGAAAAATTGGGAAAGATCGGGAAAAATCAGCAAAAATCGAAAAAAATCGGGAAAGATAGTGAAAAATAGGCAAATATGGGAAAAAATCAGTAAGCAAAATTTGACCCTATTAAAGTACAAAATTTGCATTTTTTAATGCTTGTCGCGGTTTGCCAATTTTTGGCAGTTTTTTCGCTGATGTTGCCAAGAAGATGTTTTCTGGACCCTTGCCGATTTTTTCCACTATGCTGTGAAGTATTGAGAATATGTCCGCATTCTGAGAAGAGTGGCTCTGCACGGAAAAATGTGGGATAGATGGAGTCGTGGAAGGGTGTTTAACACTACACCAACAAGGATGTAGCCTAACGTGACCCCACGGTCGCTTTCTAGTTGTTCCTGCTTTCCCTGAAGAATTTGCCCACTATTTCTCAGAATCGTTACACCAAATTTCCGTAATGTTTTGGGGAAGTTGCTTTTATTAATGTGAGTTTGCTTAGTTAGATGTGAGAAATCAATCAGTGCGCATTTTTGCTTTTGATTATCTCAAAGCTCAGGGTGAACTTGCAATGGGAAAGAACATACACTAGAATGGCAAATTGTTTTATTCCAAATTGATATTGTAAAACGAAAAAGGTAAAATTGGTGAGACTAATTACTACAGAAATGAATATCTTTTCCCCAAACGATCAAGCTCCTTTTGGTAATTCAGTAAATCAATGTCGGGTTAGTGTTTGTTACTTTGTCCAAAAATGAAAGAAAGAAAACTAAAACTAATTAAGCAAAGAATAAAGCCCATGAAGGCGGATTGTGTGCATGTGTTGTAAAAATAAAACCTTAGAAAAAGACAAACCATAAAAAGGCACTGTGAGACCCCACAAGGGGGATGGACTGTGGGCGTTGTGTAGCCCACCTACTTTTATTTATTATTACTTACAATGCTTAAAAGAAAAAGAAATGCCTTTTAACCCTTGAAGAATGGGTCAAAAAGGCTTACAAACTTGCTTAGGGAAGAAAAGGAATTACAATGCTTAAAAGAAAAAGAAATACCTTTTAACCCTTGAAGAATGGGTCAAAAAGGCTTACAAACTTGCTTAGGGAAGAAAATGAATGAAGGAGGGGGATGGTAGATGGATCGTGGGAGCTCCAGATGGCCCACATCTTGATTTTTCGGCAACACCTCCCTCTCTTTTTCCTCCAACCTGTTAAAAACCAGCAAGCTAATAAAGCAAAGTTAGTGGGTTAATGCTTTAAAAATACATAAAAAATACAACCTAGCACTTGCCGAAAGATAGAAATATTTTGCTACTTCGAGAACTAGGAAAGAGAAACTAGATCTAAACTTTTGATTATGAAACAAAAGCACTTTTTAGATCTAATCAAACAGGTAAATAAAAATGATGAACTTTAGCATACGATTTACTTGTTAAATGAAAGTAACCGAGAGAGAAAGATTAAATTTTAAGAAGGAGAAAAAATCTTTGATGCGAGCAAAGAATGCTTATGTGTTGGTTTCAACTTATAATCCAAAGCAAAGGAGATGCAACCGAGCTCAACCTTTCACTCGGGATGGTAATCTGCACACTCATCAAGCTTGCACAAAACGAATTAGATCCGGTACACCCCACAATAAGAAAACCAAAAGATCATGAATTATAACCGACTAAAGCATGAACTCTTAGATCGCTAATAGCAAGAAAATAAATAAGCAAATTGACAGCTGCAAATGCTTACCCTACGTGCTACACAGAGCCTTCTAAGCCAGACTATTAGTTATGCAAAGCAAAATAATTGAAAAATATTACCTCACAAAGAAATCACCATATGCACAACTTGCCACAAATCATGAGCCTCCAAAGCCTTTCAAATTTTATTCATAAACAACAATAACAAGGATACAAGAGCAGAGGTTCTTTGCTTTCGTCCAAATGAGGAAGAAAGCCTCGCTTAAATAGGAAAAATGAGAGCAAACCCCAAGGGGGCGAATTAGCCAAGTGTTGGAGCTTTTTGAGATGATTGGGGGCGAACTAGAGTGAACTAGAGATGGTAGACAACACCTCTCACAAGGTAGGTTGCCCCCCCTCTTTCTATGACACATATACAATAAGAGGTGAGCTTTTTCATGGATAAATGTGACCCTCTAAGGAGAAATTCGCCCCCTCATTGATTTAATTGGAATCAAGCTGATTTGGTCTCCAATTACCCCCAACATCATCCTTAATTAACCCGAAACATATCTGAGACAAGTTCCCACTGATTTAGGGATGTGTTTTTTCTCCATATTTTCTTTTTTTCTAATTTTTTATTCACTTTTTTATTTTTTCGGAGAGAATTTCACTTAAGAGATAAATAATCACTTAAAACCTAGGAAAAGTGGGTATAGGGATTAAGTGGGGGCTCTGGGTCCAAAAACGAGCATCCCCATGACCAAATTGGCTCCCTAGGCCCAATTTTATGACCTTTTGAACTTTTACAATTAAAATACACCTTATCGATGATTTTATTAAAAGTTTAAAAATTAAAAAATCCTATGAAAGACTTAGCGCATGTCCATGAAACTTTGGGACTATGACTAGCATGGTATAATACATAGACCCTAGGCTTTAATATTAAGGCATAATCACAAATTTCACCATCCCAGCTTTGGAGGCTTTTGAGTGAAAAACTCGAAAAATTATGTCGCTTAAAAAAATGTCACAAAATCGACGAGAGAAAAAACACTCAAGGATGATGACCTTGATGACCAAGTCCTAAAAAAGCCAAGCCTTTTACAAAAGAAACCATCATGCTATGTCATTTATTACAATTCCCCGGAGGGGGTGTGAACATGCGAGAAAGGGACCACAACTGGCCCTGATGAAACCATGGAACTTCTTGAGCACCGAGTAAGAACAAGTGATTTGTTCCAATCCTTGGTGGCTCACTTGAAAAATCCCCTAAGTGCAACTTAGTGGATAACATACTCAATTTATGCTAATATGATTTAAACAACACAACCTGGATTAACAACATGGATATGGGGTGCCCAAACTCAAGTACCGCAGTTGATAATGTTTCCATCATTTTAATAGAGAACTCGAGGCATTCAAGCATACAGAAAAACTCCAGAGTAAATAAGAAGATTGCATATGAATTGAACTTAAAAGGTTTATGATTACGAAACAAAGCATTCAAATTTCATATACCAGAAAACAGTCAGGTCTTGCCGCTTTGGATGTCCTCAAAGAACTTCAGGCACTCCAGCATACAGAAAAACTCCAGAGTAAATAAGAAGATTGCATATAACTGAATTTAAAAGGTTTATGATTACGGAAAAAAGCATTCAAATTTTATAACCAGAGAACAGTCAGGGCTTGCTTCTTTGGATGTCCTCAAAGAACTTGAGGCATTCCAGCATACAGAAAAACTCCAGAGTAAATAAGACGATTGCATATGAACTGAATTTAAAAAGGTTTATGACCACAAAAAAAAAACATTCAAATTACATATACCAGAGAACAGTCAGGGCTTGCTTCTTTGGATGTCCTCGAAAGTCGGGATTAGTTTTATGCTCCAGAATCCACACAACAGCTCCTATGACAAGAAAAAATGCACCAGTAGTACACCACATTTGTATTGTGAAAGGTCGCAGGAAAGCCCAAGTGCCGCTCGAATTTCTCGTTCGCAGAGGAGCCACGATAGCTAGGCCAGCTTCTATGTAAGGTTGCGTGAAGTCCACAATCTTCGACCGATTTGTCACAATCGTAATGTCGCCAACTACTGCATCAATTTTCTACAGACGTCCAGCTATTAATAGCTGCACTAAATATGCAATTGTGAATTAATGTTGATGCACTTACCCATGCTATGCAAGGACTATGCCAGGGGGTTATGATCTTTAGGTTTATTATAACTTGTTGGATTTTAAAAAAATCTTAGTATGTACTAACCTTTAAGGCAACTTGTTGCACAAGCTCATCATAATTGGGAGGCGAATCTCCATTTCCAACAGGTACAAATGTGTATGGAACAGCGTAAGGTAATAAGCTCACTGCGGCAATAAACACATCAATACAGAATCCACTCATCATGTTGTTACCGTCTATTCTCACAAACTCTTGAAATCCAACCTTTCTGGGCACGGCTATGACAAGGTGTTTACCATTGTCTGGCAGTGCCCACCCGCGTGGCACAAGTGTGTTTTCACCTGGCCATATTACATCATACAGTTTCTGACCAACAATACGTATGGTGTGTGAGTTGGCACCTCTGATATCTGGTGGAATGACAGATAGTCCTGATTGATTTGCCCAGTAACCCACCTTGCGATACCCTGTTCCAATAATATTGATGATCTCAAAAGCAGAACCAAGTAAGTCCCCGTTCTTATCGAATTTCACTGGACCAGTTAATCCTGTAAAATTAGTTTGTAGCAATATCTTCCGCAGTTCTGGACCTTCTCCAAAGACCTTTAATTTTGCTAGCTCTGTTTTGCTTCCACTTGTACCAGATAACTGAGGATAATCTGTAAAAGAAACATTTCCACCTTGTTTTAAGAAAGTATCAATAGAATGAGCAATTGCCCAGACTGCATCGTAAGCGTAGAGTCCAAATGCATTTAAGCGCGCATCAACCCTCCCAGCTTTGTTTAGATTATTCCATCTAACAGTAAAAGCATGTTCCTGATCTGAAAGTGGAATATGCCGACGTAAACCGATGACTCCTTGGAGTGAGTTCATGGTTTCATAATCAAGTGTGGCAGAATCCAAAGCAGAAGACAGCCAATCCGTGGCAACCCAAACATAGCCATTGCTCAACATTCCAAGGGACAATGCTGCAGAGAAAAGATCCAGACCTGTATCAGGATTCATATGTACCACAAATATTCGTGATTCCATCAGTGCCAACTGCACCAAGGCACTGCCGATTTCACTTTGACTGGCTCTAGGATGCAATGCTGCTTTATAAGATATTTTAGCTCCTACATTTCCAAGCGCATCACTCAATGCAGATATTCCATTTCTCCCATAGTCATCATCTATATACACAGCCACAACATCCCTCCAGCCATAGAAGCCAACGATGGAAGCAACTGCTGTCATTTCATTAAAATCACTGTGTGCCACGCGAAAAAAATAAGGGTATTGCAATGAGGCAAGAGTTGGGTCTGTTGCTCCAAATGACAGAATTGGTACGTGGAGTTCATTTGCTACACTTGAAACAACATGAGCCAGCACAGAGAACTGTGGCCCTACTATTGCCACATTGTTCTTTTTCATTAACTCCAAAGCTGCAATTATAAAGCAGTGTAAAAGAAACATCAGCCCTGTCTTTGTTTACTTTAAATCTTATGAAAGAAAAATCTTCAAATTCCCTAAGAAAGATCGATAGGGAAATCAAGAATTGCCTGCCAAACACATCAAGAGATATTAAAAAAGCAGGCATTCAACCAATAGGCTGTATCTTGTAAAATGAAATATCATATGTGCATTCAAGACATGCCACTAACATAAAAATACTTTGTTCAATATAACTGAAGCCCAAATGACAAACCAGCTAAGAGTACAAAATTCAAAATCACTGAATGAGTGTCAAGGGAAGCCTATCTGTATGGTAAAGCAGGGGTGGTGATATTCCTCCCACCATGGTTCATGTTTGCCCTTTGTGGGCCGTGTTAACAACAGATTTGAATCCACATTCAGGTGCTGAGTTCCAGCATATGTTCCTGGATCTAACACTATTTGTACTTTGTAATGATTACAACTCAGATTAATGAATGCTTAATTATCCTTTTTCAGTGGCTAACTTAGATGTTTTTGTATGAGAATTCTATCATCCAATTGCTCCCATTTGCTCCCATTTGTTTAAAAATCTTATCTAAAATTCTTTGTTCAACGAAAACCGCATCTCTACCTTTCTTTTCACTCCATGCCCATCGAAATAAGGCACCAATAGCACAAAAATTAAATTAAATTTAAATATTTATCATTGGTTTAAAGTTATATCTGTTGATAAGAGCAGATATAATAAGTTTCAATTCATTGATTTTAAAGTGTTTCGCATACAGAATTGAGCGCTTTTATTGTAGATCAGCAAATAATTTACACAGGTCTAAGGTGATTTCTTGATGATTTTGAAGAATATAAACTTAGATTTGCACTTCTGATCCCCTTATTTGGAAGGTTAACTTGCATATTTTTTAGGTTGAATTAACAAATTGTCTTAGGTACACCCAGCTGGAACTAGCATGCACTAGTTCCAACGTGAGAGATTCCTTATTGGTGACGGGAACGAATCTAAACTGTCCATTCAGACCCCTTACAATTGATTCCCCAAGGGGGATTCCTTACTGTTATTGGTGACGGGAAAGAGTCTAAACTGTCCATTCAGACCCCTTACAATTGATTCCCCAAGGGGTAATTCTGCTTGACCACAGTCTTTTTTGTTGTTGCTGGGGACAAAGTCCAGTTCTTATGACTAGCAGTTCAGCTACATAAAGTTTGGTAAGCAGCAGTTTCCAGAAGATTATCTTCTCACCTAGTGACTCCACTTAAGAACAAATTTCGATGGCACAATCAAGCATGACGGTGGCATTGAATGCCCTACAGGCTACTAGACTTCAATACCATACAGCGTTCAAAATTGAACCCTTTCCAGCCCTTCCAAAGGGTTCTAGCTCTTCCCAGAAGTGTAAAGTTAAAATTGCCCTTCCAAAAAAATTTAAAAGCTGAATTTTACCCTTCCATTTAAGAAGGGCATAATTTATATCAACATTTCAAAAGAAGAGAAACATTTGAAATTACCCATCCATATAAATTTCTCAAGATGTTAAAATTTTATGTTATAAAGTTCAACTCATCATTCAAAATATTGGAAATATGATAAATTATAATCACTCACTCACTCATGCCATGCACTCACTGCTTGTATGTGCAAGATGACCAGTAATCATTGATGACTACGAGACACTAGCCATCGAGATGTGACTCTGACTTTCGAGTCACTTGGGGCTGCAATCTAAAGTGTGACAATGTGTCAACAACTACGACTATAACAAAAAAGAACCACTAGTCTACTACTAGGCCTGAAACGAGCTCAAAACTTTGTGCCTACTACCTATGTGAACCTCGCTACCAATGTCCACTCTTTTTTCATCAAAATGAAATTCAAAAGGTTGATTTGATGATTCCTCCTCTATAAGACTTCATTTCTTGCATGAATATCATGGACTCATGACAACTATAAACAACACTTGATGTCATGAAAATACAAATAATGACTTGTAGCTAGGATCACAAACTATGCAGAGGTCAATTTATGCATTGCTATAGAGAAGTGTCATTGGGCACACGATATGGAGAAAAAATGGTTATTATAAAATTAAAAAAAACAATTGTTGGCTCAAGAATAGTCTTCAATTTGATGGGTGGCATGATCGTGATGTAATCTCCCTCCGTCCTTCCAAATATTGTGGTTTCTCACAACATTTGTCCTCAGCACCACCAAAATACATATAAAAATTACTTGTCTTTACATCCTCTTCCCTTTAAATCCTCATCTCATAGTCATAACTAAGGATTATTATGGATGCACATCCTCGCCTTGTAATAGGAATTGGGTCAAGGCATAGAGACAACCATAAAATATTAAATATGTCAAGAGACAAAGAGTAAGAGACAAGTATAAGTAAGTCTTATATTAAATTTAACATATAAGTCTTTAATTAACACTATCAACTAACATTTGACACGTTGGATTGTTGTGATCTTCTTATCACTCCTTACCAATGTGATTGCAAGGCATTCTTGCATTCTTTGAAGGTGAAGTTCATAATTTTAGGTCTTCTTCCTCATTATCATGCCTTTTGGTAAGACAATAAAGAGGGTAGTGACCTACATCGGCATGGAAAACGGTTTCAACATAGAGGTATACACATTAGATGTTTTCATTAAATAACTTAAATTACTACCTGTGACTGTCGATTCACTGAATCGTGGAATGGTACAAAACACAACAAATTTTAGAACCCCAAGCCCTTAATTACTCACACTTCGAACTTTCTCAAATCTAGCCATTAATAAACTTCTTTTGGTATTTCGGTTCAATTTAAAAGGCGGATTGTTGAGACTCAGACAGGTAGTGAGTTGCAAGGATTCAATTGACTTAGGCTTGATTCCATTTCCCCTCCATCCCATACATGTATGCTTTCATGACAAGTGTTGAACAAATAATTTTAATGCCCTGACCCTGGTTATGCTAACTTTGCTAACTTGCTTAGTATGTAGGAATTTTTTTTTAATGTTTTCTGAGTTGTGTATTATTTTCTGTTAGGTGCCCATTCCTTGTCATTCTTAGATCTCTCAAGCTTGGATTGCACTTGGATGCCTCAATATGGTTAGGACATAGTCTAAGTAGTTTTTTTTTATAATAAAGTGTGCTCCAACTTACAAAAAAATACAATAAAATACTTGTTATGTTACTGAACTGTAAAATTAATGATATACATATGACAACTTAATGTGTTCAAAATAAGTTTTGTTGAAAATATATCACGTTTTCATGTAAATATTAAGGTGTACTCAATTATTAAAATTTGTAAAAAATTGAAAGAACAATATTTATTTTTTGCATTTTTTTGCTGAAGGGTTTAGATAATTTACACTTGTCAATTGAAGTATAATTACTTATATTACCCTTCATCTTAGAAGGGCTCCAAGAATAAATTCTCTTCCATTTGAAATTAAGACCCACCCTTCAAATTTGTTCACTGCTACCATACCCGAGTACCCTAGTCACTCCCTAGTGAAAACTTGAGGAAAGATTACCTTCTGAAATTTCAAGGTTATAGTATTTCAGTTTAGCGTCATCTTAGGGATTTTAATAAATTTGTTGACTGTTTTCATGTTACACACGAAGATGTGTTAATGAAATTATTGTTGATGACCCTAGAAGGTGATGCCAGGCTATGATATAATATGGTTTTATTTGCAGGTGGTTTTTGTTGGATTAGATATAATATGGTTTTACTTGCAGGTGGTTTTTGTTGGATTAGATATAGCAGGTCAATCTGAAAATTTGACCCTAAAGTTTACCATACAATTTTTAGATTTCTCTCTTATAAACCTTGGGTTATTAAAGATTAATTTTAAAAAGACTTGGCCTTGAAAATATGAATTTTACGCCATAGATTAATTAAGTATATATTCAGATTTTTATTATTCACTTGTGTTTTTTCAAGTTATTTATCTTTCAAGTGAGTAACTGTTAAATTTCTACAATCTAGAAATTGCACTTCTTTTACATTAAAACATATATTTGTTATTCATTTCTTGGTTTTAAAGGTTAAATATTTTTATCTTTGAATTGGTAGTAAATTTCTGCAATTTCCAGCCGTACAAAAGTATTGTTAAATCATATATGCAAAAATTTCATTAACCGAAGTGATCTTAAGTGTTTTATCAGCCATACTAAATCTAAAGGAAAATGATACTTAGATTTCACAATTATTCTAGATTTACTTGTTATTTATTGAATATTTTTCTTGGATTAGGTATAATAGGTCAATCTGAAAATTTAACCCTAAAGTTTACCATACAATTTTCATATTTCTCTCTTATAAGCCTTGGGTTATTATTAAAGATTAATTTTAAGAAGACTTAGCCCTAAAAATATGAATTTTACTTCATAGATTAATTAACTTCATATTCAGATTTTTATTATACACTCGTGTTTTTTCAAGTTATTTATCTTTCAAGCAACTAATTGTTAAATTTCTACAATCTGAAAATTACACTTCTACATCAAAACATAAATTTGCTATTCATTTCTTGGTTTAAAGGTTAAAACTTTTTATCTTTGAATTGGTACTAAACTTCTGCAATTTCCAGCCATACAAAAGTATTGTTGAATCCTATATATTGCAAAAATTTCATTAACCGAAGTGATCTTAAGTGTTTATCATTTTTCTTGGGTTAATTCTTTCATTTTATAACTTTAGACTTCAATTAAATTCCAGTATTTTCTTACATAATTTCCAAAATTTTGATTTCTCCCGCAATCTTTAAATACATTTATTCAAGGGAAATTCTATGGTGGTTATTACGACTAATTAAAAATTTAGAAGTGATTTTCACCCCTAATTCTTTTGAGCATAATCACCTAGTTCCTAACATCTAACTACTTGAGATATTAAATTTACATCTTCCATTTTTATGATTACTTCTATTTAAATAGTTATTAGGTTTCATCATTTGATTAAAACAATTAAAGATTTACTCATTAAATCCAACGTTGATTGTGTGGTGACATTGGCAATCAATACAAGGTCTCCTTTGGCTTGTACCCGTGGATTGGGACCTTTTCCACTTAAGTACAAGTTAGGCGATAACATCTCCCACACATCACTCTTCATGATGGAGTTGTAGTTCTCCATCATGGTGTCTTACCAAACCTACTAACTTATTTCCCTCTCAAAACTAGAAGGCTCTACATTAATGATGGAAGACATTAGTGCCACCTAATTTAGAAATTTCCTAGGAGGATTACTTACTTGAAATGAAGTCGCAAGGCCCAAATTTGCTCTTGCACCTCCTACAATGTCTAGGTGAACCAATTAGGCTTTCTGGTTGAACTAGATGGTAAAGAGGCGCCCCTTGCACCTCCGAAAGCTTGCTACTCTAAATCTGATTTTTCTTATTTCTGCGGATCAGCCTTTGCAACGGCAAGTTCTTCTACCTCCTCGATCACTACCAAATGTTCTTGAGACTTGGAGGACCATGCATCCTCATCAAACTTGACATCTCTACTCACAACTACCTTCCGCTGAGATGGAATATAAACTCTGTAAGCTTTCGAGGTCTCACTATAACCCACACACCTTCAAACTAAAGGGTTCCAGCTTGGTCCTTTTCTCATCAAGGATATGAATGTGGATAGGACAACTGAAAACACAAAGATGTGCCACTTGAGGCTTCTCACTTGTGAATGTCTCCTCTAGTGTCTTGTCCTTCAACACTCTGTGAGGACACCTGCTAAGAATATCCATAGTTGTAAGACATGCTTCTGCCCAAAGACACATGGGTAGATATAGATCATGGATCATAGATTTCGCTATCTCGATGATGGACCTATTCTTCCTCTCTACAAACCCATTCTACTGAAGGTTGTAGGACATTGTTAGCTCCTTTATTCATGCTTCCCTGTAAAAAGTGTCAAACTCCTTGAGGCTTGGAGGTATACTCCCCTCAATAGTCGAACCTTAATACCTTAATCTTCTTTCTCATTTGATCTTCTATAAGAGCATTAAACTTGAAACTTCCCAAATACCTCATCTGTGGTCTTCATGAAGTAAATATAGGACATCCTAGAGGAATCATCAATAAAAGATAAATAGTAAATGTTACCTAGTAAGAATGTTGAAGACATGGGTCCACATACATCTGAGTGAATTCGATAAAGAATCTCTCTTGACCTATGCTCACTACTAGGAAAAGTAGCCTTCACATGCTTGTGAAGAACACGGTCCTTGTGCACTCCTTTCTTCTCAACCTTGAAGTCTGGCAATCCCTACTCCACCTTATTCAATATCGACAATCCTAGTGCAAGCGACCTAGTCTCTTGTGCCAAAGCTAACACAAGTTGTAACTATCATGCACTAGAGGTCTCACAGGATCCCTCTGCAACCTATATAGATCACCCTCTCAAACACCTCTAGCCAACAGTCGACCAGGATTCAAGCATCTTTTTTGAATGAGGACTTGTTAATCATCAAACTTACCCATATATTTGAGATTTGTCATCACTAAAATTGAAAGGAGATTTTTAGTTAAGCCATGTACATAGAAAACACCAATAAGCTCAAGGATATACCTGATGGCATCTAGAATGAGATGGATCCCACTCTTGCAATTGGATGTGTGCCATCGTGACCAAGTTCCATTTACATGCTTGCCTCTTGCTTCTGAAGTTTGTTGAAGGCCCTCTTAATAGAGGGCATATGTTTGGAGGCTCCATTGTCCATATACCAATCGACACCAAACACATTGTTAGATGACAAGCATGAGACCATAGAGAAGTGTGTCTCAAGCTCAGATGAAAGCTCGTTCACTCCAACCAATGCTTCTACACTCCCTGCAAATTGCTTCTATGTCTACTACTTGCCCTTCCCCTTCTTCTTATGACACTAAGAAGCAAACTGCCCATACTTCTAACACTTGAAGAACTTGATGTGGCCCAAGTTCTTCTCTAGTTAGAGGAGCTTGAACCCTCTTTCTTCCCTTTTTGATCTTTCCTGGATCATCCTTGTTGCACTTCATCTTGCTAATGAGGGCAAGATTCGCTCCTCCTCCTCCCTACCTACAACAGTGTCCAATCTCATCTCCTCTTGGATGATGTCACCACATAGCCTCTCAAAAGTGGGAATCTTTTTCCAAGCACAGACCCCACAGCCAAAAGGTTTCCAAGAAAAAGAGAAATCATTTAATGCACTTGGTAGTAGCTCTTCACCCTTGAACTTTTCTCCAACTATTGCAAGCTAATCATAGAGTTTAGTAATCTTCATCAAGTAGGAAACTATGGTATTTATCTTTTTCATCTGTGTGGCTCTAAGCTTATTCCTCAACATCTTTCGACTAACGTTCTTACTCTAATATAGAGTGATTAGCGCATCAAACATGTCCAATCCCATGTTCTTTTCAACAATGTGAAGGATCAAATGATCCTTCAGAAAGTCAAGGATGACTCACTTGGACTTGGCCATCTTCTTTTTATGATCTACCAACAATGTAGGATCAATAGGAGGCGCCATCGTCCTTCAAGATTCCCCCCTCTTGCCTGATCTAGATCCTTATTCCATGTTCTCCTATACCTCCACTTGATATGATGTCCCTAGGTATCCCCTAATCTGGTTACCTCAACCCCCCCTCTCTTGCTACTTATTCTCACACGAAGACATCCGAGAGGCAATATGAGTGATTAATACTAGCAAAGCAACTGACGAGTAAGGGTTTCAAGTAGATTTCTTCAAGCATGGTCTTTATTAATTGGATGATCACTCAGTCGACATGCTTAACCATGTTGTTTGTTCAAGTTTTCCACAAACTTGGTCGCATCACACTATTCACTCAATCCATAAATCGATCCCTAGAGCATACCCAAACAATTACGAAACGATCATGGTGGGCCACATGTTCTTAAATCCCTATGCTATAGTCTTGCATATAAATATTTCTAGGGAACTTGAGTGGAGACACCTTAGAGCTAGGGGGCAAGATGGATTCTAACCTGCACATCAGACCACTGATCACATAATTACACTTCGAGCCATCATTGAGGAGGCACAACATCACTCTTTGAAAGTTTATTGTTGCTTTATAGACTTTTGAAAAGCATTCAACTCTATCCACCATGAGACCCTTTTCCAAAGGCTCAAAGACATCAACATTTCCAAGATACTACTGACTTCCATCATGTACTTGTACAAGTCAAATAGTAGTCGTCTCCTCATTACTCATGGGATATTTGATTTTATTAGGAGCACCATTTGGGTCAAGCAGGGGTACCCCCTATCCCCCACAACTTATTTGGTGTCTACATATATGAGCTACAGTCCTTCTTGCATGCTCATATCTAGGACGACAATGGATACCTACTCCACTAGGTACTAATATCTATCATGCTCTTTATGGACGATGCGGTCCTCTTGGCCTCATCCTAAAGGGTCTGCAAAGAAAGCTAGATGCCTTGGCACTTTCTATGATCTTCGATATTTGACAATTAACCTGGGTAAAACCAAGGTAATGATCTTCAATGGGTTAAAGAAGGTGCTTGTGGACCACTATTTCTTTTCCAAGGGGAGGAGATTGAAATCACCAACACCTATACCTACTTGGGGGTACAATTTGTTATCACATATATAGTAGCCAGGCTACCATATTCTATTTTTCAGCCATGTCTCTTACATATGAGATGCTGAGAGGAGCAGTTTTGACGGATCATTATTTTGTTAGTGGACTATTATACTCTCCCATGTCAGGACTGAGTATCAGGACACTCAGATTCGAGGGCTGATGTAGCCATTTAGTCATTTGCAGAGCAGTTGGTGATGCCCGGATTGGTTTTAGTGTTTTCTCATTGGACAGATGATGGTTCAGATGGATTATTTGCATGGTTATGACTCAGCATTTATTATGTTGTGTTATGGTTATCATTGCTCTTATAATTATTTTTGTGACATATACTAGCATTTAGTATCATGATCTAGTGGTCATAAATATATGGACTTGGATGTATTTTGTATTATGTATTGATGTCCCCACTTAGACTTGGAAGTTCCTGATCTATACTCATTGGTTTTACCCTCCTTAGGGAGAATAGAGGTAGTCATTCCCAACATTGTTTTGGCTTGCTAGTATTGGCTTCTGTTACCACCTAAGTTGTACTTAGTGGTTTTTATCAAGTGAGCCTGGTGAACCGGACAAAGATGATTTGTTCGGACTTCAGAAGACCTTCGGAAGTGCTTCTTAGAAGTGCTTGTTGTACTATATCACATGTTCATACCCCCTTGGGGGAGTTGTAATAAATGTTCTAGCATGATAGTGTCTCTAAAAGACTCGGTCTCATAGACTTTATTTGTCAATCTGATCAGCCCAGTGTGTTTTTTCCCTTGGTTATTATTGGTTGTTGAATAAACGACTTATAATTTCTCAGTTTTTCACTCAATACCTCCAAAGTTGGGGTTGTCAGCTTGGCATCTAGGCCTATTGAGGTTATTAGAATCTATGTGTCAATGTATAAACATACTAGAAATCATGGTCGAGTCATATGAACATGTCTAAGTCCCCCTAGTTTTTTTTTTTTTTTTTAAGTTTTTTAAATTTTAATTTTTCCATAAAAATTTAGGCTATTTTTTAATAATCTAATTGAAAAAAATGGTTTTGTAATAAAAGTGGGCCAAATAATCAGTTTCAGTCATGGGGGTGCTCATTTTCAAGCTAAGAGCACCATGTAAACCTATAGACCCACTATTTCCAAGTTTTGAGTGATTTTCCATCACTCAGGTCAAAAAGGCCCAAAAAATCAATTATTGATTATTTTAATTAATAAATTGATGAATGAATAATGGAGCAAATCCAAAATCCTAGATCAATGGATTCTCAACCGATTTGACTGAAATCAGTCTCATCGGCACCAGATTAACCAGAGATTGCAATTCCTTGACTGAAGGGGCTAATTAGGGAAGATCCAGAGTTGAACTTCAGCCTCCTTTATGGGGAATTGCGCCCTCTCTCTCTCCTCCACACGTGTGGGCTCTTCTGGGAGCTCTGTGGTTGATGATTCAGTCAGCAGGTTGATGTGTCAGCTCAATCAGCCCCCTGATTGACAGTTAGACTCAGTATAAGCTCAGTTCAGCTTCATATCAGGCATTGATAAACTCTCCTTCAGCTACAATTGTCTATCTCTTGGGGATTTACGCCCCCTCTGGGCTGGGGTTTCAATTTTTGTATAAATAAAGCATGGTTGCCTCCTTTCCGAGTTAGCTAGAGTTGGATTGAGGAGCAATTGTTGTTGTAATACTGTGTAATATCTTTTGCTATTAGAATAAAGTGAAGCTTTGGAGGCCAAAACGGTGTAATGCTCTTATGTGTGTGGAATTAACATTGTCTTGCAGCTTTTGTTGTTACCGGTGTCTTTCTCTCAATTTCTGCATCTGAATCTTGTTTGGCTCGAACGATTCAGCTGAATCAATAGGAGTATAGTTGGGCAAGTAAGATTACTTGTTTTTCAATATCTCATAGCATATATGTTTGAAGATTCAGATTATACATGTTTAAATAAGTTTATTTGCATGTAATCTCTCTCTTTTTTCGTATATCTCTATCCAGATCTCATAAGGTTTTTGTGCAGGATTGTTTGTTAGTTTTCAGGTAGTAGGGGTTGGACGAACTATGGATCTAGCTTGACTCCACTGGGCATCCGACTATTTTGTGAAGGCATTGTCCCTCGGCATTCCACTAACTAGTCTCTTTTGCATATCCATTCCAGCAACAAGCGCTCTTCTTTTCCTCTTCCTCCTTCAATCTTTTTAAAATCAGCCCGGTTACTTGTTTTGCAACTTTAAAATTGTTTAGATCTATCAATTTCAGAATTCATTTTACATAGATCTTGATGTCTTAAAGATCATAAACTAGATCTCATTCCTAAAGAAATTTTACAAGCATTCTAGATCTAGTTTTAGGGAAAATTGTCATTTTTCAAGGCTGTGAAAGTAGATCTAAAACTTGTTGAATGCATGGTTGTTTCCTTATAATCTAAAAAGTTATATTCAGCAATTTAAGTGCTTCATATTGGCTGCTCCAAAAGCAAGCCAAGATCCCAAGGAAAGCTTTCTTTCCTTGGTTCTTTCTCCACATCTTTAAAAACTAGTTTTAACTTAGAATTTCTGGGTAAAAAGTGTGTTCATCCAAAAGTGCTTTCAAAGTACTTTTAGGCATATTTAAATGTGATAAGCTTGCTGGTTTTTAGCAGGTATAACAGAAAAGAGGAAGAGGTGTTGTCTGGAAAGCATTTTTGGACCATTCGAAACCCCCAAGGGATTTTCGTCTTCCCAAAATTTCAAAATTTCGCAATTTGTAAACCTTTGGTCTCATTCCGTATAAGGATCAAATGGATTAATTTCAATTTGCTAATATTGTAATTGTTGCTAATAAAAAAAAAAATCTCTTCGAATAGGCTCTTTCGAGCCTATTCACCATCCCCCCTGGAGGGGTTCGCATCCGTGTCATTTTTTACATTTTTTCATCTTTTTTCAATCTAGTGTAGTTCTAATCTACAGGGGTAGTATACTTTGATTTATAATCATTGTCATATTCCATATCTGGTGGTTTCAAAGTAATTTTAATACTTACCCCACGAGCCTCCTTTTGAGCCGAAAGGTGAAGAAAGGGTCGTGGTAGTCTAATTAGAAAATTGTGGTTTGCTTATTTGTTTATGCTTCATCTGCTATCATTAATTGTTTTAATAATCATAATAAAATCAACCCCTCCTTGATTCCCCGATTGAGGTCCACTTGGACCGAAAGAGGTTCCTGGAGGGTTTTCTTTTTAATAAGAACACCTCTTTTAAAATTTACTAAAAATAACAAAGACTCCAGTGTGTATGCTCTGTACTTGGTTGCAGTTCGTCCAATCAGTCAAGCTGCATCAAAAGCATTTGAGTGACTAGATTAATTAGTCTTCACCTCCCAAATTGACAAACCATCAGGCGAAAATCCAACGCCTCCAACAAACTGTAAGCAGTGGCAAAATACCCAAAGGAGTGGGAACAACTGGAAAGTGACCTCGAGGCGCCGATCTCTGTCACCCCCTGACGGGTGCGTTATGAACAACAGTCTCCGATACTCCGTTCCAGCCCACAAACACCTTGCGGGTAGCCGTGAAAGTTCACTTTTGGACATACTCCAAGTACCCCTCGGGTATATCTGGAGTCCCCTCTTCGCCTAATTTAATTCATTCACATTCCACATTAATTTAAAATCTACCAAGAGACATTTGCAAAACATTCTTTCAAGCGCATGCAAGCACATTATTTTCTCTGTTGACTCCATTTAAGGCACTGGTGATTTATTTGATCAATTCTTTCGATTATATATATATTGAGTGCCATTACTATGCTTATCTGCTTTAAATCTTGCATCTTGTTATCTTTTGTTT
This sequence comes from Pseudotsuga menziesii, assembly GCA_001517045.1. Lineage (NCBI taxonomy): Eukaryota > Viridiplantae > Streptophyta > Pinopsida > Pinales > Pinaceae > Pseudotsuga > Pseudotsuga menziesii. The sequence continues at coordinate 237,361 of LPNX010325677.1, read as the reverse complement.
CCACTGGTTAATTTCAAAACTCCTAAACAACTTAATCAATATAACACCATCACACTAAGTAATTAGCCTTAGTAATTTAATAGGGTCTACCCCCCTTGGCTTCGTTAGAAGTTAGCCTGAACGAAGGAGTCAAGAACAAGGTGACAGCCTTGAATCAAGACTTTCCCCCAAGGACACTCCGAGTGGCTTGAAGATTTCTGCCACGTAACCCAGGTGTGTGAAAGGCGACAACAGCTTCATCTTTCACTATCTCCACCCATATATTACTTTCCAGTTTTGTTTTAACCCGACTTACTACTTGACTTGTGGCATGGAGGACCTTTCCCTGCTAGAACCTTTGTTGGACAAACCTCCTTGTTTATATTGTGTCGTGGCTCTGAGTTGGTGACAGAACTTACCTTTGGTGAGTTGGATTGTATTCCTAAATCATTCTGGTCGGTTGTCCCGATGTTTGGCACTGTGCAAAACTCCCCCTGGTCGCTTGAGATGTTGTTGGCTAAAACTGAAAGCTCATGTACTACTTGTATTGGAAATATTTATATATGCGCCCATTGAAAATGAAAATTCTAAAATGTGTTTCTTAACATATGTGAGCAAAGGGAAAGAAGAATGAAATGCTAAAATACCCCTTGAAGGGTATAAGAAAAGGTCCCAAAAGCAATGGTTAAATATATGCTATATCCAAATATTGCTGACCTTATAAATTTGAATATGTCCTGGATGGAAGCTGCGATTAGCTGTGCTTTTAAGCACTAGTGAAGTCCCAAGGGTCATATAGGTCAAAAAGGCCATGGAAATAAAATTGATGGTCCTAATGAAACTGGATCAAACTTGATGTAGACATGATGCCTAAGTTGAATAAGCACTCTCTGAACAACTCAACCTTTTGTGAGGCACTGCCATTCCTTGTGTTGTTGTTTGTCCGACATGTGGTTATAGTGAGTTTTCCCTTCCATATCCAAAGTGTCATAATGTTAAGTAGGTAGTCATCATTTGCCCTAGCCTTGTCAATTTTAGCCTTCAGCCTTCACTAGCAAATTGACTACAACTATGAAGTGAGTATAGTCTTGAAAGTCTGATCTGAGTAATAATAAATAAAACCCTATATATGTATTTGGTTGATGTACTGCCAGTAAGATGACTGCTACTTGTTGTGATTGTTGCTTAAATGATTTGTAGAGCATGTCTTAGCCTTACAACACTTGCAGCAGATGGATGATAGTCTAAGTTATATTATTGGTATCTGGTCATTTACAAATGATTATATTGTCTATTGGATATGGTTGATGATCAGGTAGAGACCTGGAAAGGGTATGAGTATACACCCTAGATGGATTTGGACTCTCTGAGTCTAATGAGATAGCTTATTTTCAGTTCCGGGCACTTGCAGAGATGGTCAGGCTCATTTTACTCTTTTGATGCAGTTTTGCTTCACAAGATGATGTGTCTAAGCAGGGACATGTTTTTATTGGATCTCCTAGGGCGTTGTATGGGGAATAGGGGGTACAACCACTTGATTGTACCATAGTACTCCCATCCCAGAGAGCCTGGAGGGCTCAGTTGGACAACGTAGGCACCCTAGGAGGTTGTTTTGGCAGGTTCACATTTCCTGAGGCAGATTAAAAAATGATTAAATGGCTATTGAAGAAATTGATTTGGGCTACTGAGGCAAGGAAATGACATGGGATGAATTATGATGATGAGAGTGATGTCATCTGCACCTTCTCCAGCAATTGCAGCACCTGATTGGGCCCACACCTATTTTTTGGGCTTTTTATATTCTTTTCTAGAGCTTTTAGGAGGCTCGCGATTTCCTCAAGGAGGCACAAAGGCAAAAAATTAAAATATTATATTATTTTATTGTGCCATGGGGCACCCAGAGGGAGTTAGTTAACACTCCATGGACCCACCATGTGCTTCATTTATTTCATGTTGAGTGGGGTACCCTCTTTATGGGTTATCTAGTCCACTTTGGTACTTTATGGTTATATTGATCCATGTATTGTATGTTGAGCTCATCTTAACCATTGATTAGAACATTTATATCTTTAATCTTAGTCACTCGTTTTGAAAGTGGTTAGGATTTTGGTTCTCTCATTTATATTTAAAGGAGATAACTTCTCATTTGTAAGGAGTCTTTGGCTCTTGGATCTGGATAATAGAAAAACTTTTCTTGTGGATATTTTTTGGATCTCCTTTGCATCTGGTGTTCTTAGATGGTGATTGGAAAGTCTTTTGCTTCCTAGCATTTAGGAAATTGTTGCAAGATCTATATCTTTTTGGGAATCTTTGTCTTGTCTACAGGAGGGCGACTTCAGCTTGGGCGTTTTTGCAAGGGGACCTCAACTCGCTTGGATTGTCTTCGTTTTTATCAGGGGGTCTTCATTAGTGTCATTGCGATCTATGATTTTCTCTTGCTATTTTTCTGTAGCATTTAGTTTTTTTCTCATGTGGCAACAAATCTGATATGGTTGACGTTTGTTGTGCAAGAGAGAGGGCGCATTGACTCCTTGGGGCAAAACGTTGGACATAGAAATTGCTCAAAGCTTCTCAAATTGATCGGGATAGCAAGGATCATCATCATCAAAGCATCTATAAGGTTTTCAGGTAAGATCTATAGGTTGGTTCATTTCTTCCATGATCTCAATCCATTGTACCTACTTTTCTTCAATTTACTGAAAACTCCAAAATATTAAAAAATCCAAAAATACTTAATCGGGGAACCGTTCGATCTCTGGACAAACCACTGCTGGGTTTTGTAGATCGGGCATCCCTCTCACCATTTCATCTTTAACGCTGTGCAGATACTGACTCCATTATCCAAGGCCCAACAGGCATTGATCTCTAATCCTAGCGCTAGCCCTCTTTTGACTTATTTTCCCTAAAAGTTGACTTTTCTTTGATGACTCAGGTACTTTGACATTGTCACATCTTTCATTGAGTCTACCCCTTTGGTACTAGATAGTCCCAGCTCTGTCCTTACTCACCCTGCATTGCTTACATTTCCCAAGGCAACAATTATCTTCATCAGTTGCTAGTACCTCAACCCCAGATCTTGTATCCACCCCATAAGTTACCTTGGTTCCCCTTTGGATCGAACTTAACACTTCCAAAACCCTAATCCAAAGCCTTGGCACACCTAGTTACATCTCCCATAGATCTAGGGCCTTCAATTACCTTACACCTTTCGTACCTCAAGCCTACTTGATCTGATCTGGTGTCTAGGTCTGATCTCTCCTATCGGGAGTAGATATGGGTCTCCCCCTTTGTTGTCTCGGACTTAGATAACATAAAGCGAAGACTGCCTTGATTGGCGTGACAACCATCCATTTGGGAGTCTAGGCAGTCTTGGTTCCACTTCATTAATTGCTTGCCCCTCTACCATCCATCCTGGATCCACCATACATAGGCAGCTACAAGGTTGGTGATAACACAATTCTCATGGCCTCACTTCAATTTGAAACATGTTCTTCGGCCCCAAATCAACAAGGGCTATGGATCCTTATCCCTTCTCAAGAGACCGTGCTTCCAACGCCATTTTCAAGGCATACAGTCCAAGATGTCCCTCATGGATACCCNACATGTTCTTCGGCCCCAAATCAACAAGGGCTATGGATCCTTATCCCTTCTCAAGAGACCGTGCTTCCAACGCCATTTTCAAGGCATACAGTCCAAGATGTCCCTCATGGATCCCCATGTCCGAGCCACAATTCTTTATGGATCAAAGGTATCGATGCCTTGTTTGCTAGAGTTTGATTCGGCCTCAACCCATACTACAGACCCTTTTCCTTCCATGCACCATCAAATGCAAGCAAATAGTACTTCAACCCATCATTCTTGTAGAGTTCAATGCCCAACCCCTATGGTTTGAAACAATGTTCAACCTTGTTTCACTTCTACATCACATCTAGATTTTCACTAACTCGGCAAAGGGATGAGACCGATATCCATACTTGGCTTATTGTTCATCAAAGTCCATTGCTTCAACTAGCCCTCTTGGCCATGCCCGATGTTGGAATGCAAGGGTCTCGAATCTTTTCGAGTCAATGGATATTTCGATGGACTATCTTCCTTTGTTCAGATACTCCTTAGAGGCACCTTGCCACCTTTGACCTACAAGGAAAGAGTCAAACAGGACCATCACGGATAACATTTACAGGAAATTTGTACAAGTCACTTGGACTAACCCTCGGGGCACATTACATCCGAAGATGGTCTTCTACCCTAAGCACTTCCTGGAGGTGAGGGATTGACTCGTTATCCAACCCTCATACATCTCCCACCATTGGGCGCACTCCCTTCATATTCCCCCGAGCCAATTCCAAGATGATAGACATAGACTTTGGGTTGAGGCTGACCACCAGATTGGCCAGTCATACAAGATTTGCCAGTTGCGCCATCTTTGGGAGGATGAGATGGAGCACTTCATCTTCTACTACCTCATCTACTATGAGATTGTGGGCAGTTCCATTATTTGTTCAGGTAGCAATAGACCCCTCCAGTTTCTTCAAGTACCCCAACTAGAGATGCCTGGCCTTACACATGCAGGAGGCCCTCAGGCTCTATTTCCACACTCTTCGACCTACTCTTGGATGGATGCCACCCAAAGAATTAATTCCCTTTTTACAGTGCTACCATCAACTAGGGGCACCAAGAGACAAACTTATAGCAACATTTCTTCCAACTCTAGATCAGTGCAAACCTAAGGGACTGTTTTCACTTGCCAATGACCTAACTGTCAATGCCAAATCAAATCCCTCACTAGCAGGTAGATAGGATCATCGAGCGAAAACAAATCCTTTACCAGTAGGCATATGAGATCATCCAGGCTCCAACGACAAGTGACCCCTTCTAGGCAACAGCCCAGTAGGCAGTACGAATCATCCCCTAGCTCTCCCTCCAAACAATATTTTATCCTGAGGTTTCTTCATCCAACTTCAGATGCTAGGAGAGATGGATCTAGTGAACCATGACATACCTACATAATTATTTACTTTCCAGTCCTTGGATCCATCACCTTTGTACATCTCTACCCCAGTGCAGTTTCCCACTCTTGGAGACTATGGTTTTTAGGCTTTAGCATAGATCCATAGTTTACTTTCTATATCTTGCTTTTTATAAAAGCCGGTTTATTTTATCCTGAGGTTTCTTCATCCAGCTTCAGATGCTAGGAGAGATGGATCTAGCGAACCATGACATACCTACATAATTATTTACTTTCCAGTCTTTTGATCCATCACCTTTGTACATCTCTACCCCAGTGCAGTTTCCCACTCTTGGAGACTAGGGTTTTTAGGCTTTAGCATAGATCCATAGTTTACTTTCTATATCTTGCTTTTTATAAAAGCCAGTTTAGTGCTCCCACTTTGTATTGACATCATTGTACTCGACAGTTAAAATGACCTACTTTTGTGGTCGTTTGTTATACATTAATAAAATTATCTTATCTTAACTTATCTTCTCTCAACTAGTTTTTCAACAAAGTCCCACAGATCCTGCTCCTCCACCAACATATTTACCCAACACTTCCATGGGACGAAGTTAGAGGGACCTTCTAATCTATGTTAGTGTTTGAGACCAAATTTAGTCATGATGCTGAAATAGAATATTCTTCTAAACAAAACAGATCAACAACCTAACCAAAAAAAACTTATTACAAAACCATTGTGTTTTTCTTAAGCATGGATCACAGGCATCTTACCTGAAACCCTTGGATTGTTCTCTCTCACATGCAGCAGCCTTACTATCCATTCAGGGATTCTTAGAAGGTTTTAGCAAACCGCTCTAATAGCATGAAGACATTTCTACCTTGTAGTAAACTGATTCTACACCATAATATAGTGCTTAGAAGAAACTAAAAAACAACAGAACTAAGAAGCAATCACAGATTCAAAACAACTCCATGATAAATGCTAGAACCTATAAACACATGCTATAGAAAACGATAAACAAAATACAATAGAAGACTGCCAAAACCTATCAATGCTTCTATTAATTTTGAACATGAAAAAATCTACCATAGGAAAATAACCTTAAACTGCTAGCCACTAAACCCAAGACTCAATGAATGAATCCGTACCTCTGCCCCTTCTCTAATAGATCTAAGAAGGGCATACTAGGATTTACAAAATAAGTTTGCATGTGACTTCTAAAAATAAAACCAAACAGAATATTTAACTAGTGGTGCATGCCTCTAAGATTAGCTCGTGGCGGCACATGCTTTATCTAACGTTAGCTGGCAGGCTCATTCATACATGCGCCCTCTCCCTCTATAAATCAAGAGTGATGTGCCTTCTCCTTGAAAACTATGATGCACTTTCTCTAGCTTCTACATGACAAAATACAGTGCTACTGAACACGTGCCCAAATCTATTGTTGTAGAAGACTATCTAAGGTACACTCACTAACAGTATTGAAGCACACTGTTGATGCCTGGAAAAATCCCAGGTACCGACAATAGGGATTCTCCCCAGTCATCTATCCCAACTAGATCATTCACCGTTTGGTGTGGGGAACCCATCCGGTTCGCGGCCCGGCTACCATAGATTTAAAATTTGTTTAAGTCTTTTACCGGTTGTGGCCCGGTCCACCGTTTATGTGATTTTATTGTTTTAAGGATGAAATGCAAATGCCTAAGCTAAATGCAAGTGACTGGTGAACAAGAACCTCAAAAGAGTTGCGTAGGTTCTTACCTCTCGCCTTACCTTTCTTGTTCCTCAATCACTTCTATAAGGCAAATTTAAAAGAAAGAGAGTAATGTACTGCAATTATCCATAATGAATTTTGCAACTAACTGTTCCAATTTCATATACATTGTTACAGCAGAAAGATTAACAAAGATAGCTTTGAAATAAGAAAGTATTCATTACTCCATTTATATAAAGAATTTTAAATGAAAAGCAAAATCATTCATCATTACAGAAATAATTCACAAAAGTCAAAACGATCTCACAATATACAGAAACTCGATAGAAGTAGTTCAGATTTGAAATCCACATAATCCATGTAAAACCCCATGCAGTCCTCTCCTAGCAAAATTGTCTTTCTTTATTAGTAGAAAAAGCAGTTCTTCTTACAAAATAAACTCAGCCTTCTTATGCCAGCGAAAAGTCCCTCTATTCTACCTTTTACATCTATTTATAATACAATTTCCTAGGACTTCTTGACTCATTGACTTTAGAACTTCCCTAACCCTAGGAATTCCAAAATTTTGTCCTTTAGTGCCTTGCACTTGGAAAAGAAAATAATAATAAATTACATAAGGTGACAAAATACAAAAAAGACAAAATCAAGTAGACCCAGCTGGTTTGGAAATGGATTCATCCCACGCATTAGCTTCTTCTGTAATAGTCTAATAATCTATTGGCTCTAGCAACCTCACGGTTACTTCATGTACGGCCAGCTGTGACTCCACTTCTGTCACTTTGGGTGCAGTCAACTTGTATAGATCTTCCCAGAGATGATTGCTGACGGAGGCTTGTGCAAGCCAAGTTTTAACATCTTCTTCACTTATGATCTCCATCTTCTGAATGTATTGTTCGTCTTCGAGCAATTTGTCTTGTAAAAACTTCAGATGTTGATCTTTATCTGGGAATTCCTTGATCTTTGCTGCTGAAGAAATCTGGCATTTATTATGAACCAAGCGCATTTTTTTGTAGAACTCTATGCATTTTCCCAGAGTCTTCTCGATTCCATTGCTCAATCTTAAAGAAGATTTCCTTTGAAATTCCAAGAGCGCCAATCCTATCTTTAGACCTCTTGCTGTCTTTTGCGGCAAGTGCTCGGGAAAAGTCAAATTGGCTTCTACCCAAGTCAACTAGCTTTGAACTTTCTTGCCAACTTCTATTAGTTCTTCCCTGAAACTAAGTGATCTATCTACTATTTCTTTCAACCTTGTCTCTGCCTTTCTGACCTTATATATTTCTTCTGCAAGATTTACTTGGACTTGATGGGTTTTCCTCCGGATTATGCAGGATTGATCACGGAAAAGAGTGATATCAGGCTGCCTTTCATTGGTTGTCTTAAGTTGAGTCTCCAATGATCTGTTATGTGCATCTAGCTCCTCTACCCGGGTTCTTAGCTCCCCTGCTTGTCTGTTTACCGCAGATTTCTGTGCTTCTAATTCTAAAATTTTGTCTTCAAAGTCTTTCTTTTCTCCTTCCATGATGGTAACCGAAACCTCCAATGCATCCTTTTCCAATTCTAAAACTTGATACGCCTTTTGGAACCTTTCAATTTCTGAGAGAGTTGTTATTATCACATATATAGTAGTCGGGCTATCATATTCTATTTTTTAGATTCCAGTACACTTTTCAGCCAGTTCCCTTATATATGAGATGCTGAGATGAGCATCTATGATGGATCACTATTTGATGATGGACTATAGTACTTTCATATGCCATGACTAAGTCTCAGGACACTCAAATTTGAGGACTGATGTATCCATTTAGCCATTCATAGAGTAGTCAGTATTGCCCAGAGTTGCAGCAGAAGTTTCTCATTAGACAGATGTTGTTTCAGATTGGTTATATGACTCAACAAATATTATCTTGTGTTATGATTATTATTGCTTTTATACTCATTCTTATGACATGTCTTAGCATTTAATGTCTTGATCTAGCGATCATATAAATATGTGGACTTGGTTCTATTGATAGTATATGTATGTCCCTACTTAGACTTAGAAGTTCTTAACCCATACTCATGGTTTTACCCTCCTTAGGGAGAATAGAGGTGATCATTCCCATCATACTTTGGCTTGCTAGTGTTGGTCTCATTATTCACTATCTCCACCCATCTGTTACCTTCCAGTTATGTTTATATCCCGACCTACTACTTGACTTGTGGCATGGAGGAACTTTCCCCACTAGAGCCCCTTTGTTGGACAAGCTTCCCTATTTATTTGTGTCTCGGCTCTAAGTTGCCTAGGTTGTGTTGGCTAAACCTGAAACAAATAGCATTGTCATCAATACAATGTATTTGGAAATGAAATGAATATCTTATAAAAAAGCCCATTCATGAAAAGTAGTGTTTTTGAACATACATGAATGCAAGGCAAGCCTAATGAAATTGGCTCTGAAGTATTGAAATGAATATCTTATAAAAAAGCCCATTCATGAAAAGTAGTGTTTTTGAACATACATGAATGCAAGGCAAGCCTAATGAAATTGGCTCTGAAGTATTGAAATGAATATCTTGTGAAAAAACATTCATGAAAAGTAGTGTTTTTAAACATATATGAATGCATGAAGCCTCAATAATTAAAGTCTGTGTAATAAATGCATGGACCAAGGCTATGGAAATTTGAAGGCCCAAAAAGCAATGGTTCTTAGAAAGTTATATCTAAAGATTGTTGGCCTCACTTGTATTTGATTTGGATTGTGAGCATTTGTCAATGTGAATAAGCACCTTTGAACGTAACTTATCCATTTGTGAGACACTTCCATCCCCTGTGTTGTTGCTTATCCAGCATATGCTAGAGTGAGTATCCCCTTTCCATATCCAAAGTGTCACAGTGTCAAGTTGGTAGTCACCCTTTATCCTAACCATTTGATTTCTAGCCCTCACCCTTCACTAGCAAATTGATTACAACTATGAAGTGAGTATGGTTTTGAAAGTCTGGTCTGAGTTATAATTAATTAAAGAAACTCTATATTTGGTTGATAGATCGCCACTGAAATGATTGCTATTTGTTATAATTGTTATTTGAATGATTTGTAGAGCATGTATTAACCTCTAAACACTTGCAGCAAATTGATGTTAGCCTGGGTTATATTATTGATTATTTGATCAGTTACAAATTATTATTCTATCTGTCTGGGTTTATTGGATATTGTACCTGATCATGCAGAGATCTATAGGGTGTATGAGTATGCACCTTAGATGGATTTGGGCTCCCTAAGTCCAATGAGACAGTTAATTTTCAGTTTCAGGCAGTTACAGTGATGATTTGTCTCAGTGTACGATGTTGGTGCAGTTTTGCCACTGAGTGACCTGTCAGAGCAGAGAGGTGATTTGATTGGTTCACCTAGGGCACTGTATGAGGAGGGGGTGGTCCAGCCACTTGTTTTTACCATATTACCGCCCTCCTAGAGAGCCTAGTGGGCTCAGTTTGACAACGATGGCACTCCAGGAGGTAGTTTGGACCATATCACGGTTCCCGAGGCAGATTAAAAAGAATAAAATGGCTACTGAAGAATTCGATTTGGGCTACTGAGGCAAGGAAATGTCATGGGATGAGTTTTGATGATGAGGGTGATGTCTTCCACTCCTTCTCCAATAGTTTCAGCACTTGAATGGACCCACATCCATCTCTCCGGCATATTTTATTATTTTCTAGAGCTTTTGGAGGCTCACGATTTCCTCAAAGAGGCACTATTTTGCATTTAAAAATTAGATTTATTTTTATTGTGCCATGGGGACAGACTAGGGGTGTTAGTTAATACCCCCTAGACCCACCATGAGCTTTATTCATTTTTATTGAGTGGGATCCCCTCTCCTAGGGTGATTTAGTCCATTGATATATTATATTATTGTATTGATCCATGTACTTTATGTTGAGCTCATCTCAACCATTGATTAGAACATTTTGATCTTTTAATCTTAGCCATCCATTTGAAAGGTGGTTAGGATTTTGTTATCTCTCATTCCTATTTAAAGGAGAGAGCTTCTCATTGTAAAAGGGGGAGGGATCTAGAGATTTTTGGTTCTGGACTATTGGAATAAAAATACTTTCTTGGGCATCTTGGATCTTGGAATTGGAATGCTTGTGGTGATTGTAAATGCTTCTTCCTCTGCACTGACATACATTGGTGGCCATCTTGATTTTTTCTTCAACTAACATTGTTTTGCAGGCAAAGAAGACGTTTTGGAGGGGTGCGAATTGGTGGGGAGGCCTACCCTTCAAGCTTCAAGAGGACATTTTGGGTGACAGGGAGTTGTTTTGTCTTTTGTACCAACAATTCATGTTTCTCATCTCTTTGTATGCATCTCTTTCCATTCTTGATTGATTGATTAATTGATCTTTGTGTCCTTGATTGACAGGAATAGGAAAATCGATTTGGTTGAAGGAGGCAAAACGTTGGCAAGAAGGGCTCATCAAAGTTTGACATTTGATCTTTGTGGGAAGTAATCCTCATCACAAGCCTCTTCCATTTTCATCTTCCAGGTATGTTCCATGAGGTATGAAATTCTTCTATCCTATCCATCTATTCTCTTAGATCTCAAAACCCTCATTGATTAAAACCCTCATTTTTCACCTTTTTGTAGATCTACTTGGATCTAGCTTGTCTTTGGGAATAATAAAAGGAACCCACCTCTATAGTGTCCACGGCAATTCGGATCTACAATTTGGTGGCAATCGGACTTCATTTGACACATTTTCCAAGGCACTTAGCCTTCCTTGGGTGAGTTTTGCTAGTTCTCTCACTTGGGTAGGTGAGATCCCGCTTGATTTGCACTCCTCTCATTCGATAACCTACCCCTAGTGCTTCAGTCCTTTGATTTTTCCCTTGTGGGCCCCATTCCTCATTTTGAGGGTTGTGCCCCACTTGGGTCATTGGGTGATGCATTTTCAAGCTTAGATCTATGGAGATCTAGCCTACCTAGGGACATGCCACTTAAAACCCACCTTGATAATTGCCTTAACTACCCCGATCTACAATTTGGCATAATTTGGACTCTATTTGCCCCTCCATCTAAAGGCACTAGTCTCCTTAGGTCAATTCCCACTCCTTGAAGATTGTGTCATATGCTAAGATCCCATATGTGGGTGTGTCTAATTTACCTTGGATCCATAGATCCACATCATCAAACACCCCTTGGCACCATATCACCCTTAATTTGACCTTGTGGGACCCATTTGAATCATTTCCCTATTTTAAGGACGTGGACCCTACTTGTGTATTTCATGGTGTTAGATCTATCTCTTTGGTCCTCCTAGGTGACCTAACTCATTCATTGGTTGAAACATTCCTAACATCTTAAGCCTCTTCAACCACACTTAAACTCTTGGGCTCACCTAAGCTTGCATTGGTTTCTGTAACTCAATTTACACACTCCCCTATGAACCTTTACTTTGGATAATCTTCTTTGATTGGTTATAGGGTCTCCCCCTTGGTTGGCATTCTTCATAATATAAAGTGAAGAGTGCCTCAATTGACGTGACTCCCAGCTTGCATTGGAAATCGTTGCACTTCTTGGGTCGCCTCTTTAGTTGTCCATCACCTCTACCGTCCTGGATGGGATACCTTTAGGGACAACTACAAGTTGTGTGACAACAGTTGCCTCATGTTTCCTCTTCAGCGCCAAGCCTTCTCCTCTCTCCTTGACAAAGGTATCCTTCATTTTAACCGTCTTTTCTTTATGATGCTCTACATCTTCCACCAACTTGTCAACATTATCTGCGTTGGCTTGTGCTGCTGCTATATTCACAGATGCCAAGAATATGGGGTCTTGATTGGTGTGTTCCACAATGGTTTTCTCTGTCACTATGACCACATTAGGTTGAGTGTCGATCTTTAACCTTTTCTCTGACCTTCTAACAATAGTTTTCTTTGCCTTGTCAAAAAAAATGGTATCCAAGCATGCCACGGTATGCTGCTTGGATGGAGAATAAGGAGCTAATACAAGTTCTGCAAGAGGGACGTGGCCGCCTGTCGTCGTGTCACTCGATGAAGAAGGAGGATCTACTGGATTGTCTTGGGCAGTATCCTTGTCTAAATCTTCTCTATCCTTATCTTTTTGTTCTTTCTTTTTCAGTTTCTCAGCTTCTCTTTGCACTCTTTCTTCTAATTCTTTTAGTAATCTTTCTTCCTCTTCTTTTTTCCTTTGAGCCTCTTCAGTCAGTTGCTTCTTAACTTCTTCCAGCAACCTTCGAGCATCTTATGCTCGCTTCTTTTCAACTTCTTCTTGTTGCTTTTGTTGTTCTGTTGTGCTGCTGCTACCTTTGCCCCCACCGGTGTTGATCTTTTTCTTGAAACGCTTACTTAGAGCAGTCATGTTGCTGGCGTTCCTGTATGTCTCTTCATCTTTATCAAAATGGTGGAAGTATTCGTAACGAACTCCTACAGACGCACAATGGTCTGCAACTTTATCCATCGAGTCATTTCTGCGGAAACTATTTTCCCCAAAGTGGAAATTTTTCAAATCCTTCACAAATTTAGATGCGCTTTTGACCCTAGTGAATTTATAACTACCCACGCAAAAGGGCAATGGTGGGAAAGTTGTTTTCTTCATGTCAAATAGGAAATTGCCCACTCCATCTATAAACAGTTGTCTCACTGCTTCCTTGTGGACTACATAGTCCGTGGCATATCTAAAAAAAAATGATGGAACTCGAGATCCTCCATACATCCTTAGGTATGTAGTATGTACCTTCCTTAGAGAAATAATAGTCCCCGTATTCACATATCATTTCCATGGCAGCTTCTGACATACAATTGCACTCTTTGAGGAAAACTAGTTCGTTCGGAGGCATCAGAAACTCCTCGCATATAATCTTGTAACAGCTTGAGTAATTATGTGCCCAGAGAATTTGATAGGCAGCATATATAGGGGTCTTGGTGTAATCCCACGTACAACCAAGCTTAGGGAATTGGTGCAGGCATAAAATGCAATCAATCAAGTAAGAGGCCATGTAGAATTCCGACTTTCTTTGAGTCAGGCCTCCCTGTGCGGCAGCTATACATGACGACAAGCTATTAGATACAATATCTGCCCAGTTAAAAATGGTGCCTTCCAAGGCTACATGGTATATTAATGGGATCCAACTTAACTTGTAGAATCTTCCATTTGCCCGGCCAAAGATCATATTTAGCATTAGGGCTATGATCCTGTAAGAGGTGTGTAAACTTGCAGTCTCATATTCTCCAGTGGCTTTCTATCGCAGCTGTTTACCTGTGACCATCATCCTTTTGGCACAGTCCATAATGTCCAAATCCACATTTTTAACCCAATCATCCGTCATCATAACCTATGGGGTGGCTAATTTGTAGGCCTTGGTTATGTATGTCAGGGTGAAGGAAGCAAAGGCTTGCCCTTCTGTGTTGGAAATAATCATAGTGGTTGGGTCTGTCCGTGGTAGAATACATCCGATCACTTCAGCGCACGGGAAGAGCTCTGGGCGCGCGGCTGCCTTCGTGATGCCTAATTTTCTTATATTGTCATATAAAGGCATATCTTCCAGGCCCGCCTCAGGGGTATTCTGGTCTCTGATCATTTGGTATATTTCTCCCCGCTTGAACTCTTGATCAGCCCCTGTGATGGCCTTCGTGTCCTCATATATGATTTCAATCCTGGATATAATCTTCGCATCTAAATCAGCCTCGGTGGTCTTGGCCTTCTTCCTTCTGCTCTTCTTAGGCATGGTATGAGGTGAAGATTGAAACTGTAGCATGGTCACAGCAAGAGATGTCTTAGTCATACTAATGATTTAAAGGCAACATGCATTTTCATTACCATGGAATAACTAAAATGATAAGCCAAGCTACACAATATATGAATTATTGTTCAAAGAATCACTTATAAAAGATGAGATTACAGCTAGTGTCTAACATGATAGAAGAAAATATAACAGTATTTACCATTTCATTATTAGCCACTGAGTCTTGTGAGAAGAAGAGAGTTGCCTAGTCATTTTATACTTGCAGTAAGGATGAATGTTTGGCAAAAGCTTAGTGAAACTCATCAACATAGGTGCAGGTGTTATTTTGGGAGTAATATCTCTATTATAATACATTCATTTTGTGCTTCTAAACAAGGCAAGATATTGGAGGCTGATCAATTTCTTTCACTGGTTTTTCAAAGCATTAATATTAACTGACTTTCGATTTAACCCACTAAGTTTACAAGTCTTGATGTTATTCTCTTGTTTATTAAGCTCACGACTGTGAGGGATCTAGGTTTCTGCTCAAAGTAACGACTCAGGGTACCATAAAATCTTGGTTTGAATTTAAAACCCTAAACAACCCTTTTATTCTTTCAGCTTGTGATCATTATGGTATCAAGATGTCTGCTCACTAATCCCAACAAAGGCAACACAGCGATGACTAAAAACCCTGACACTAAGAACACTGTGAGGAACTGTAACACTTCGATTCACATCTAAATCCTCTTGCGCAACTAGCCTCAAGAGAGACCACGGACAACGCATCTTTTCAAACGCAAGTTGAGGAATGAACCCATCCTGGGGCTTTGAAACACTGCAACGCTTAGGTTCTGAACCCGAAAAGGGTTTCCCCTTCAACGCAAGCTTATCCTCTGCCATACTCAATCTAAACACTAAACCGACGGCGAAGCATTCGACCTGGACTAGTCTCACCATAAAACCCTTGAGGTTCAAAATACACACATCGACGGCTCAAAAAACAAAATCAACTGGTGCGGCGAGGGTGGAACCAAATCCCATGGCGGCCGGGCTAGCAGGTTAGGAGAGAGCTTCAGCGAGGTCAAGGGTTTACATGGAACCAAACTTGTGAAAATTCTGGTGGTCGACCAATTAACTAGGAACCCTATGCGCTGAGGTTAGCTCTTAAAACAAGGCCGCAGACAGCGACAGCACAAACCCTATCACAGTAACCCTAAACCCCCAACAATGCAATCCTTTCAAGCTTTTAAAATAACATGGGTCAAAGATCAATTTAAGGGCCTACCTGACAACTGTTGGTGCGGGTACAATGCTTGGGGAGACAATCTGAAAGATCCAAGTGTCTAATGTCGATTCGATGCGTCCAAAACGGGATTGCGATAACAAACCGTAAGAACCCCACCGCTTTTATAAAAAAAATAATGCCAAAACGCAATTAATGCGGTGGTTGGGTGAGTTAAATGCTACGGGCTCGAAACTTTCTTTGGTGCTTAACTTTAAGCTCCGTCGGAAGCTTTCCTCGAGTTTGTCGATGTGTCGGCGTCAAACTCTGAGTTGTCCGCGACAATGTCGGCTGAAAAGGCTGAGTTTCACCGACACTGTCAGCGGAAACTCGTCAAACTCTTCCAATAAAGACCCTGTCGGCACAACTCGCAAAAGTGTTCGATAAAAAAAATGTCGGCCGCAAATTCTAAGTTTTGTCGAACACGTCGGCTGCAAAC
This sequence comes from Pseudotsuga menziesii, assembly GCA_001517045.1. Classification (NCBI taxonomy): domain Eukaryota; kingdom Viridiplantae; phylum Streptophyta; class Pinopsida; order Pinales; family Pinaceae; genus Pseudotsuga; species Pseudotsuga menziesii. The sequence continues at coordinate 221,275 of LPNX010325677.1, read as the reverse complement.
ACTGAGTTTCGCCGACACCGTCGGCAAAACTCAGCGAGATCTTCCGATGAACACAAGAAAAAGTTTCGGCAAGGAACGGTAAGTTTCGCCGATAGTGTCGGCTCGAAAGCCTGAGTTTCGCCGACATTGTCGGCAGAAACTCGTCAAATGTTTCCGATAAAAACTTGTCAAACAAAACAAAATCGGCTAAAAAACGTTGGACGGAACCGACACATCGGAAGAAAAAATTGAGTTTTCTAACTTAGTGAAAAAACTTTTCTGGCTTGTTCAAAGAAAAACTATGTTATGGAATGAAAATTTCAAGGAGTAGAATCAATCTAAAGAAGGCTTAAAACCAAAATTCTAAGGAGGGGCCCTAAAAATGTAAAATTTTGGGGAGGCAATTGCAGCAGCAACACACTCATATGGTATTTATTCTCTTGGACTGCCCCACAAGTATAGGAGTACACTCATATGTATTTATTCTCTTGGACTGCCAGGCAAAATTGGCAAAATTGAATGCAAGGGAAGTGAAATAATAACACTGTATTTCATAATTCAAATCAACCCTAAGACTACAAGTTCTTAGGGATTAGATCTGGGAAACCTTGAGTAAATAAGTTGACATTTCGGAATTTGCATTAATTGCTTGATTCTCGAAGTTTCTACATATCATGTTATCTACAGCCACGAAGGAATGGCATCTTGCAGAGAAGATAGAAATTTGTAGAAGCAGCAGAAGCCGCCAAAGTGATTGGCATCAAGAATCAAGATGACTGTATGTGCCACATGCACACTGCACAACTTTTGCTCATTCCTCATCCATTATTATCTACAGTCAGCTGAAGAAGGCACCCACAGTATCTTGACAAGCTCCATGAGAGAAAAGAGGTGCTAAAAGTAAGATGTTGCAAACTTCCTAGAGGCCCAGAAGTTTGTACAAGTATCCATTTGTGGCAAACAAATTCTCATTGGAAACATTATTTTGAACTCTCAAGAGAATAGATCCATACATTCTCACACCCCTCATTCATTTCTGATTTTTTAATAAATTCAACCGAAGAGGGCCAGTGTACTTGATTTTGCCAAGTTGAGCTGTCACCATGGGAATCTCACGAAATCTGTAGGACTTCCAAAATGAAGATCTGAGAAACATCGTGGACTCGCCGAAGATTCCAATAGGGAATCAAAATAATCTAAGCAACAAATATTGCCCGGTGAATTAGCGAAAAATAGCAATGAGAGGTCTGGGACAGAAATTTTGAATTATAGAAAAGCTAAGTACCAACTTCTCTAAATCTAATCGGAGAAAAGATTGAACAAACGATTATGGAAGAACATGATAAGATGTATGTGACATTATTTGAAGAACCGAGGACCCTGACAGGGGCAGACTATAAAGCTATAGATCATACTAAAGTCATCCCAAGAAATAGAAAAGGGAGTCAAATTCCTTAAGCATCCCCTTAATAAGTGTCAATTTTGGACAGCATAGGATGTGCACCCAGGATATCAAAGCATATTGCAACTTAGCGAAGTAAGATATTCTATGTGAATAGGTGGATGGCACTGGGCTGCTCCCCTTGCTGGGCTGATGAAACTATACTTTATTGTTGTTTCCGACCTATTGGATGATTATAGATATGTCATAAAATATTATGAATGTAGATACATAGAGTTGGATGCCAGGGAGTTAACCTGTGGACAAGTGAAACTGAATGATCAAAGTGTTTGTTTATGATTCAAATGGGTAGTGTTACACCATAGATTTATATTAACTCTGAACAGATTCATGTTAACTCTGAATCTAATAATCACTTATATGTATAAAAAAAACACATACTTTTTTTTAGATTTTCAAAAGATCCAAAGTTCAAATGAATTTATGATGACTTATTAGATGCATAAAAATACACATATTTTTCTCCATATTTAAAAGATCCAAAGTTTAAATGAATTTATAATGATTTATTTTACTATAGATTTCTATTAATAATGATGATTTTTGTTTATTATAGTTTTTTTTAATATTTTTTCAATTTAATTTGTAATGTTAAACCTAGCTATAAATGCACCTAACTTCGTAAAAAAGAGACTCCTTATCATAATTTGTGAGAGAATATCAAGGTAAATGAGGATAGCATGTCACAAAAAAGAAATTGATGTTTTGGATTATTTGGAGAACGAAATGAAGGTAACAATATAAAATGGATACACACAAATATTTTGTAAAATAAAACATAAATTCTGTTAATAAATGGAACGAAAAAACACTGTAAACTGCAAAGCAATACAACCTAGCTCAAATTGTGGCAGTTTATCTCTAAAGAGAGATGTATCAGCTATGCTCATTACACAGATCGAAAATGGCCTTTTAAAAAAGGAAAAAACCCTATACATCCAAAAACCTAACCCTAAGAGATGAAGCGCCAAACGGATTTGTGGACCTCAAGGTGACTAGTTAATATGCCAACTTCTGGAGTGCGCAATTTTTGCATATGATCTCCATTTAGGGCACACGATAGCTCGTTGGGCAAAACTAAATAAGAATTACAACTTTTTATTGGGGCAAGGGCATGCCATGACAACCCCTAGCCTCCTGATTGGCCAAAAAACATCGTTTTGGGCCTCAAAACAACCCTGGAAGTTCGGGACCCAAAAACTCATAGAAAATCACCAAGAAGATGTAGAACCGTTGTAACCCAGTGGAATAGGAGGGTGGCCACCAGTTTCCACCTAGACCAATCATGCAGGTTAACAAGATGGATAGATGACATGTGATTCATCAAGGCATGATGCAAATCAAGTCCCATTCCCATGAACATTCTAGTATTTGTGAAACTGCCAAAAACTTTGCCTTCATTATCTTAGCTCAAACATGTTATCTTGCTTTAAAAAATTCCTCCTTATATCGACGCTAAGAATTCAAATTGACGAAGTGCTAACCAAGTAAAAACTAGCACAAACACTTAACTTGTGGCACGCTGATAGGCCACAAGTTAAGTGCCATGAACTGCCCATTATCCATGTCTCAGCTACCAGTTATCACATGTAAACTGATATATATATATATATTAATGTTTATTTTGAATTTGGAATGATGCCCATAAAATAAATCTTGACAATGCACTTATTTCATCTTCTTACAATCTAGGAAGAAAGAGGGACCTTCCTTGTCCACTCCAAATTGTCAATGTAAAATATAAACTCATATCGGCATAAAAATATTCTCCTGTTGCCATTGCTATTGCTAGGGATATAGAAAAATATATATATAAAGACATAGAAAAATATATATTTATAGATACTAACTAATTGTGCTATCAACGAAGTATGGAAGTATTCAGACTATGGTTAAATGGTATGAATAAGAGGCAAGAAGGCGTCAGCAATTTACTGACATATTAACCACACGCATGCTCTTAACCATTCATGGATAACATCATCATCATTTGGCAATGGAATTAACTTCATATTTCTATAGAATCTGTTATTTTCAGCTTTAGCCAAATTTCTGTGTTTCTGATCCCCCATTACATTCTAAATAAATCCCATCTCGATCTTAGGAAATTCAAGCAATCTAGTTTGGGGGCATTTCTCAATGCATAAATTTTTCAAATTTCAACCAAATTCTAATTTTTACACAATTAGGCAAGTAGCAAAGGAGGTGGTATATGTGGTTATCCATTGAAGTTCAATTTGTCTGGAAGTTTAAATAAATGATCGGATTAAGCACAAGTATGGGATGATTTTGATGGAATAGTACCTTCCATAGTTCTTCCATTGAAGACCATGAAAGAGATTATCTTTAGTGGTTGGATTAAGTACAAGTATTGGATGATTTTGATGGAATAGTAATTTCCATAGTTCAGCCATGGAAGAACGTGAAAGTGTTTATGTTCAGTCATCAGTGGTTTGCTTTTTAAAGTTCATATTTTCTGGAGAATTTGAAGAACATAAAAGTGCGTGCTTATGTTCAGTCACCAGTGGTTCTGTGGTTTGTTGTTTTAAAGTTCATTTTTTCTTGGAGATTTTAAATTAACGATTGGATTAAATGCAAATATTGAGTGATTTGCATTTTTAAAGTTCAATTTTTCTGGAGATTTAACTAAACGATGGGATTAAATGCAGATATTGAATGATTTTGATGGAACAGTACTTTCAGTAGTTCACTCATTGAGGAATGTTTATGTTTAATGGTTTTTCCTTTTTCAAAAACATGTAGACTGCACAAGTGAGCCACTTAAGATGCCCAACCTCTTAGGGCCATTCATCATGCTACTCTTTGAATTAAAGGAAGCACATTCATAAATATGTGGTATGGTATTTGGGCAGCCATGGGAACTGCATTTACCTAGTTTGCATTCCCATTTGGGCAAGTTAAAAACCTCCATAAAATAATTAACCATGCTGAACTTTGGGTTCCACGGACATTATCATCAACTACGCAATTTCATAAACATTTCTAAATTTTCAAAAAAAGCATCAACTTGCTGTTTCAAGTTTGGTGTTTCAAAAGTCCATGTCAGCATCATCAAACCAAGGCTTGGGGATAGCATAGTACCTGCTGCAGTGCCTATGAAGGCACTGCAATAGGAGTCCTTCATGGTGAGCACCAGCCGAGTTTCATTGAGCAGAGAAGGGCTGTTATTAACGTCCTCCAAGGCCAACTCAATGGCCTGTTTAGCTACTCTTCCCATCGTGGTATTGTATGCCAGAAGGGCACCCACATTCACAGTAGCAGGAGGGCGAGGAGGCGGTCTCTTGGGAACGTTGCTGCTCAATCCATTTTCATTTCCATATGCACAAATACATGAGTTGGAAATGATTAGTATGCAGAAACCCAACACCAAGTTGAAATGATTGCCCATAAGCAACATCTCATTTATTGATTCATAGATCTCTGGTACATGTGGTATTATTAGCTCGATTTCTTTCTGCAAGTATCTTGGAACTTGGCTTTGCTTTGAGACAAGCTGATCATACATTTATAGCTACTCCAGGGATCACATGATACTGATGAATCCATGAGGAGGGGTTTCCTCAGTAATTTTTCCCTGCCACCTAATCAATCAGACTAATATAATCGAATCTGTATTTAAAGATGCCAAGAAGAGGCTTTCAATCCATAAAGGGCGCGACATTGGCGACCATAAAGCAAATTCCATGCGTATTCTTGTCAGACAGTTCTCCAACAACTATTCTTGCTCCACTTTTCCTTTCCTGAGCAGGGATTATGTGTTGTTTTTCTTTTGGGTTAGTTGATACAGTTGACTTCTGAGACATGTTGTAAGGAATAATAATTTTTATCTTTTTGGTTTTGGGATATAATTAGATGATTCAAAAATTCACGAGTTTGAAAAAGAAATTTTAATTGGAGTTTTTTTATTTGTAGTGTTTAACTCGTGAGTTCTATTTACATGATGCTTTTCAGATCAAGCCAATAGTCAATTAAACTACACCCTCGAGGATAAATAAAATTATTTTTTTAATAATGAAAATTTGTAATTTCAAAAAATTGATAATAAAATTTAAATTTTTAATCTAACTAATTTCAAACTTTTTAACAAAGTAATTTTATATTTGGAAACTTAAACATCTCAATTTTTATTTTCCAATGTAATTTGTTAAAAACCTTAAATAAAATATTTTTACTAATTTTTAATAAAAATAAAAAGTAATTATAATGAAAATTTAATTTTTATTTTATATAATATAATTTTGCTTCTATAGGGGTGGCAGGTGCGGGTGGGATCCTAGTAGATCCTGGAGGA